>OY804551.1:27154968-27726769 GCA_963680865.1 Spergularia marina | reverse complement strand
GTGGTGGCTACGGGGTTGTGAGGGAGGAGGAGGAGGAGAGAGAGTGATGGGTGGGATGTTATATTTAGTTGGGTTGGGTTTAAAGACTGATTAATGTTATTAATAACTCGCAAAACAACACTTAATATTTCAAAACCCTTCCAGGAATGGAAAGTCCAAGAAATGAACGAAACAACCCAAAATGGAATAGTCCAAGTATTCATCGGAACGGAGGGAGTATATAACCAACATAAAATTTATGTTCTCTCTTTCAAGTTTCAACTCTTATGGAAAGTGATACTAATCTTCCTACTATTTTTGATGATTGAGATAACTTTCTGTCAGATTCTAAAGTTAAGCTTTCAATTACACAAGTATTCTACCCACCCGACACCCATATTGACATTTATCTACCAATATTCCTACCTATAAATATTTACTAATTATCATTGATGTTACAAACCACAGACTTCTTGAGACATAGTTGTGATTCCCTCTCAACTCTACATGCATATGCTGGTACTTCTCTTAAATTCTCGTGAGATAGTGGGTTATGGTTATCCCCGAACTTGAGTGAGCTATTGTTGTGATTCCCAACAAAAGAGATAAAAACAATATGGTACACATACGAAGTTATGTGATAAAACACGCTACAAGATTTCTCTCATGAGACATAGTTGTTATCCCCATGAAATCTCGTCATAAGATATTGTCATGATTTTCATTTAATCCCTCGCACAAATTATACAAAGCCAAGAATAACAAAAGATTTGTCGACAAAAAAAAAAAAAATGCAAAATAATAAACATACAACAATAGTGAACATGGTTACTAAATAACACTTGAATAATATTCAGAGAAGCACTTCATAAAGAAGTGAAAGTATCAAAATAATCGTCAAGCAAAAAAAGTTGACAAAATCGAAAAGCAATACAATTCAGAAGTATCAAAATAATTGTTAAGCAAACAAATTGTTGACAAAATCGAAAAGCAATACAATTCAGAAGTATCAAAATAATTGTTAAGCAAACAAATTGTTGACAAAATCGAAAAGCAATACAATTCAATGTATAGTATACGATATTCATCTAACAAAGCTCAATGTGAGCACCTCTGGATGACCATACTGGGATACTCTTCGGTTTTCTGACTGAAGAAGGCGGGAAGACTCTGGCCATGTGTTGCCAACAAGGAAAATACAGAGAGGAAACGGAAAAATACTAACTAAATTGTTGTATGGTGAACACTGAACACAGCGCACAAACACCTCGTTGCAATTACAGAATCTACTCTAACTAATTCCTTATAACGACTACCTAATATTGACTACGTAGAATCAACAAAACAAATCATGACTACCTAATATTAAATTAACATCGAGATAGACACAATCAGTACAAATTATCGAACCTACCTCATTCTCAGCAGAAGGACGCTCCGGGGTGGGTGCATCCGGAAATTCAACCTCACCAAGCTCTATTTTATGCTTTTCATATTCCAAAAGTGACTGCATAAAGTAACAAAGTAATCAATCTTAGAAGTCATTCCAAAACAGAAACCCATGGTAAAGATTGTACCAAGTATTAGTCATTAATTGTAACATGTAAACACTATCAGATTTCTGAATAAGCGTGTTTTAGCGGCCAGGCATGAACAAGACCCAATCTATCGAAGCTTTATTATATCCCATAACCTTCGTGCATTGCAAGGGCAAGCCTATCAAAGTAACCAAAATCTAAGAAATAAATGTCTTTCTATTGAATGAAAAGAGCCGTAACGTAGAATGCAGGTATTACCTTCTCGTAAAAAATTCGAAACGTCCAAGATACGGTGGTACAGGTCCTGTCAAGAATCACAAACACTATTGCAATCGGATGCATAAAATATTTACAGAATTAATGTGTCGACAAGAACCCAACTCATATCTCATCGAAACTCATATGTCAAGAATCTAAAAAGGAATAGAGTCATCTCTTACTTAGGCGGATGAAAAGATTCTCCAATTTGTCGCCAAAGTTTGTAAAAAGTCACCTGCCAGCTCAGAGAAAGAGAACTCATAATACTCTGAAGAACAGCAGGAAAGTGTACATATAGAAGTATATAACGTATGCACCAAGAACAATTACTGTCAATGTGAGTTAATCAACCATCAAACAGACATACATATATCAACTACAAATAGCGTAAACAAATGGCTAAACATTCTCCTTGGCAAAAAGGAGTCAGCGAAGATGAGATTCGGTATACTTTTTTGGGCAGCCCGAAACTCAATTAAGAGACTATAGGCCATATGCATCGTAAAGTATAAGAAATCACATAAACAGGGAAAATCGACTAAGAGTCTAACGGCCATGCATCGTAAAGTATAAGAAATCACATAAACAGGGAAACTCAATTGAGAGTCTAACGGTCATGCATTGTAAAGTATATGAAATTACATAAACAGGGACTACACAAAACTCTAGACATTATGTTCTTCTGCCAGCACTAACTCTACAAATACAACAAGCAACGAACAGGAGCATGGACTGCTCATTCAACCTCTAGCACACTACACTGGAAAGAAAAGAAAAAAACAATTATATATTATTTCCATGACCGGTAATGTGTAAGAAATCTTACCCTATCATAGCCACCCAATTGAACCACAGCTCTCCATAACCTAGCAGAAAGCAAGGGGCAATAATAGATTATGTTAGCCAAACACATCGACCACTTTGTCTAGGGCATTATTTGGGACTCAAAACCCAAGAGAAATAGAGAAAGCTGTCAAACCCTAAAGAGGGTACCATACTTAAGCAAGTTCAAAGGTTCTCCATAAAACTTGGGGGGTTTCAAATCCATGTATCTCTCCTTGTAGAAAGCTTCCAGCTCTTTCATAAACTCCGCTTGTTCCTCTTTGGTTCCTGCCTCCTCTTCATCTTCGGCCTTCTGCACGTAGTCAAACATAGGTAAAAATATAAAATATACGCCGATGCCAACATGTTCAAAATCCCATCTTTCCGGTACAAAGAGGGCACTTGATAATGGGAAGAGAAAACTTACAGCCACCTTTGCCCTCTTGACACCATTGGAACGTCCAGGATCTTGAAGTGACCTAGCCAACAATCTGCCCGAGATACGAGAAGGAACAGCTTCAACCGAATTCCCACCATTTTGAGCCTTGTTAGATAATCCCCCATTAACTACCTGAACCTTCTCCTCGACCACCTTCTTAGGACGGTGCTCATTCCCATTGGCATTTTCATTCCCATTTGTATTCAAGCCATTCGCTGGGGAAAGCGCCCCGCCTTCATCAAGCTCATCATCTTCCGGAACATCACACACCTCGATTTCGGTGTCACTATTCCCCATTCTAACCACGGCTAAAACCCTTGTTTAAAACACCAATTCTATCTGCAATAAACCCTAAAGTTCATCACTTTCTTGCAATTCAAAAACCCTAATCCCAAAATTAGCGTAAAACCAAACAACCCCACAAACCTTTTTAATTTTTACACATGCAAATTCCAATCCATTTCAATTACGAATTAATTAACAAAAATAATCAACAATTAACCTCACAAACTCTCTTAACATGCAATTCAACAACTTATAGAACTACCCAAAATCCCCCTTCCTCGGAAAAATTCACGCTTACGCTTCTCATTAGTAAATTAAATTGAAAAAACAAAAAAAATACATTAAATCAACTAAATTGGGGGGAAATAAAAACAGTTGCGGAAAAAGGAACAAACTTTACTCATATCAACGCATGGGGAATAGAAGAACTTACCGGTAAAACGACGTCGGAGATGTCGACGGTGGAGAAAATATTCGCCGGAAAATTGGGAGGAGAGAGAAAATATCAAAAATTAATTAATTAGGAGAGAATATGTTGTTTTGGGGGAAAAATAAGTAACCCGTGAAGAGAGTCGGGCCAAGGTCCAGCTTTTTAGATGAAGCACTTCTACACTCTCATGGCCCAATTTCGGGCTCATTCATCCAGTCTAGTCGAGTAACAAATTTGACTTCCTTTGGTTTATAGTCCCAACTCTATCGAGAGCATTTGCGGTGGTTGTTTTTGTCGTCTCGAGATCTTAACTAAGAACGGAAAACGCAAGTTACAAGAAGAGAGAAACAGAGGAAATATTAAAGTAATAGGAACAAAAGAAGACTTCCTTTGGTTTAGTCGAACTGAAACCACTCGCAATGGTTATTCTTGTTGTCTTGAGATTTTAAATAAGAACGGAAAATGCGAGTTTCAAGTTGAGAGAATCAGAGGAAATATTAAAGTAAGAACACAAAAGAAAAATAGTTTTTCTATCGTAGGTTTATTAAGTTCTTATTCATTAAGACCGACAAAAAGTGAGGTGGCTTGCAAAAATCTCAGGTGAGAATTCCTCTATCGTTGATGCTCTGCTTTACTAACCGTTGTTGGTATGTTTTTCTTTTGCTGAGGTAAACTGCTAAGGAGTTGTCCACAAATTCCGGTGAATTAGTGCTGTTAAGATTTCGAGAGTTACAGTCTTACAAAACCGGGAAATGTACCCATTTATGTTGCTCAACTCAAATTTGGAATGAAATAAATGATAGTTAATATTGTTGAGTATAATGCGACTAAAAATAAAGTAAAGTTGACTACTCATTTTAAACATATATTATATTTCTGTTAAGGGAAAATCTTCAAACGATGTAATAATATTTGGAATAAATGGTTTAATAATTAAACCTTAATGGTTTTATTGTACATAATAGTTTATTCAGGTGAATCGAGGATAAGAGGATTTGATATAGGACATACTACCTTTTACCCAAAGAGATTTTCCTGTTTCTTTTTGCAGTTTTGGGGTGTCATGTTGGGAGCTATTTTTAGACCAAATGAATCGTTCAATTGCTGCAAAATTTTGTAAATAATTCATTTTGCATTGCACTCTACCAACCCTACTTGATTTTAAGGCAAACGAGTCTTTTATTTAGTTTACAAATAGTCCTAAACTTATCAACTCTAAACAGCAAAAAGAAACAGGAAAATCTCTTTAAATCGGAGGAGTATTTGTTATACCAAATTTGGATGAATTGCAATGTTCACTCTACATCCTACGTGCATAAGAATTTATCTTGTGATCTTAATTGATCGATATTATTCATGCAATCATGCATACCGAGTACATTGCAATTCTAGAAATAGGCTAAAGTCTTTTTTTTTTTTTCTTTTGTTGATATCAATGTTCCAATAATAAAGAATACACTAGAAGCACATGAGGAATGAGGTCATGAGGAGACTCCTTGGACAAAATCGTGTCAAAAGGTTACGAGAAGTTGGGAAATCTGAGTTGAATTGCAAGAAGTATAGGCGTAATTACAGGGGAGAGTGGAAACTCGGTCTGGACCAAAAATTGGACCGGACCGAGTTACCGGTCCTCGGTCCAAATTTTTTGGGAAATTTCTCCTCGGTCCAAGGGAGCGGATCGAGGGTCATCCGATCCGGTCCTTGGTCCACATTTTTCCGAGCCTCAGTCCGGTCCGATTACGTGATTATGCCTTGAGCATCGATCACTCTAAAGGATAGCTCGATGTACATTAGCGTCCCCGTAAAACGAAGGTTCAGGGAAGAATCTCACCAAAATGGTCTATAGGAGCAAACCTTCCTTTGTCACTTTTTGGACAAGAGACCCATGAATTGAACCCATGGACTATCAATCACACAACACAAGATTCCCCTTACTTGAGCATCGATCACTCTACTTACAAAATAACAAATCAGCATTGCTAAAGCACATTTAAATTTTCTGTGGTTCGAATCTCCAAAGCTTGATTATATATATGTTCATATGCACGTATTAGTAGCAACAACTCCACATAAATACACATCTCAGGTAACGTCAACATGTCATGCTGAATAATCACATTGTATATAGTACGGAGTCTGTTGTTGCAGCTTGAAATCATAAAAATCATAAGCTGCAGAGCCTCCCATCCTCCCTTTAACAACAGATGGAGGATCCAATTCCATATATCCGTTTGTTTCTCAAGTCTCTGACTTGCGATGTAGAGTAAAAATGTCCTCACCTTTAGCTAACAGCTAACTAACCCGAGTAAATTATATAATCACAGCTTTCTAAGAGACCGTTGTACAAGAGACTTGCTCTTTAAACTTAAAGTGAATCAGCATTTTGCGTATCTCCAAAGTTTGATAGAGTATCTATACATTATCAGGTGAATCTTGGTGCCTGAGTTCTTTCTTCTTCATCTTCTTGTTCACCTTTGCCTCGCCGTAAAAATAAGAGAGGAATCCCCAAAGTGAAAGAACAAGGGAAACACCCTTCTCTACCTGAAACTTTTCATGGTAGAAAATAATGGCCATTATTTCTGTGATTGGTAATGCTACTGCTATGATAATTCCTGACAGCAATGAGGATCCATAGTGTATAACTCCGGCCGCGCCCAAGTAAAAACATTGCCATACTAATGCACTACATATCAACACCACGAAGAACATTGCTTTTCCTAGCTTGTAATCCTCCATTTCTTGTGCATATGTCTGCAGTCATGTAACACACATAATCAACAATTGTTCGACAAGTGTTATGGAAGACGATCTTACTATAACAATATACCGAGTCATAGTTCATTTGCAAGAAGTACCCAAAATTAAGCAAGAAGTTACCTTATAATCACCACTAGCAAGCATTCCAACTGTACACATAGCAGTAGCAGACAAGGACAGAACAAGCTGAAACTCCATGACCAAAGAGTAATTGATAGCCTGCTTGGATTTCTTGTAGGCAAGCTCTATCAATGGCAGCATAACAGCAAACAACGCGGACGAGGCGAGGGTTAAAAAGAAGCCAGAGTAATACTGTAAACTTGTTTCACCGGGCGGCTTGTCACTGCTGACATGAAGTGCTAGAACTATGGCTCCGAATGTAAGAAGAGCAACTGCATTTACTGAGTATGCAGTAAATTTCTGTCCAACTAAAATAAAGGCAAAACCTGCTGTGAATGCTAATTGAGTAGCTAAAATTAGAGATGATGTTGACACTGGTATGTGTTTTACTCCATATGCATAGCAGTAGTCCCCTGCCCCTGCTACTAATCCTGTAACAGGTCATGATAACATGTTCATTAAGATTATTGTAAAATTTATCGTGGTACTCAAATTCGATACCATCAGAAAACGTTAAAACGCAAATTATAATAACCCTCTCAACGACATTACTGATTTTTACCCTAGTGTAACTCAAGGTGCACGCATATGGCCAAAGTAAATTTCGTTTTGGTAAAAACATAGAGATACTGTTTTCTAGTTTCCGGATGATCTAGACAAAATAACAAGAAAGGTACCCGAAATCAATGCCAAATTCAATTACACAAGGGTCTTCTAAACGGATCAGGATCCTCCGGAGTATACCCAAAGGATCCTGATCCCTTCTATAACATAATTCAGATTATTTCCTGAAACAAAAGCTATAGCTGTCTAAATGCGACGTTACAAAAGTCCCGATTTCCGAATGGTCCAGGCAAGATGGTACCTGACTTCAATTACAAGGGTCTTCTAAACATAATTCAGATTATTTCCTGACGCAAAAGCTGTCTAAATGCGACGTTTCGAAATTCAACAAAATGCTGATGAAAATCTGAACTAATTATGGACCAACATAAATTAATTCAGGAAACACAATGTCCTGAAAATTTAAATAACTAGCTAGCGAGTAGCTGGATTGTATAAATTCGCAAATTGGCACCCACACTAAGCAAGCAAGGTACGTGCAGTCGAATATACTATATTTCCTAATTAACAAACATATGTCATCTCAACATTAGAAGAAAAAAAAAAAAAAAAAAAGAGGCTTGTATTAATTTAAAACATATTTCACCAAAACCATGTTAAGTAAGCCAAGAGACGCAGAGATAAGGTTACGTATATTCGACCTCCTAATAACCTCCCAATTCAATTGCGGGCTCATTGGACGCACCAGATAAACTTGTTGTAGTAGAAATGTAAAGAGAAATTCAAGGAGCAAAGAGCAATACCAATAAGAGCAGCAAAGAGGGTAGTCATAGGCTTAATGAATACGAGCTTGGTGGTCCGGTCGACGGCGCGACGTCGAAAATAATTGACGAGGAGAGGGACGATCATAATAGGCCAACCACCAGTTTCTAACCAAGAAGAAAGCCAAATACTTTTACCACCATGTAAGTAATACAATCGCATAATCAACGGACCACAACTTATCCCAATTGCTAAGATTACGCAATTTAGTATCAGCAGAATTTTCCTCATGTTTCTGCTCGTCGTCTCTGCTAACTCCATTGTCGACATGCCACGTGTCGTAGTGGTTTCTACTTGTCTTTCTGGCCTCTTAAATCTGCCATTTTCATGTTTATGTGATAACAAACATGTTAGATTTTCTGTGTTTTCTGACATTTTTGTGGAATTATTTGATCAGATTGGTGAGGCGCTATTTTGGCAAGTTTTAAGCATTTGTTATTTTGTTGTCCACACGTATAGTTAACGATATGCGTGGAAACTTTCATTATCACGCAACATATCGAGCTTTGTGTGACCATCGGTATCACGAAGAATACCTTGAATCACACTTCAGTGACTTCACATATACGCCTATAGGGTATATTATTATAGGGTTCGAGTTAGAATTTGAAATTTAAAGTAGCGAGATAATCTCAACTTCATAAAAATCAGTTAATAAAGATTATGTAAACAAGAATCCCACTTTACAGGAAAAAAGAGGGGTACCCTTGCAAGCTGCATGATTGCATCCATTTGCCTCAACTCCTCAACAACCCCTCAATTCAATTCAATTCAATCAAACTAATCTTTGATTTTTAAAATGACATAATTGGATTTCATAATTAATTAATTAAAAAATCGACTATTGCAATTCTAGTTTTGCAATGATTGAATTCTAGCTAGTCATAACTTTGCGACTAAAAATACTAGTAGCACCTTATAAAGAAACATTGGACGGAAACAAACTCACAGCGAGACGTATTAGATGATAAACAACTTTTACATGATATACAAAAACGAAAGCGGTTTTCGTGAGCATTACAGATGGTTTATTCAAATTTACCTAATTCAACCAATTCACGAAATCAAATTACATCGCAACACGAGGATAACTCTCACTAGTCTTAACTTTAAGTACTCGTTTTTTTCTTTCAATCTCATACAAAAATAAATTATGACTTTACGAGTGAACTTACCTAGAAAATAAAAGGCCTTGAGGTCCTTAGCCGTGGTGCAACGTAAAACTCTTCTTTGCGGGGCCAGGATTTTAATGTGTGATATTGATCCTTCGTTTATGTTGTATCGTTGTCGTAACGGCTACGGGCTTCCTAACATGATCAACGCACAAGAGACGTAGCGTCATACATACAATTTGTCCATTTGTAGGTCTCTTATATTATAACTACACCTCTCCATCCTAACCACATTCGAACTAATTACTAATATCATACTTCGGTTTCCGATTTCTTTAGGGATGACGACGGACAAATTCATTGTTTTATTTGCATTATTATAAATGAAAGAAATTATTTATTCGAAACAAAAACATAACATTGGGAAATCATAACAACCGTACCCAATCAAATACCAGTTAATTAGGATACATGGATCAATGACATAGTGAAACGTACCTTTAGCTTCAAATGCAGTGCTATAATCACATGGATATGAAGATTGAATAAAAATGCAAAAATTGCTACTCATGGATACTAGAGTATCTGACTCCCTCTTATAAATAGTGCATCATGGTCATGGATAATATGTGTTATTCTTATAAAATTATTTAAAATGGAAAGTTTAGATTTTCATGGGAAGAATGCCATAATTATGAGATTTTTTAATTTGGCCATTGCTCTGGATAATATGGCAACAATCAATGTAATCTGTGAAGAAAGTTATTAGGAAGAGGAAGGACAATTGTCATTAGAAACTCCAGCTTTTAAGCCTGATTTTTGGGAGTGTTTAGAGGTTGAAATTAGGTGTCTTTTCGACTTTTACTATCTGGACTCTTGTTTTGAATATGTAGTATCTTTTCATTCTTTAACAACTGAATATAGTAAAAGGAAGTAAACTAACGCATCTGTTGTTTCAATTATAATATAAACAAATTGGCAAGACGGTGTCAAGGCATTATGGTCGCACTCTTTAGAGCATCTTCAATGCTAAGCTACAAGGTCTTGTAGTTTTGGATGCCACATAGGAGAGAGAAGATTGTCAGGCAAAATTTCTAAACTACGTGACTTCAAATGCAATGCTAAACTACAATGGTTGTAGTTTAAAGTGGGACCCAAATTATTTTTCATTATAATTTTCCACCAATCAAATATTTTATTATTTATTTTTTATTTCCAAGCAATGTAGTCTCACCAAGCTACGTAACCTGCCAAACTACAAATCTAAAAGGAACTTCAATGGTACAAGCTGCTGATGTCGTTGGTTTGTCAAGCAAAACTACAAATATTTTTTTGCCATTGGAGATGCTCTGCATTAATAGTTTATTAAACATTTGGGGACGAGACAACTCGAGCAAAATAGGAGTAATATATAACCAACCAATTTATTTAGAATGATTCTGCACATAAAAGAAAAAACAATTAATATTATCACACGACTTATCAACTGTTGACTATTGAGCATGGTTTAATACAAATTCGCTCACTTTAGCTATTAACATATCAAATTGAGTAGACTCGTCGGTTGCACCATAAAACCCGTGTTCTGCCTCCGGATACTCCAAAATCTCGACTTCCTTTCCGGATCTTTTTAACCCGTCCACATACCTCCTTTGCCGATCTTGCAACAAGTCTAACCCGCCAACTACCACAAGTGTATCCGGGTACCCGTTACTTGAAACTGTATCCTCACCAGCCGACTCGTGACCGAACACATTCGCAGCCGGGTGGTCTCGATCCGACCCGTTTGGTAAAAAAGCCTTCCAGTAAAAATCCATCTTACTCAAAGTAAACTGGGCCCTATTTCCCAACCGGGTTTCCGAATCCGTCCTCAACACGCCACCAAAAAACGGCTGGATCATAACCAACCCGCGGATCCTCACCTCCTTAAACTCAACTCCGCCACACCTGACCGCCACGTGGTGGGCAACATTCCCGCCGGCGGAATCTCCGGCGAGGAAGCACCGACTTAGATCCGCACTCGCCGGAAAATCCGCAACCTTTCCCCTGATCTCGGCATCGACGAACTTCACGACGTCAAAACCGTCGTCGTACTGCGCCGGGAACTTGTGCTCCGGCGCAAGGCGGTAATTGACGGAAATGACAACGGCGGGGGTATTTCCGGCAATGCGGCGGCAAAGAGTGTCGAAAGGGGTGGTTGAAGGAGAATAGCGAATGAATCCGCCACCGTGGAAGTAGATGATCACGGGGAGTTGATCGGAGGTAGCGTGGTCAGGAATATATAAACGAAACCACAGTTGGCGGGAAAGGTCAACGGTGTGATCGGAAGTCTTGACGCCGTTAATAGGGGTGGTTGACGGTGGCGTGTGGATGTCAAAGAGGTTGAGGAGAAAACGATTGACGGTGCCGTCGCCGTGGCACGCGATGGCGGAGATGAATGAGTTCGCCGTGAATAGAAGCTTCGTCTTCAAGGAAAGTTCCTTCTTTGTTATTTTTGGTTCATTCATTTCTATAGTTGACTTGATTACGAGTATGATTTCTTGATAAGATTTAATTGGGTTTAAAATTAGAATCGTTGTGTCTTTATAATACTCGTATTCTAGAATTAGATATCTCATTTTACCTTACATTTCTGCTATATTGGGTACTATACTCCGTATACGATTTGTATTTTTTAATATGTAATTAAGGTCTTGTTTGATTTAATTTTAAAAATGGTGAATTTGGATCAGATCAGACTAGGTTTAAATCAAATGAAAATTATCCAAGTAACAATCATTCAATGTAGTCTACTTAGTATTATTGATTCGTCAAAGTAAATTCAGTCACTTTTTTTAACAAAATATAATCATGTCAAATCAGATCATATATATTGATTCAAATAATTAATCAAGTGTATTCAAATAAAAAATTAAAAAAATTACAGTCCTAGCTACCAAATACTAGGGTCTAAGTGTTTGACAATATTAGTGTTCGTTTAGATACACTCAGGAAATCAAGTTTCCTATAAATTTGCAAATAGCAGGAATTTAGGATGTATGAGAATTATTGAAAAAATTGTTTGGATGAACAAGGGAATTAGGATTTTCCATGGGAATCTTTGAGGTGGGATAATTATATGTTTGATCTTGAAGTGTTTGACAATATTTATTTTTGGTAGCTAATGTTGACAGTCTCCATTGAAATCTTTGAGATGAGGACATTTACATGTCTAGGTGAAGTTGGTTGTATGATACTTGTTACTCCGTATTAGTTCGAGGGACTAATCAGAATGAAGAAATCACATTTCTTTTTTTTTTTCTTTTTTTTTGACAAATTTTAACGATAATTCCCATTATGTAACCTTAAGTTCTATGTATACTTCAGCCACAAATGTTTTATTGTATCTTCTTCCCTGCATTTATTGGCTGTTCTAATAATTAATTGCAATTTGTTTTTCTCCATCTTTTATTTTACTTGTAAATATATATCCTCATGCGGGCATGGGTCATCCGATCAAATGATCAATCATTTAAGAGCAATTACTGCACAACATTGAATCCGGCCAATCAAATAACACGAGACAATTAAAACACAAACGGATGAGAAGTAGGGAAATTAAACCATACATCATGAATGAAATCTATGAAATGCACAACTACGAGTACAGTCTACCATGAAATGTGTGAAGAATGTACCATGCATTAGAATTTACAACCGACTTCATATTATGTGAAAGGCAATGTTGAAAAGAAAAAGTGGAGATCGCTGTGTTATACGCTTATACTACTTGAAAACTGAGAAGCACAGTGTCAAAACTAGCAAAATCGTTTAAAATAAGCAAAACACAATTATTCTTTCATCACTCTATGGAAAAATGCGTAAATGACTGCTAAATCCGGTTTAGTAACGACTTGATCAACCCGATTATTGTCACCCATGGCATAGATCAAAGTCATTACAATCTAGACAAATAAAATTCCCGTGTTTTCAAGCCTACTTGAGAATGGTTTTGCACAAATTTGCTCACTCTACCTATTAACAAGTCGAATTCGATAGTCTCGTCAGTTGCGCCATAAAACCCGTGATCCACATCGGGATACTCAACAAGCTCGACTACCTTTCCGGTTCTTTTTAACCCATCCACATACCACCTTTGCCGATCTATCATTGCGTCCATCCCCCCCACTAACACAAGCGTGCTCGGGTACCCAATTTTCGAAATAATATCCTCATCTAACGAGTTTCTACCAAACACATTTACAGCCGGGTGGTCTCGATCCGACCCGTTTGGCAAAAAAGCCTTCCAATAAAGATCCGTCTTACTTAACGGATACTTTCCTTTATTTCCCAACCGAATTTCCGAATTTGTCCTCGCTTCCCCAGTAAAAGCGGGTTGAATCAAAATCATCCCGCGGATTTTCACCCTCTTGAATTCAGTCCCGCCACACATCACCGCCAAGTGGTGGACCACATTTCCGCCGGAGGAATCTCCGGCGAGAAAACACCACTCAAGATTCGCACTCGCCGGAAAACTCGCAACCTTCTCCTTTATCTCACCGTCAACGAACTTCACGACGTCAAAACCGTCGTGATACTGCGCCGGTAACTTATGCTCCGGCGCCTTACGGTAAGTTGCCGAAATAACGACGGCGGAGGAACTTCCGGCAATGCGTCGGCAAATAGTGTCGTAAGGGGTGGTGGAAGGAGAGTACTGAATAAACCCCCCACCGTGGAAGTAGATAATAACAGGGAGTTGATCATAGGTAGCGTGATCAGGAATAAACAAACGAAACCAAAGTTGGCGGGAAACGTCAAAGGTGTAGTCGAATGTTTTGACGCCGTTAATAGGGATGCTTGACGGTGGTGTGTATAAGTCGGCAATGTTGAGGAGACGGCGGTTAACGGTGCCATCGGAGCGGGAGGCGATGGCGGAGACGATAGAGCCCGCTGTGAGAATAACCTTAGTTTTAAAAGAAACCTCCTTCTTATTATTCTTTTTCCTCTGTATTTTTTGTTCCTTCGTTATCATTTTTTATTATGACTGTTTGAGTGAAGAGTACGACTCTACTCACAGTATACAGTGAATTACAAAATGTGAATACTCTGATAGTCTGATATACTCTCTGTTGGAAAATGTCCTGCTACTATATACAGACTAGTATATACTATAACAAGAATGCAATTATTTGCTTGTAATCTTGTGGGTGACGTGTTTACATACGTTTGTTTCCTCAAAAAAAATAAAAAAAATAAAAAGATCTATAATGTTATCCCTTTGCATTGAATCATCGAGTGAAAGCAATAAGATTGTCGAGAGATTGAATGTTGATAAATGTGGTGTATGGTGCTGAAAATTAAAGATTACATAAGTTCGGACAATGTACACTGTAGTGTCGATTTTCAGGGGGGCAGGAAAAAAAAGAAAGAAAAAAAAAGTTATGGGCAACATATCCTATTTCCGAATAATGAGGTAAGGCTGGCTGCAAGCTAAGGGAGTATAATAGAGTGAACAACACACAATTGAGAGTAATTCTAAGATTCTTAATAAGTATCGCAAAGTACCATAATATGTTTCGTTTCAATCGTTTATGATGAGAGAAAAGTAGAAAGCGTATAATTAAAGCGGAGGTTTACCCAAAGGATAGTGACTACGGGTTCCTACGTATATTAATAAAAAAAGAAGTCGTAATAAAACTCTACGGATTTGTGGAACTGGTAACAACTAACAAGTATTTGTTGCATTGCCATTTTGTCATTTCAGAGCCGAAGATACGTTGCTCATGCCATGGTCTGATACTCTGATTTCAGAAGGTGGTAGGAATACGGGCTGCTGCAGGGGAGGATAATACGGAGGGCTGGCTGGGAAACGTGTAGAAGAAGCTAAGATGGGGAGGAGTTTGTTTAGGCCTTATTGGTGCGACAATGAATGATGATGGGCTGTTTTTGGGTGAAAATGGGTCGGGTCTGTGTACTATACTATACTCCACTGTTCGATAATCCAGCAGGTTGTGGAGCGTTGCCGGATCTCGCGGAGGCGAAATTGTTGAATTTTGGGATACAGTACAGTACAATTAGCTTGGCTAATTAATAACAACACCAACAACAACATTAAGTCTTATTCTCAATATGATTTGGGGTCGACTAACATGAATCGACATCCAGTAAACGGCTTGTGTGCGCCATGAAATTTCAAAAACGTTGTGAACCATTTAGAAATGTTGACACACTTTCGAAAGGAGTTTTACAAAGTCATCAAATTAAATAAAAAGTTTGAAAATTAGTGAAAAACATATGAAATTTGAACACCAAACTTGGCTAATTAATAAGGTCTGCAAAATATCATCGTCGAGTCTGATACAGTACACTTTCTTTGTTGATGCTATACGTTAGTTAGTTATATGATCAGGCTTGACACTTGGTCGTGTTTAGGTTAGTTCTTGTTGTTTATGTCATGTGTGGAACTATCTGTCAAAAGAAAAATACTAAAAGTTTATATGTAGACAAATAAAAAAAAATGTCTATGATTAGTTTGTAATAAATAAATAAAAAAGACATGTACATAAGTTATACATATATAGTAGACTTAATGTGACTACTCCAATGCTTCTATTAAAAGAAATAGGGCAGCTAAGAAACAAACTTAAATTTGAAATCAAACACACTCGAGCAGACTGTACCCAAACCAAATATAAAAGTTAAAACAAACCCCAAAAAAAAAAAAAAAAAAAAAAAAGAAGAAACAGAGTTAACACTGATAACTAAACCTGATAATATGGTACCTAACTCGACTCGACATAAGCAGATGCATGACCTAATTGATTCCGATCCATTCCCACCCTTATGTGAGAGTCATTACAATTTAGACAAATAAAATACACGTGATTTCACGGGTTCCAAAACAAGTTGAATATGATTTTGCACAAACTCGTTTACTTTAGCTATTAACATGTGAAATTCAGTAGATTCGTCGGTTGCACCATAGAACCCATGGTCGACACCCGAATACTCCACTAGCTCGACTTTCTTTCCGGATCTTTTTAACCCATCTACATACCTCCTTTGCCGGTCTTGCATGGAGTCTTGGCCGCCAACAATTACAAGGGTGCTCGGGTATCTGATATTTGAAATAACATCCACATCTGATGATGAGTCGCTACCAAACACATTCACAGCCGGGTGGTCTCGATTTGACCCGTTTGGCAAAAAGGCCTTCCAAAAAAAATCTATAGGGTACCTCCCCTTGTTTCCGAAGCCACTCTCGCCTCTCCACCAAAACCTGGTTGGATCATAATCAACCCACGGATGCTCACCTTCTTAAATTCAACCCCTCCACACCTCACCGCCACGTGGTGCCAGGGCCGTTCCTGACATTTTGAAGACCCTAGTGCGAAGTTGAAAAGTGGGGCCCCATATATATAAAGCGTATGGAGATATCTTTGGGTAGGAGGGTGTATTAGCATTTGGTAATATATTTAGACCAATTTGCTTTCTTTTTTAATCATTGGAAATATGATGAATGAAATGTAAAAGTGAAAAGTTAAGTTAAGAAAAAAAGGCTTAAAAAGTATAAAAAAACTGCACTCTAGGGGTTTGAACTTGCTCAACTATAAGGCCCATCAACATAATCTTGTCTCTACCAGTAGGCTATGCTTCCATTTTTTATGAAATTAAGTTATTAACCTTATAAAATTTATTTCCACTTTACTACCTTTCAAAGAGATTGGGCCCCTGTAAACAGTGGGCCCTAGGCGGCCGCACCTCCTCGCCGAGGGTCAGGACCGGCTCTGCGTGGTGCACTAAGTTTCCTCCGGAAGAATCCCCGGCAAGAAAACATCGCCGAAGATCTGCATTCGCTGGAAAATTTGCCACCTTCTCCGTGATATCATTGGCGGAAATGACGAGAGCGGAACAACTTTTGGCAATGTGGCGACACATAGTGTCGTAAGGGGTTGTGGATGGAGAGTACTGAACGAATCCCCCACCGTGGAAGTAGATGATCACATGAAGGAGTTGATCATAGGTAGCGTGATCAGGAATAAACAAACGAAACCAAAGTTGGAGGGAAACATCAAAGGTGTAGTCGACTGTCCTAACACCGTTAACAGGGATGCTGGACGGTGATGTGTATAAATCAGCGATGTTGAGGAGACGGCGGTTAATAGTACCATCTGCGCGGGAAGCAATGGTAGAGACGATTGAGCCCGCCGTGAGTACAACGTTGGTTTTAAAGGAAATTTTCTTTTTCGTTGGTGTTTTTTCATTCATTTTTATTTTGATCTTTCAATTCTGTTTGACGACTCTAGCATGCAGGAGACAAAACTTGAGTAGTACTCTATCTCAATTGGAAATGAGGAAGTACATATATATAGGAGTATGTACTTTGTAAGAATGCAATTTGCAATTAATAATGACGTACGAATTGTTGATAGAAAGGTTGGTAATTTGGTATAATATGTTCTAACAAGGACATATGGCATTGAGAGCTTTGTCTGGAGAGTGCGCTCAAGGTCAACAATATTCTGACGGTTAGTACGTACAAATTCCGGCTTTTTATTATGTGCAAAAATATTAGCGTCGGGTATACTCTCTCAGTTCGCCTATAAAACGCGTAGGGTTGGAACACAGTTTTTAAGCAAAATAGAATAAAAAATGAGTTTTAGGGTCCATTTGGTGTAAATCTACACATAAAGGTATGTTCCACTTGCACTTTTAACAAACAAGTAAGGGTGTTTTAATTTTTATATGTACAAATAAGGAAAGATTCTAAGTAGGATGTTTAAAGATGAACATCCCTAAATAGAAATTAGGAAGTTTATAGGTAAATGGAGGAAGTATTATATGTCGTACCATATATATGCTATGAATGTATCTCTGGATTTGAATTCGATCAGTCCCGCCACACTTCACCGCCAAGTGGTGGGCTACATTACCGCCGGAGGAATCTCCAGCGAGAAAACATCACTCAAGATTCGCACTCGCCAGAAAACTCGCGACCTTAGCTTCTCCTTAATCTCACCGTCGATCAAATAATACTCCCTCCGGTTCTATTTAAACTTCCTTCTCCCTTTTGCGCACTCCAAAAGAAGAAATAATAAATAATACTTTATGATTTATTTAGCAAAGAAATTTAAAAGCTAATCTTAGCTAACATCTTTATGTTGCCTTCCTAATTTTTCTCTCGACAAAAACCATAATATTTTGGGAATGGGAAGAACAAAGTCGAAACCCTGAAAAAGGGAGAAGGAGGTTTAAATAGGTCCAGAGGAGTAAAGCAGTATGGTTGAGTGATTGAATGTTGATAAATGTGGTGTATGTAATTATGTATCATGTATGTATGGTGCCGAAAATTAAAGATTACGGAGTACATAATAATGTTCCGACAATGTACTGATTGTAGTGTCAATTTTCAGAGAGTAAGAACATATGGATGCCTTTGTCAGGAGAATGGAAAGGGTGCAACATACTCCGTACATAATTACATAAATAGTACGGAGTATTGAATGAAAAATGCAGAACTACCATGAAATGTAAAGGAAACATATCCTATTTCCGAATAATTGAGCAAGGCTGGCTGCAAGCTAAGGGAGTATAATAAAGTTTAAAACAATTAAACCGTATAAGGACGGGGTCAGGTTTAATTACCTAGAGCGCACTTAAAGATTAGGCTGCATATATAACAGTTGCGGGTTCCTACGTAGTAAAAAAAAAATGAAGTTGTAATAACAAGTATTTGTTGCATTATTGCCAACATCTTCAGGTTCGTTCGTATCTGTGATGCGACCTGATGACTTGTCCGAAGCGCCATTTCAGAACGGAAGATTGACGTGTGGCTCATGCATGCATGCATGCCATGGTCTGATGTACGTCCAGAGGTGGTATAAATAAGGGCTGCAGGGGAGGATGCGGAGAGCTGGCTGGGAAACGTGTAGAAGAAGATGGGGAGGAGTTGGTTAGGCATTAGTGCGACTCACTGCGACAATGAATGATAATGGACTGCTTTTGGTTGATTGGGTGAAAATGGATCGATTCTTTTTTGAACAGGAAAATGGATCGATTCTGAGTAGTGTGTACTATACTGTATTACTACCGTGCGATGCCAGCAGGTTGTAGATTAATTAATAAATTAATGCGTTAGCTAGTACTTGTATGTTTTACTCATGTATATATGCGCGTAATGTATAGTGGACCTTCGTCATTTGTTGTGGTCTTGTGGAGTACTTGCTTGATATTACGGTATACAGATCTCGTGACTACAAGGAATTAATGTGACTATTGAAATGTTTTCATTCAAAGAAATAGGGCGGTTAAGAATTAAGAAACAAACTTTAATTTGAAAAAAAAAAAAACACACTTGACCTCATTGTATCCAAACTAATCTCAAAAGTTGAAACAAACCCAAAAGAAGTGGAGTTAACACGTACTAATAACTTGAACTGATGTAATACCAAACCCGACTCGACATAGGTAGATGCATGGCCTCATTGACTTAGATGCATTGCTACCCTTTTTTTTCCTTTCGCTTAAAGAAAGCACCCACAGAGAGGAGCCATCCGGGATGGCTAACTGTGTTGATGATAAAGAGTCATTACAATTTAGACAAATAAAATGCATGTGATTTCATGGGCTCCGGAACAAGTTGAACATGATATTGCACAAACTCGCTTACTTTAGCTGTTAGCATTCGAAATTCTGTAGACTCGTCGGTTGCACCATAGAACCCATGGTCGACGTCCGGATACTCCACAAGCTCGACTTCCTTTCCAAGCCTTTTTAACCCATCCGCATAGCTTCTATGCCGATCCTGCAACGGGTCCAAACCTCCAACTATCAAAAGCGTGCTCGGATACTTAATATTCAAAATAGTATCTTTCCCAGATTTGCTACCAAACACATTTACAGCCGGGTGATCTCGATCCGACCCGTTTGGCAAAAATGCCTTCCAATAAGGATCCGTCTTACTCAATGGGTACTTCCCTTTATTTCCCAAACGGATTTCCGAATCTGTTCTCGCCTCCCCAGTAAAACCGGGTTGGATCATAATTAACCCGCAGATCCTCACCTCCTTAAATTCAATTCCGCCACATTTCACCGCAACGTGGTGGGCCACGTTTCCACCAGCGGAATCTCCGGCGAGAAAGCACCATCGGAGATTAGCACTCGCTGGAAATTCCGCAACTTTCTCCCTAATATCGTTGTTGACAAACTTCACGACGTCAAACCCGTCAACATATTGCGCCGGGCATTTATGCTCTGGCGCCTTGCGGTAATTAGCAGAAATGACAACGGCAGATGAAGTGCGGGCAATACGTCGACAAATAGTGTCGTAAGGGGTGGTGGAAGGAGAATACTGAATAAACCCCCCACCGGGGAAGTAGATAATAACAGGGAGTTGATCATAGGTAGCGTGATCAGGAATAAACAAACGAAACCAAAGTTGGCGGGAAACATCAAAGGTGTGGTCGAATGTCTTGACTCCGTTAACAGCGATGCTGGACGGTGGTGTGTATAAGTCGGCAATGTTGAGGAGACGACGGTTAACGGTGCCATCAGCGCGGGAAGCAATAGCAGAGACAATTGAGCCCGCTGTGAATAAAACATTGGTTTTGAAGGAAATTCCCTTCTTCGTTGGTGTTTTTTCATTCATTTTCATTTTGATCCCTTTTGTTTGAAGACTCTTAGTTTACACTGAGCTTCAAAACTTGAGTCGTCACAAAGGAAATCAGGAAGTGATATATACTTTTTAAGAATGCAATTTGCAATTAATAATTACGTACAAGTTGTTGACAGACCTGTAAGTATATTAAGTTCGCATGTAATGCTGATACTCTAACAAAGGACATGGCATTGAGAGCTTTGTCTTGAGAGTGTTCTCAAGGTCAACAAAATTCTGTAGGTTAGCACAAGGTATAGCAAATATGTAACAGTCTGTAATGATGCTGGAAATTCCGGCTTGAACAAAATCAGTCCAGGGGTTAACATTCCATACACTATTATGTGCAAATATGTTAGCGTCAAGAATGTTGTACCATATGCCATGGATGTATCTTTGGACTCCGTAAGGACGAAATGGCTCAGGACGGTCATCATCAGATTCCTCAATGGTACGCCTGTATAATTGAGTCGTAATGGCAGAGGAACTCCATGAGCAAGTTCTTTTGTACTCTGCCAAAAAATTTCAGTCAGGGAAGCATGACTGAAAATATGCAACAACCTTCCATTACTCTTCTTAATCTTGAAAAACATCACCTTCAATGCTAATCTATAAAAGAGGCTAACAGACGTCTAACTCAGGTATATAGGAATCATTATGCAGTCAATATAAAATAGATTTTACCTCCCAAAATTATCATCGATTGAGACTTGGGAGAGTGAGGAAGCGAAGTTAGCGAACTACCCAGAGATGGATCAGAGCATGATATTCTTCACAAGAAATAGGATCAGCAGGAGTACAGACACTTCTAGCAATAGTTTGTGACTATTTCCATGTTCAAAAATCCGCTGCCACCTGAAAGTTAACCAGTAGACAGCTGCTGGTGAAGCCTGTTCATTTCCAATGTCTATATCAAAATCAGAAGGGGAGGAAGAATGGGAGAAGGACCTACTGACGTTAATATAGCCACTAGTTATTAGGTCAACATGCTTCCTAGTTCCTACTACCCACATATTAGAAGAGAAAACGCAAAGCATGCTAACTTTTGCCCGGATATAGCAATTAACATGGGAGCTCTTCAGTACTCAAATTTACAGTCATAAGAGTAGCACAAACTCAAAAGTGAGGTCAAGAAACAAACTTCAAGAACACAGATGAATTAAAACTCACCAGCTCCCTTCACCAAACGAACCTACTTCACGATTCATTTCTTCCATCTCAAACTCTTCAAGTATAGCTCTTTGGCGAGCATTTACCTTCCTGAAAAGAAACAAATTCAGGCAATCAAGATACAATTATAGCAGGGGCACTGCACATTCCAACACGGAGCAAATTCGAAGATACAAACACAGAAAAAAATTCCATTACGTCTGTATGCAGTATGGACAAGGTCACAGCATCAAAGTAAACGATGGAATAAAGTTTTAACAAGGACAATGCAAATTCTAATATCAGATGTAGTACACATCAGCTTCCAGATGTGATCAGGAGCACAGGTTGAGGGGGAATGGAGGATTTAGAACTTTAACAATGGCATTGCACATTCCAATATCTCTCACCTTCAGGAAAATGACAACAGGGCATTCAAGAATTGAGAGGAACTGGATCGCTTACATTGGGAAATTTACACGGAAGAAAACTTGTTGATCGCCACGGTTGATAAAAATACCGCGCTTTGGCAACCCTGAGTCAAATGTTCCATATTGAGAAAGAAAGAACACAATTCAATGTCAAAAAACGTAATGAGGTATGCATGATGGTCACCTCTCCCTCTTAGTACAACAACCTGTCCTGGTTGTACACCCTTCGGTATCTGAAGTGAAAAGAAACAATAAGAACGAGTAGTGACTTGAATAATGCGGTGACAAATATCATCAACTAGCATCGCACATTTTATCAGACATGTGACTGACGGTAAAAGCACATTCCAAGGAAGGAACCAAATATAAATGTAGTGATGTCGAAAACATAAGAAACACTGCAATGAATCATTAAGAGTAGACCATTTGGGCTTGAGATGACCAAATTAACATTTCTATAGGCAGCTCTCAATGGGGACACATATGAAAGGTAATTGATAAACTTGGTGAGCTGAAACATGGTAAAATTACACTCGTGGTACAAGATTCTTCCTGATAGATCGAAAATCAAACTCAAGACACATTAAAGCCCCATTTGGTTGAGGTCTCAGATGTTAGTATGGGTTTCAATCCATACCAACCCTGTACCTTATGTTTGGTAAATATTACCCCAGTGCTTCAGAGGCCTAAGCCTACGGCAAGGTGAGGGGTCTGATATACACAGCCTTACCCCTAATTTTCTGCGCACTAAAAAAAAGACTAAAAGATAAAGAAAAATGGAGAACGTATAGAAAATGAAGTGTACAGATGTAAGCCTACTGCATAATGAAACGGAAGTAAACAGATGAAGCTATGACCAAGGAGATACATACCAACAACATGAATTGAGCAGCAATAAAGCGGGTTGCACTTAAAGTTCAAAGTACATGAAAACATATATGATGTAATACATTGCTAACATACGGACATCTTTACCAAAACCACTTTCAAAAGATAATACTACGACAAAAGAAAAGAAGAAGCAAGAGATTTTCATACATCCAATGAATTTTTTCCAGATAGTGTTGGCACCTCGACCTTGCCACCAAGCATAGCCTGCAGGATTTGAAATGTGCGCTTCAGTGATCAAATTCCAAAATGCTTTCGAATTGTGGATTCCCACAGTTGACATTACCCCTTGGAATTTTTTTTTTTTTTAACAAAATGCCTAATGCAGAAGCAGGAAAAGCTAAAAAAAGTCATGAGCTGAGATCCAACAACCCAATTGAAATACTCTACAATGACATTGACATACATAGAATATTTTGAAACCAACAAAGTTTGACTTATAATCAGCAGCTCAGCACAGTACCATTAGCAGAAAACAAATTTCAGACTAGAAAGACATACAAAGGAAACAACTAAATTTAGATGCGAAGTTGCTAACTAGTAGAACAGATGATCTACAAACCATGTAAATAAAGTTTCAACACACCGGGAGCTATTTCCTCCGATGACACAAAGGAGGACGCACAATAATATAAGCATATACCATTCACACAAATTTAATGAAAAATTTGGACCATATATTACCTGGATAAAGCTTATATTAGCATCCACGCAAACATCTGAATCCTTTCTAGTAAAAATCGAATCATCAGCAACCTAAATATAAGAGAGAATTCAAAACAAAGCAGTATCAGAAAGCAAAATCCCTGTAACTAGTTAAATTGACAGCTCGGAAAAGAATGGTAGGCAGGTAAGCAAGAACATTGTCTACAATTCTACATAACGAACGAGGGGTGGTGGGGGATGGGCAGGGGGTAATGTCAACTGTGGGAATCGTCATAAGTTTCAAAACAAAATGCCTGCATTATGCTCCCATAAAACAAGCATCATCATCAACAACAACAACAACCAAGCCTTATTCCAAAAATGATTTAGGGTCGGCTAACATGAATCGTCATAAGTAACCGTCTCGAGTATGTCATATAAGTTAAAGATCATTGTGAATAGATTAGAAAATAATGAAACACGTTTAAAAGGACTTTAGAAAAAAAAAAAAAAAAAAAAAAAAAAGCCATCCAAAGAAAGGAAAACAAAAGATTTAAAAATACTCCAGTTGTAAAACAAGTAGAAAACAGATGAACTTTAAACAAATAATAGAAAGAAAAGGTTTGAGAGAAGATAGAAAGTTTAGGAGATGAAAAAAAGGAGATTTAGAAAACCAAACAAAGAAACCAAAACGAATTATATTGTGTCCCCCCCATGTAAAACAAGCATCATGAAGCTTAATCATTTTTTACCACGTTAGCAAGTCTGTCTCGTACATATTAGACCCTACGCAACATTTTCCTTTCCAATAACTCAAGGCTATCTTTTAAAGAAGGGGCTACCTTTAATCTTATGTACAAATTGCCAGGTTGTGCTCCAAGCCCCCCGGAATTACCAGCTTGTGGGACAGTGATTGTGTCACCAGAATCCACACCTAGTAGATCAAACAACAAGAGTGGCAAATAGAACCAGAAAAATCAGACATTGAGTGGATAAACAGACCATTAAAAACTAAGCAAATGAAGAGCAATATACAGTGCTAACCAGGAGGTATTGTCACTGTAACTTCCTTTACACCTTCTACCACACCGACAGCTTTGCAAGCCCTGCAACTTTCCTGCAACATGGCATATGTGTTACTTACGCTATGTGGTCATTGCACCTTATGCACTGTGTAAAATTTACTGGGGCGCCCGAGACTTTGAACACTCACAGTAATAATTCTCCCTGACCCTTTGCAATTACTGCAGGTGGATGAAAATGGGGGAACTGTGACCTGTCACAGTGTTGCACTAGTCACTACAAGCTATCAATTGACATAATAAACCATACTTTAAAAGAAGATTTAAGACAACATGAGTACAACGGCCCATAATCAGCCATAAAACACAGAAACCAAAAAGTGATACTACAAAACTACAGATGGTAGAGTTACCAATAAGCATTAGAAGAATAGTAAAGACGCTAACATACAAGGAGGGCTTCGTAACTTACCTTTCCAGCACCTCCACAAAGTGGACAAATTCTTGTTTTTGCGTCAATGGGATGCCCACGGCCATCTAAATCACAACCCAAACCAACATGACACAAATCAATATTGGTAAAATGAAAAGAAAAAAAATCCACTAATGCTATACATAAGGTCAGTAGGAATTAATAAATTTTCTAAAATGTACTTCTACGAATATGCA
Organism: Spergularia marina; assembly: GCA_963680865.1. Taxonomy (NCBI): domain Eukaryota; kingdom Viridiplantae; phylum Streptophyta; class Magnoliopsida; order Caryophyllales; family Caryophyllaceae; genus Spergularia; species Spergularia marina. The sequence continues at coordinate 27,701,207 of OY804551.1, read as the reverse complement.
TCACCATTTGTCGCACTTGTGTCATTGTGACCAAATTACATTCTTGATTCACCCAATGAATTGTAAGTTAAAAGGGGTTCAGTTACTAATTGAAGCTACAGGAGTCTTTTTCATTCCATAGGGGAGCTTGTTCTTCCATATATACAGGCTACTGGGAACTAAAAGACATAAGGGATGTTTACTCACGGCAGGAGACACAGGGGATGTATGCATCAAAAGAGAGATGCTTTACGCAGCCTTTCGCCGCTTCATGAAATGATAGCGACAGTTCTACCTGAAAATGTCCATGCAAAATTAAGTCCAACCACGTGGCACCTAAAAATGTACAAAGCTGTCCACACTATAGTGCAACGAATTCATATAAAGATGACTTGTAGACCTGAACGTCAGGTGCGAAGGTTTCCACTTCATCTTCAAATATCTGAAAAAAAAGTCATCAATGCTATAAGTGGGTAAATTCAGATGCTAAACACCTAGACAACAGAAAGGATGCTAAATCAGACAACAGCTTGGAAGCCACACCATCACTCAGAATAGATACCCCAAAGGCTGAGTTACTATTCTATGTTCTTCTTTCAAATTCCCAAGACCACAGAGCATAGCAAAATGGAGTAAATTAGAATGAAAGAAATGCAAGCAATACCTCAGAAAAGATTTTATGGAATGAGGACGAAAAATGAGTTTTGTAAGCACGAGTAAAAGCCTCAGCATCAGCAAAATCATGTACATTCTCTGAATTCCTGCCTCCAAATCCGCGCCTCGAACCCACATCTAAGCTCTAATAGGAAAAAAAGAAATAATAGTGTGATGCATAGGCTAATGTTATGGTAATTAGCTCTAATGTCGCAAACTTCACATACGGAGAGCCAAATAGGTGGACTCAGAGCTAAGATAGTTTAATAAAAAAACGAAATTCTTGATAACTGTTTTCTACACTGAAACTTCTAGTTGTGGCTTACCATGTCATACTGTGATCTTTTTTCAGAATCTTGCAGCGTCTGAAAGCACAACAGCCGGTAAAGAAGAAGACATACAATCAAATGTCAGACTAAGGAACTCAACAAAGACGCCAATAAATCCTCAACTAACTAACATACCTCATAAGCATCTCGTATCTCCTGAAATTTCATCTTCGCAGATGGATTATTTTTGTTTGTATCTGGATGGTACTTCTTGGCCAGCTGCATGGTTTATTAAGTTAAAAGCATAAGAAACAACAGATTCCAGCACAATAAACTTAAGGAATAAAAAATATGCCGATTAAAAAAGTAAGGGATTGAAGGCGAGATCAATTATGCAGGATAGAACGAAAGAAGTCATGGTGATGAAACTTGGAAATAATTAGATAAAGAAAGAGAAAGTAAAACATCTACTCTGAAGATATTGACCCAGGATACAGCAGATTGAGCAAAATACTTGACCAAATTGGCACGGGGCAACTAGACGCTGAAGTGGTCAAGGACTGCATAGTCTATGCTTCACGCCTACTCAGAAACACATAGTTTCGAAACTCATAGCAAGCACTCCTATCTATACAGTTGCATTCATACAATCAAAAGGTATCCTGCTGTAGAAGCATTTCCTCGACAGGGGCTTTCTCCAAGAGAAGATAAATAGTTTCATACATTTTGTAGTCATTACTCTCACTTGACTACTACTTAAGTTCATAAGAACTCTATGAAGTGCCGGACTAGAGTAAGCAGAGTCGCGCTAAGAGTCAGCTTGAATGGTGGCCACTTCAATATAGCATAACTCCTGATATCCTAAAATTAAGCATCTCATAGTTTGTAAAACTCAATCACATTTCACTCATATTGCTTCGACCCTTTGATGCATCATACTATCATAAGAAAAATAAACTGGCCAGTAGCACATGTAGTTAGGCCTATACCAAAGTTACCAACAGCAATTCAAGTGATTTCATAAACCTAAACAAACGATGTCCAGCACTCGACATCACTCACAGCCACACAACCATAGCATCAATACAGAAAGTTAAAATTCGCATTAAGGTGACATCAAACTGATCAATACTCGATAATCACCTGATGAAAAGCTTTCCTAATCTCATCCCGACCTGCATTCCTAGGAACTCCCAATAAATCATAGTAGTTCCGTTCATTCGCATTCAACGAACCTGAAAGCAGCACATACACCCTACATAATCACAATCCTACTCCGGAAAAAAATCGCACATAAAAAGGCGAAAATTTCCTCAACAATCAGTTGATATATAATATGTTCCTCTAACCTGTGGCGTGAAAATAACGTCTGATCATTGAAACTGGAAACACAGCTTCATCAAACCGATTGGCGGTAATTCTATCTATATATCTATTATTACAGCATAACCCTAAAAATCATTACAAAAACAAAAATTAACATCGAAATTCTTCCAATTGACATCGCAATTTTCTACTTAAATTAACAAAATCGTAAAAGTTACGCAGCTGAGAAATGAACAACGTACTTGCAGAATGTCGACCTCCATGAACAAAATTGAAACTTGACCGTTGCGACTACATTATCAACCAATAATATACATTATTAAAGCATCAATTTAGTCATAATTACCAAAAAAAAATAACAAATTGTTAAATAAGAAATTAATCGGCAACTTACGGAAAAATTGCGAGTCAAAAATTTGGAAACAAGGCTAATTAACTTGATTCTTCTCATTTGTGTAACTAATTGGAGATATAATCGAATTAAAGTAGCGAAAATGAAGAAATTATTAAGTTGATTTTTTCTGGAAAAATGTGAGATGAGTGTGGCGCTGTTGTTCTTGAGGTGATGAGAAAGAAAAGAAAAGTTCTGGAGTTTACTTTTCTCCGGCTTAGCTTGAGAATCACGAAATCGACAAAAATGATTTAATTTTTCACCTCTTTCTCACCTCCCTAGCAGAGAATTTGGGGTTTAGGGTTTAAACGGTTGTTGGATGAATTGGTGTTTGTTTTTTTTACCGCCTGTCCAAGCGTAAAATTTCGATACCACCATACTCTCATTTACGTTGGTCGACCAGATGCGACACATATAGAGCTGATAATTACGGAGTACTTTGTGTTAACGTTTGACTCTTGATAAAATTTTGACAGATTTTAATTTTTCCTTTTACCCGGAAACGAATTCACTGCAGGTCCGCAGCATGGTTCTTATGCAGTTCCGGCCTTATATGCAGCTAAAAGTAAAAATCATCAAAATGCAGAGATATTGAAGATGCAGCTGGCCAAGATCAGTATATTATTGCAAGTTCAACATCATGAATTGTCAGGAGACATTTTGCCTCTATTCCTGGTTATTGTACACATACATTCCATCAAAGACTATCAGTCGATTGCGTGTTCCTCGTGCGAGAAACAAACATGGTACGAACATTCCAGTCGTAGAAAACCTTTAAACGGCAGACAGCAGCAGCAATACAATATTTCACTAGCGTGACTTCTTTCAGGAGTAAGAGCCAAAGACCGAGGTCCCTCTAGCGTGGCAACCATTGCATGCTATTTAAGAAGTTCCTCGTCTTCCTTTCATTAGAATACTGAGCCGAGTTCAGAATTTTTATTACGTTTGCTTCAATGCTGCCAATGCCGATGATACATTCTCAGAGATCCTATCGTAAATTGGTACCTGCAGAGGAATGGTAGAGATTAGAGGTCAGTTTGAGCCACAACATGATGGAGTACACTGTATAGTAACAGACGAAAATGGCTTACATCGGTATTTGGAATCTCAAACTTGGAGCCGGTTATTGTTTCATACAAAAATATGTATCTGCAGCCAAATACCAAGATACTTATGGTTAAGCTTTGATCACTAAAGGTATTATCGGTAATGTAGACAAAGGCTGCACGGAGCATTAACTGTATTTTCTGACAACAGGAAAGAAAACCCTGCGCTAGAAACGAATATAGCCGCAATTCACAAATATTCTACATTATTACTCTTCCGATTAACACACTTGTTACATTAAGGTTCGGATGGTCCAAACAGAGATTATTCCGGCTCAGTTAATCTCTCTGTTTCAAAGAGAGATGATGGAGCTGAAGGGAGCTACAACAGAGATCATCAGTTCAACTAACACACCACATAGAAGCTATTGTTTGTCTTCCTAAGCTAGCATAGTGATTTAACGTCCAACCACATTCAGATGATGACAGGCTTAAACTGTGATCATTAGAGACCAGTGACCAACAGATCACTGGAAGGTGATTATTCAGGATGCTTGAATTTTCTTGACGAGACTTGAGGCCAATATGTTACATTAAGCTGCACATTAACCTCAAAAAAGGTATGCTTACAACAGTGGTAAAAAGCAGCAACGCTTTACCAAAGAAAAAAAAAATCTATATAGAAAAATAGCAACCCAGATAAATTCTGATACAGCATAATGGTAGATGTGAGCAAATGATATGAGCCATACCTCCAAGCCAGCTCGGAAACAAGTTCTGGAGGAGCTTCTGGAAGGACCTAAATACATTTTCTCAGAGATATAAGTACCAAGATGATACAATGAGAAAGAAAACAAAGGCTTAACCAAATCCATACAAACTGCTCACCTCGTCTTCGTATGGGTTACAATTATCTTTAAACCACAATCTCAAGAACTCCTGAAAAGCAGAAATTATTAGATGCTACATGTATCTCAGAAAGTGATGCCAGCGCATATAAGATTCTGTTATTTACTTTAAGGACAACTCTCAAGCAAGCACGGGAAGAACACATTTAACAAAAGAGTAATAAAGGTAACAGAAAATTTCTATACCTTATCAACGTTTTCAGGTTCAAGACCACTCTGAAAACGCTCCTCATATGAATGAGCGATCCAATACCTGCTCGAGTCAGGTGTATGTACCTTAAGATGAATAGATGGAAACAAAGAAAAATATATCAAGATCTGCCTTCAGCTACGAGTGCTACAAAAGTGACAAAAATGGTTAGGCTAAAAGCCTGAATAACCACTGACCTCATCAACTAAAACAATTGTGCCATCATTTGTCTTCCCAAATTCATATTTAGTATCCACTAAAATAAGGCCATGTTCCCGCGCCACACGCTGCAATTACAAAATCTACATGAGGCATTTATGTTCCGCTAAACACTATCCATATACAATGTCAGATTCGATATCCGATCGTGAGCAAAAGCACAAAAGCAAAATGAATTGTTCACCTGTCCATACTCGAATAGAGCCAGAGCCCTGTTGCTTACTTCATCAAAGTCAGCTTTAGTCATCAACCCTTGCTCTACAATCTGCAACAATTAAATGTTAGTAATTCTGCCCTGAATAACAAATTACAGGATGCAATATATTGAGACGAACCTAGTCGATAGAATCCAATCAATCATCTTTATACCCTAAAAAAAGAACCTTAAACTATGAGTTGATATATTAAATGTTGGATGAGCCCAGACACAAGTCCTTTGTTAGTCTTAACAGGCAAGGCCTACTTAAAGCATCTAGAAAACTGAAGAACACAGGACAATTATCCTACCAAATCTCATTTTTTTTTCCTTTTTAACTGATAGGATTACGCATACCAAATCAGATTAATCATGAATGATTTCAGAAGCAAGCAAAAGGACATAAGTTCAATAAAAACAGAAGAGAAAGTACAGGGGTAATAGAAGGAGAAAAAAAAAAATCTATGAAGCTTCACAATGCTTTACGGTCAGTTGCTTGTTAACAGACCTGACTAACATCACAAAAAGGTATTGAGATAATCACAGAGGATATTAGATAACAACTATCAGAAACTGCAGGTAATACTCAAAAGTAAAATTAAAAATTTGCCTCATCTGGTGTGACAGGAACATCATGATCAGCTGCTTTCGTTGTTGGTGTGAGTAGATTTCTCTCGAGCCTTTGATTTTTCACCAAACCTATCTTATGCCAAATAACATAAGGTTACGGAAAATTAAAGACACTCTTATATTTTAATAACAAAGGGAGCTCAAAACCTCACCATCTGGAAGGGCATTGCCACAGTAATTTCGAACTCCATTCTTGTAGACTGTCCACAGTGATGTATCGGTACTTCCAGTTACAAATCCTCTGACTAGAATCAAACATCAAGATGCATTTATGCTAGTTAATTGGTCTTAAAGCAGTGAGCACGTGACATCGGTCTTAAAACAGTGAGCCATGACATAATGTAACAAAAACCATACCAAAGCTTGAGAAGATGAAGGAATCAGATAATTGACCAGCATACCTACAAATTCAACTGGGAAAATGGTACATTTCTTGGCAATCGTAACATTCTTATCAGGAACTGACAGGACAGCATTAGGAGTAATATGCCGAGTTTGATCAAACCACCATAGACTCGTCTCATTCAGTACCTGAAGAAAGCCAAAACGGCTTGTATCACACCTGCCTACTACACAAGGATTATCAAATCAAGCACAAAAATGATACCTACCTGCCCTTTAAATGGAATAGAAGCTAGAACTCTGTCAAATGCACTTTGGCGGTCAGTAGTGACTAAAACAAGGTAATCTCCACCATCATAAATGTCGCGCACCTACAAATCCTTATTCTTGTCAGTTACACCTCTTATCGACAACTATAACATCAGCTTATCATTTCAGAGACAAAAGTGCATAACTTTTCACAAATTAACACTACATTAAGATTTCCAAGAACCCCAAAGTCAAAATTTGAGGTCTGAAATTCCTCTGTAAATGACCCAATCGTTCCAGTCTATTGCTCAATGTCAACTTATCGACACAAATATTGAACTCAAAACACAGCAATCATCATAATGTCCGGCCAGTAAGTCCATACACCGGTAATACAATACAACATTACGACAACAACATTACCCCAGCGCCTCAAAGGCCCCGCCAATGGGGACGAATACAGTATTGAATGTACGCAACCCTTACCCCTTTCCAAAATAGACAACCACAACAGCAAAAGATTGCTATTACTAAAATCACTGACAAACAAATTGCCAAACACCCACAAAACAAAACTCAAAAAAGTCACAAAATTTTACATTTCATCAGAACAAAAATCAATACTTTTACCTATACCCTATCACCCATTGCAGTAAAAAACATTAACCAACAAAAATTAACAGTAAAAAAACTACATACAAATTTTTAAAAAATAAATAAATTTCATTTCATACCTTGCCTCGGGTTTTCGACACGAGCCCGGGAACAGTTTCAAGAAGATTGGTCTCAGAAAGACAATTAGAAAGAGACCCTTTAATTGCCTTGATAATCTCTTCATTTCCATCACCTTTTTTCATGACATCAATTTTCTGGGTTGACACAGAAGAAGCAAAAATTGCTGGAAACTTGCGATTGAAGTTAAGCAAAGATTTGGGTTTGTAATTGTTGATTAATCGATTAGAAAAATTGAAAGATGGGGAAGAAATGGGTTTGCAGAGGGTTTTAGTAGGGTTTATGTTTGTGTTTATTCCAGCACAATTTGCCATTTTTTTTTTTATGATTTTTATTTAGATTGTGAACTAATTTTTGTAAGGGTGGTGACAAATTAGGGGTTGAATTTGATTGATTGAAGTTTGTACAGTCTGCAATGGAGGTATTTGGGGAGAGGAGGGAGGGATGAGGATTGAGGAGCGTGAATGTAAAGATACCCGACGAAATAAAGTGAACGCAAGTCGAAAGCATCCGGAACAAGGCCAGCAAATTTCTTACAAGAACGTTTATTTGGTAGAGAGTCAAATGAGCGTGGTACTCATGGTAGATAGAAAGTTAAATGCGTCCATGTTATTTTGCAAACATCAGGGCATGTTGGACAGCTCAGTAACTAGACGGTTATACCTGAAAAACTCGGCAACCTCAGGGGTACATTGGAAATTTTCTCAATGAAAAAATTATGAATGGTGGACTATATACGAAGAGAGAAGAAGGAAAGTAATAAAAGAAATTTTCCAATATACCCCTGAGGTTCCCGAAATTTTCAGGTATACTCCTCAGGTTACCGAACTCTCCAGCGTGCCCCTGAGGTTTGCAAAATCGTGTTTTTTTGTGTTTTTCACTAACGGCATGTAACACCGTTAACACATATGTATTCATTTGAAATGATTTCTCATAATTAGCCTTTTATCACATTAATAACTAAAACAAAACCAAAAATTCAAAAATAAAAAAACTCACCCTTTTTTTCTCTCTCCTCTCCATTTTCCCTCTCCTCCCCACCACAAAGCACCACCTTCCACGGTGGCCACAAGTACGGACCACCATCAACCACCACGACACCACCACCCCCAGACGTGCCCCATTCCGGCGATCACACGCCGACCATCATGCCCAAGCCCCGACCTCCGTTCCTCCATGCCACGCTTCTTTCTTTATCCCTCCATCCTCCCTTTTACACCTTCCCCCACCTTCATCCTTGCTCCACCACCCCTCCATCATGGTCCACGTCCACCTACATACGTCGCCGGAGACCTCCAATGTTGCCATATAAGAAGGAAAATGAGGAGAGAGAAAGTTGTGAAAGTAAATAAAATAGCGGAGATATGTGACAGTGGAGGCCAAAAGAGGCGCGGGTGGTGGTCGATCATAGCCCATGTGGGGTCGGCATAGGGTCGCCGGTGGTATGGTGGTGGTCGCGCGGAGCCCTGGTGGTGGTGTATGTTGGAGGTGGTGGTAGATTAGGTGGTTGGGGGTTGTGGAGGAGGGAGGTGAGAGGAGAGGAAAGAGAATATTGGTTGAGTATTTTTTTTTTTCTTTTGTTTTGATTGATAAGATTAAGAGTCAAGTATGAGTTAAAATAGTCAAGGGCGCTAGATAGCTAACGGTGTTACATGCCGTTAGTGGAAAAATACAAAAAAAAATCCGATTTTGCAAACTTCAGGGGCACGCTGGAGAGCTTGGTAACCTGAGGAGTATACCTGAAAATTTCGGGAACCTTAGGGGTATATTGGAAATTTTCCCAAGTAATAATATGTAGTTATGTACAAACACAAAAAATACTTGATGTCATAATACGTTATTCCACATTTCCACGAGTTCACTAACTCCAATTCTTACATCGTATATGAGCTATAAAAAAAAATGTCAAAGCGTCTCCTGAAACCTCAGCCATTACTCCATCGAATTATCGATCACTCTACATCATAAGTACAACAAAACAAAATTAAACAATACTACTAATCCAAAATCTGATTCTAAAATTGGAACAATAATGCATCTCCTATCATGATCGCTTTCCTAAATTCTTCATCACTCTCAAATAGAATCAAATCAATCACAATCACAATTTACAACTATTACAATTTGCCCCCAAATCTCAGTCTTTCCAAAACCCTATAAATTTACACACAATCACACCAACCCAACATGTTCGTACGAGTAATTCTTTTACCCTAAGAAAACATCGATTAAATATCTTTACCCACTCTTCTTCTCATACCACATCTTTACGCAACCTCTCGCCAAAAAAATTCCCCCAATTTCTCTCACCAGAAACCCTAATTTTTTATCCTAATTGCATTGATCGATCGAAAGGTTTGTTTTCAATCTTTTATTTAGATGGGTATTAATTTTAAGGGTTAAGCTTTTCTGGGTCGTGCTTAAATTTGATTAATTTTGTTTTGATTGTATGTTAATTTGTTGTTTTTCTGGGTTTTTTATTGCAGTTGTTATTATGATATTTGTTCGTTGATTTGGGGGAATGATGTAAAAGATGAATAATAAGAAGAAAAGAAAAGGGAGTGGAACAGATGATGATTACAAGAATTTGACGAAAAACCCAATTAATAATTTGAAGTTTGATGATAAAGGTTCGATAATTAGGTCACATTTTTCATTGGAAGATTGTGTTAGGTTGAACAAAAAGTGTAAAGAAGATGTGGGTAGTGATGATTTTGAGACAACATCATCTTGTGCTACAAGTAGGATTGTTGGGGTGACTACTGTGCCCCCTTGTGGTGGGTTAGGGTTGTCGTCGGTGGAACCGTGTAGAGGCTTGAAGAGGAAGATTGGGTGTATTGATGTTGCTACGCAAATCGGTAGCCAAGAGAATAAGCTTGAGGATGATTATGATAAGATTAGGACTATAGGGCAAGGGAGGTTTGGGTCTGTCTGGTTGTGTAGGAGTAAGGCTAATGGGCGCGAGTATGCGTGTAAGACATTGCGTAAGGGGGAGGAGACGGTTCATAGGGAGGTCGAGATAATGCAGCATTTGTCGGGTCACCCTGGGATTGTGATGCTGAATGCTGTTTATGAGGATGGGGACTGCTTTCATCTGGTGATGGAGTTGTGCTCGGGTGGAAGGTTGGTTGATCAAATGACTAAAGAGGGGAGGTACTCGGAGCAACGAGCTGCAAATATAATGAAGGAGCTTATGCTTGTCATCAAATATTGTCATGAGATGGGTGTTGTGCACAGAGATATAAAGCCGGAGAATATTCTGCTGACGAGTTCTGGGAAGATGAAGCTTGCTGATTTTGGCCTGGCTGTCAGAGTTGCTAGCGGTGTGTTTCCATAACTTGCTCTCTTTTGTTGAACTTAATTGCGTCTTTCGTAGTTGTTAATTGTGCCTTTTTTCTGCTTTGTGGTCTAAACTTCTTGCCATGTTGCTTATAGTTGAACATAATGACTTTTGTTTCGATATATGGCTTGGAATATCAGGAAAAGTTATCTAATGTTTTAATGACTGAGCCTATTTTCATGTGGCAATGTTTAGTTTTTGGAATATTAGGTTTTAATATGAACTTGCTCAGTACATATTTTACTCTTGCCTTCTGATAGGATTTAGCTTGCACGGAAATGTTTGCACGCTGCCTTAATATCATCTAGTAGGATTACAGCTCGAATGTCAAGTTTGTTGAAAGAACTAGAACATATAATGCTTCTAAATTTTATCTGTGGTACTAAGTTTCAAAGATTTTCACACATAGACCTATTTACAATGGGTCATCCGACCCCCCTACCCTGCCTTATGGCGGGAGCCTTTAAGGCACTGGGGTTAAAGATGTTGTTGTTGAACCTTTTTACAATGGGGAAATATTGCCTTTGAATCTAATGTTTGCTGAGTAATTTGCTGCTTATTGTTGCCTTCTGATATGGATGTGACTTCATTAGCCTGCAGAGAAGTATTAGGTTGATTCTTGAATCTTAACGTGAATGCAAATACTGTGAGCCTGCTTTGTTGTCTTCTTGTGAACTTGAAGTGCGTTGATGCCATTGTGTTTTAACGGTTGACAGAGTCTGCAGTGTTCAGATCGGCCATGATGGTGCTCTTGTCAATTGTTTGCTGCCTTGATTTATGATCTGGCTTATATTTATTCCTTATGAATATTTTTAACAGGACAGAGCTTGTCTGGAATAGCTGGAAGTCCAGCCTATGTAGCACCTGAAATATTGTTGGGTTCTTACAAGGAAAAAGTGGATATATGGAGTGCCGGTATCCTCTTCCATGCCCTTTTGACTGGTCGTCTTCCGTTCAAAGGGGAGTCGTTAGAATTAGTTTTTGAGGCCATCAAAACTACACAACTAGATTTCCACTCTGGCATATGGGAGTCGGTGTCAAAACCTGCTCGGAATCTGATTGAGAAAATGTTGACGAGGGATGTAACTTCAAGATTTTCAGCAGATGAAGTTCTCGGTAAGTGTTTTTGTATATTACGAAGAACTTTGTTAATGTTCAAAGAACTTTTGAGTTGATTTCATGGAATCTTTTGTTGTGTTGGGTTTGTCAATCCTTTGTACTTGCTCATTTTGGTGCTTGCTTCTCCATTCAGCAGTGGCAGTATCAAGTTATTCACAGTTCTGCTGTCTTTTTCCCAGGGCATCCATTTATCTTGTTTTACACGGAACGTATGCTGAACTCCTTCTCTGTCACGTCAAAGACGGGAATTGCCTCCGAGGTTCTCTCTCTTAAATTAGTTAGCACCTCTCTCCCTGGATCAGACAAACGGCAATCTAAATCGAGTTCATTGAGCTCATCTTCAAGTTTGGTGGTCTCAACCAAACGCCCAGCAACTTCTGATGCAGAGAAGCAGGATGACTGCTGTTTAATGGACGCACTTACTGTAGCAATTGCACGAGTTAGGATCTCAGAGCCAAAAAGGAGCAGGTTGCGTTTGTCTAACTCAATCCAACAGCAATTCTCTGCCAACAGCCTCTGTGAAGCATTCTAATTCAGTAGGCTGACCTAGGTGACATAATTCAACTTGTCCTGTGATGGGATATCCACATCTTACAGCAATTGTATAAATTGCTCACAGTGTAATGCTAGACTAATTAGATAGCGCTCTCTCTCTCTCTCTCTCTCTCACTGCCATTGTAATTGAAATAAGGAGCGTACTTGTACATAGATGTCGCACTCAGTATAGTTCCTTATAGAAGAGTTACCCTTAATGTGTGATGAGTTTTTGTATGACAATTGCTACCTCTGTTGAATTTACAAGAAATGTTTGAATACAGCCTCTACAAGACTGGCGTGAATGCAAACTTGTAGCTCTTTCGATTGATGTGGCAGGGATATCTGTAGAGCAACCAAACAAAGGTGTCATTTACCTTTCTTTGCGGGTGCAAGTGCAACACACGAGATTAGCTTCTTCCTTATGTCATGTCACTTAGCATTTGATGCAAAAAACGGATAGCTTCACATAACCTGACTCTGATTAAGCACGAGTAGAGAGTAAGTGCTATGCCCACACTTGCTTTAAATGGTATGATGCACACAGGAGAAAAATAAACTCAATGGAAATTAGAAGTGATTGCCGCTGCTAATCCATTATGTGACGGCAAACTCGATTTAATACAAAGGGCAAGCGCCCTTGCAGAGTTGCAGTATAACCGATCTGTTTAGCTGAACGGAAGCTGACTCACTGTAAGTGAACATCATTTTGAAACATAGAAGATAGAAAGCCAGAGACTTGATTAGTTCACATCACAACTTCAACTATTGATAATAGTATGCTCTTCAGCAAAATTATGAGATACAATGTCACACGGAGGCAAACTGGGACTGGGGTGGACGGGGGGATTCAAAGGTCGCTACAAGCGACTTCTTGCCATAGACATACATTTACAAGAGAAGCTTCTCCCAAGTAGTTGAATGGACTCTACTACAATAACTTGAGCGTGACAATATCCACAGTTGATCAGCGCCTGGAAAATTTGGACCATACATATACCAGGAAGCAACAGAATAGCGCAAAAAGAACAACATGCATTATATGACTTGAACCACTGCGGACCATGCTCCGGTTTAATCTCCTCACGTTGTTTTTTAAACTGGCTTGAGCTTTGATAAGAGTCATTTGCTGGATCACACCAATCAAAAGAGGATATATTAGTTTTACATGATAATAGAAAAAAATTACAATATAAATTTTTGATATTATTCAATTGACAAGTCATAAGAAGCCGTGAACACATTGGAATAAATAGTAGGAAATTTATCAACATTGAAAACGCATGCGATGGGCCAAAGCATCATCAAGCATTCGTTGAAAAGGGGTTGAAAAGGGGCAATCATAGGTCCGACCGCTAGACTAGGGACATATTCACTTATTCAGGGCATTCAAGTAACTGAGTGCAGAACGATAAAAAACCAGAGATCCAATAGATCATTTGATCTAATCAATTACAAGAATAGTGTTAAGAGTTTTACCAATTGATTCATGAACTCGTTCTGATATTTCGCCTCCGATTGTATCTCTTGTGCCACCTGCAAATTGTTGAACACAATACATTACCAAAAAGTGCGCAAAAAAAAAAAAAATGATACCATGAGGAATATGTAGACATGTAGTTAAAAGGAACTAAAAGTAGCAAGGTAAAAAAAAAGTGTCAACCAACGGACAGAGTTGCAGAAACATGCAGCCTGCAGAGGAGAGTAGTATTTATCTATCGACCACTCAAATCAGAATATGGAATCACCAAACATCAGTTTTCGAAATCTTTTCATATGCAAGTTCCAGCCCCAAGACCACAAACGATGACACTCTGCAGTCTAGAAAAAAAAAAAAAAAAAAAACATCGCAAGCAAAATATGAGCTCAAGCGAACAGAGTTCCCCAAGGATTTGATTGTGAACACCAAATCAACCCATAAATTGTGCTAACCTTTACTAGTTACTTCCAGCTAGATTATTACCACAGGTGAGCTCACAAGTGCAAGAAACTCGGAAGTCAAGACCATAAATTTCCAATCTCCTAATAACATCTCCTAAGGACGATAATGCTTGTTCAAAACCTTCAGTTCCTTCCTCCAATCTTTCTCTAGTTCATACTTCATCAGAACCTCTCACAACTCATATTTAGTTATTTACAGCTAGTTAGCAATTTAGCATGCATGAGCTCACTCAGTAATGTAACATCAGAGTCGGGATCTTAATTCTCAAACATCCAAAAGAGCACCGTAAAATCCAATCTCCTACCGAAGACTCTAGGGGATAATAACGCCTTCTTAAACTCTCAACTCACTACTCCGAAACAAGCATCCCCCTTCAAATTCCCCTCCCTTTCCCCCGATAAGGCACTAAGCTAAGCATTTACGAAACTAATACTGATGCTCAATACCACATGTCAAGGAGCATTCTAATGATCCAATGAAGCACAATGCATACATTTCACCACCAAAACACGGTTAATAATTCCGAGCGCAAACGCAACCAAATGCTACACTACTCATTGTCCAAACAACACAACATAACTCACAAAAACCAAACGTACAGCATTGCATCTCCCAGCACAAATATTAATACCGAAATCGAAACACGAAAAAAATAAGAAGAAGAGGAGATAAAAGATTACATATTTGAGTTGGCGAACTTGTGAACGAAGACCGAGAATTTCATTATCAAGATCACCATGTATCGGATCAATCCTCAATTGTATCTCGTCCGCGGACCCCACTTGCCTTGTGCTCAATCCATCACTGCACCCCCGCCGTAAATTTCACCATCAAAATCAAATTTACAGTCCAAATAAACAGTAAAAATCACAAAAGGAGGAAGATCTTGGGTAAAAAATAAAATCCAATCGAATAATTGCGCAATTGAATAAAATTGGGGAAATTATTGCAATTAATTTTAGAATTGTGATCATACCTTGATCTGTAGTGGGACGCACCGCCTCGAGCAGACATAATTCCGCAAATTGTTAGGGTTTGCGATCTATCAATCGTACGAAAACCCTAATTTTGAAGAGATAGAAGATTTCCGACGTAATTGTGGAACAATTGTTTTCCAGCAATTGCAACGGCAGCGACGAAATTCGTCGGTGTTGTTGAAATTGAGGATTAATTGCGAAAACCTCGAGGAATTGGGGAAAATTTTAGTCGCGGGAGTTTGAACAAATATGACGGAGGTGTGAATGTGAAGATTTCCGGAGTAATTGGGAGGAATGAGGGAGGGGTATCAAAAGAATTGTGACTTTAAATTGGGAGATTTGAAGGATGTAAATATCCAGGTGGCTGCATTTTATTGGAGATCTAGCGTGGTCTTATGTCTACGCTGACTCTTTTACCCTTGTAGGATTAGGAATATTTCGGATCCTTCGTGGGGATTGGAACTGTTCGATCCAATCCGAGCTGAGTTTCAAATTTTCCGAGCTTGGTTCTAGTCTTCCAAACAAAAAAATATTCTCGAGTTAAAAGATGTGTTTGACTGTGGCAAACCGATTCATTTGAACTCGTAACGAAGAGTATTGTAATAGAGTCTTCTATAGTCTCTCACTTGTTACAAGAGGTATATCATACATTGTTTGTTTATAGTCTCGTTAGAAGGAGATGAAGTATTCGAACAACAATTATTAAAGGTTTGTACTACAAAGTATTATTAGATGGATAAAGAATTGAAACTAGAATGTTTAGAAAGGTCAAAAGTGTCGACTCATTCAATTTCGAACCTAGTACATGTAGATAGTATTAAACTCTTACAATCTCTAGGGTCAAATATTTTAGGCTTGCAATCTTGCATCTATCGGTGGTTTTAAGGATTTGATGGAAAATAGACGTTTACACTTGATTCTACTTAAAAAGCAACATATAACTATTTGTAGTTGGCCAGTTATGATTTTTATGTGCATTGAGCCACCAAAAAAATTCCTTGATCATTCAAAAGACAAATACCCCGAATTCAAACTTTTTGCAGTGAGCCAACGCCCAATTTGGCCCCAAAAGTAGCTCCGTCATTGCTTTGGTCTTAGTAATTTCAATTGTATGACGAAAAAATCAATTGTTATAATACGAGTATAACTTAAATGTAATACTTTGTATGTGGTGGTGTAACAACCCTAAATTTTCTACTCAATTAATTAATGAAAACCTAGGATTATTATGCCACAATTAACTAACCAAGTTAATTGCAAGGCGAAAACCAAAATAATAAATCCAAAATATAAATAACAAAATAGTACGACAGCGGAAGACTTAGTCAAAGTTTACAAAATCCAAATCCGAAATCCAAATGAAATAGTAAATGTTCAACGATTGTCAAAATAAAAGACCCCATGAATGCAGACGTCCGCAAGCTCAACATATCACCATCAGACACACCTGTCAACTGCGCCATCAGAAAATGACACAGGCCCCAGAATAGGGTAGGGACAAACCCAAACAAAAGAATTTCAGCAAACTGGCTGAGTAAGAACTCAAAGCAAAACAAGGGAAAATAAGATACGCGCCTTTGAGGCGCGTAGCTGAACAAGCAACGCTTACAATCAAAGGGATAACCAAGATGATTAGAGAGATATATGAACCAAGAATAATATTATGAATTTCTGAGAGAGGAACCAACTATATACAGGAATGGGCACTCCGCATCAGTAACCCATCTTTGGTAAGGGTCCTACCCCTAACCAGGAACAACTCTAGAGCTAACCAACTCAAACCACCCTAAGAGAACCCGAGTGTGCACACCCCTCACATGAGGGCCAGTAGGATGTAACCGGTTAAGGAGGAGGTCCTAATAGGTAACTGGTAGCTAATCCAGTTAAGAGTTACCTTGATCAGAGGTATAATAAATCATTTGTAAACGAGCACCCCCGGAGGAGTTAACACGTTACTCTAGAGTGTTTATAGAAGAAAATCCCATTAATCATAACCCATATTCAAACCATGATTAGATATTTTATTTGATATATAACCAATTCCCAACCAAACAAGAGATATTGTGATCAATCAGAAAAGTAGAGAAGCCAATATAAATGAGACAAGAATTGATCACATTAGAAAACGATAAAACATGCTCGAGCTCAAGAGTTGGCGTTCTTACCGTTAGCGCTAAACTTCTCCACAATTATTCCTCTTAAAATCAACTAATTAAACCTTCTTAAACTCACAAGCTATATAACACCAAAGTGATAACTATAATTAGTAAAATGGACTACGAGTCTTAACCATGTTATTAACAAAACAACTCAAATCAAATACTCATGCCTCAAAAATGATTTAATTATGTCTCAAACGACATCAATTAGCCAAGCCCCTTAGACATCCTTCACTTCTCGGCATATCACAAAACAATAGCCCAAAACCATGATAAAACTACAATGCCACTGCCACACTAATACTAAGACAAATTTAGACCACTACACACAACAATCCATCGACCATAAGCACTATCACTCGTACTAGCACCAAAACAGCCCCGACACAAGTAACATCGACAACAACCCCACGAGCAACAACGACGCCAAAAACAACCTAGAATGACCAGCCACGACAACAACCATGACAACGACACAACGAAAAGCATACGCCTTACCCAACTCAAAACATTCTCAAAACGAAATACAAACCTTCTAAAATTTATGACATACAATAGTACATGAATTAAACCCAATAAAATCTTCATAAAACCATGTTAATCAACAAGAATATGAAACGGCAATGACGGTATAACTCATACAAAACTAGAAGAAATCCATACTGTTGTGTAAGGGAAAGAAAAAGAGGATTAACGGTGCTAGTTTCGTCCAAAACGGGACTGAAAATTAAGAAGAATGATGGCCTGAAAGGTGACGCCGCGAACGAACTCTAGAATAACGAAGATGATGATGATGTACGGTGATAATGTCAAAAGAAAGGGTTTTGGGTGGTTTTATAGAATTTAGGTTAATTAATAAAGGAAGGGTAGAATGGTAATTTAATTATAAAGCAATTTAGACCATAATTTAGTTATTAAGTTTAATAAAACTAATTAAAATCCCTTTAACTCTGAAAACCATTTTGATACTTTATGAAAATCAACCCAAAATATATATAATTAGTAACACCCAACTGAAATAAATTCCCAAAATATACGGGGTGTTACAGGTGGAGTTCATACCAGAGTGGATATTTTGTCGCACTTTGTGTGACACACCAATGTGAAGTAAGAATTTCACAAAACTTACCATTAAAAATAATTTGTAATAAAATTATATAGTGAAATCCTTGTCCCCATTGATGTGACATATAAAGTGGGATAGAAGATTCACTCTAATTACATACTCCGTATTAAAAATCGTGTTTGACCAAACTAAGCACATCGAGTCTTAGGCTAGATGCGTGACACTTGATCATGACCTCGGTCACCAAACGCCTGGCAAACGGTTATAGCGAGTTGTGGGTCAAATGCCGCGTGCTCCAAAGTCTTACTCTTTTACTCCTCTGTTTACTTAACGTTCCAATTTTCCCCACGTGTAACATCTTTTACTACAACTCTAACACTCTTAACTTGTACTAGAAGCTCGACCATTCGCCCAAACAACCCTCCCCTCTCTATAAATAATTCAACTTTTCCAAAAAAGCACACTCCAAAAATTCCGGAACCCAAAAAAAAAAAAAAAAAAAACGGCCACCGGCGTCGGACGGTCAAATTATAAAGGCGTGTTTGGATGCTGAAACTCCTACCGACGATAAACACTACTCATCAGACAATGGGGTGTGAGTACAAGCATGGCCCACAAATAGGAGATGAGCCAAACAGGCGGCCTCGATTCCTGTGCCTCCACGGTTTCCGTACGAGCGGTGAGATTCTGAAGAAGCAGGTGGACAAGTGGCCTGAATCTGTTCGTCAAAAAATTGAACTTGTTTTTCCTGATGGGCCTTTTCCGGCCCAAGGCAAGTCCGATGTTGAAGGCATCTTTGACCCTCCTTATTATGAATGGTTCCAATTCAACAAAGTATGTTCCCCTTTCTTTGTCGTAAACATGACGTTAATTGGTTCCTAATTTTTTGTTTGATTTCGTGGGAGTTTAAAGCGGTATAATTCGTATGTTTTTATAAATTTAGCGTAATTAGTCATGTCAATAGTGTTTGATTTTTTCGTGTGACAACAATCGACAATTTCAAAGTTCGTACGCTCAATTTCGATTTCGTGGCAATTCAAGTGTTATTAGAGTTTATATATACTTAACCATGTATTGATAACAATATGGACCACAATATAACACGTAGTTTTCTGTTAAAAATCGCGTTTGTTTGATTTCGTGCGAATTTGAGTGGTAGAGTTTTCCGGGCTTAGAATATCCATAGGCAAAGTTGTTTGATTTTGTGTAGTTTAATTGGTGAAGGTCACGTACTCTATAAGTTTAATTGGCGCGTTTCTTTAAACTATACACATGATTTGGTGGGTTGCTTAAAATAATTAAATAGGTTTCTTTTTAATGGAGAAATAATAATATGGTTGGAGTACATTGAGGTGTATCGTGTATGCCTTGTGATGGTTGTTAATTTAGTTCATATTTTATTACAGTATTACAATGATGACTTTCTACGTTAGTATATGTTAATCAATGATGAATTACGGCTTTGTTCTTGTTGTTATTATTGTTGTCATTGTTTTATTAATGGGTCGAGTACTTTCAGGAATTTACGACGTATACCAATTTTGAAAAATGTTTGGAGTACATTGAAGAGTGTATGATCAAGCATGGGCCAATTGATGGACTTCTTGGATTTTCTCAGGTCTTATTTTTGTGGCTGAAACTCACTTCCCTTCCCTTTACTACCAACAATGTTGTTAGGAGTATGTACTTACATTTTATCAAATATTTTTTCTTTTGTATTTTAGGGGGCTATTCTATCAGCTGCATTGCCTGGACTGCAATCAAAGGTAAACATTTTAAGCATGTTGTTGGATTAGTATAATTGTAAGCAAAATTCGAAGAAATTCGATTTACGGTTTTTTCTTCTTCTTTTGTTTTGCATAAATTCAGGGTTTGGCATTGACAAAAGTACCCAAAGTGAAGTTCTTGATAATAATTGGAGGTGCACAATTTAAGAATGAGTATTGGGCTGAGCAAGCCTATGCTTCTCCTATTGAATGTCCATCACTTCACTTCTTAGGTAAACTATCTGCCTTGTTTTCTGTACACAATGTGGTTTCTTACGGACAAATATTTCATGTGAGTCGATCTCAAATTATTTGGCTGTGTTAATGTTGTCATCGACGGGTATTAACTTCGTGTAGTACTTGTTGTTGGCTTGTGGCACGGTTTATATATGAACAAAATTGTGCATGTTTACAGGGATTCAACTCCCGTGATGTCAATTTGTCAAGTAATTTATGTTTACACTGTGTGGGGTTATCGTAAGTGACATTGTGCCTGTAGTTGTTTGATGAAATTTTAGCTGATGGCATTGACATATAACAACTAACAAGCTAAGGTTAGGACTTAGGACTCTGGTAGATCAATTTTTTCTTTTTGTTTCGCGTTTTTTAGAACGAGATGGATGTATCAAAGGCTCCAAACTATAACGAGATAGCCTTGGACTGAGGTACTACCACAAAGCAGATAAACTATCCCCGAAGAACTTAGGATATACGAAACCTTACCCCTATGTTAAGAAATGATTGTTGGAGAACATAGGAGTAATCGAACTCTAAATGCCCTAGTGCGTCTAGGGAAGACCTCGGCGGCTGTTATCTGTTAATGCCTTATGATGCAACTTTCTAAATTACTGCTTCTGATGGATGAGAACATATTTCTCAATGTTTTTGAAATTTTATGGCATACACAAGACAGTTACTAGATGACTATTCATGTTAGCCGACCCGAATTATTTTGGGGATAAGGCTTTGTTGTTGTTGTTGTTGATGGATGAGAACATATTTCAGGAAAAGAAGATTTTTTGAGGCCATATGGAGAAGACCTTCTGAAGTCTGTTGTTGACCCTTTTGTTATCCATCACCCTAAGGGCCATACTATCCCTCGAATAGGTCAGGCTTAAGGGTTTTTTTATCACCAAGTCAATCTTTTATCTTACTCTACATACGTATGTCCCATCTCGCATCTTATCAAAACTTTTAATGGAGTGTGATATAGATTTTGACCATGATCTCCTCTATAGTGAATGCATTCTCTAAAAAAATGTTCTAATCAATTTCTTGCTCTGAACTTTCAGATGATCAGTCATTGCCGACAATGTTTGCCTTCCTTGACAAGATTCAGAAGATGGTTTCAGAAGAGAAGGCAGAGGACAAGAGCACTGAAATCAGCATCCTCTAATGGAGAAGTGAATAACAAGCTTTTCTGTTTTAGCTCTGCTAAGTGGTAGTAGTAATTAATAACCACATTACGAATCAAGGGGCTGCACAATAGTTCTAAAGTGCTGAACCTCATCTCGTATACTAGAAGTTACGAGTTCGATTCTTACTCCCACCCCTCTTCTTACCTTAATAAGTTACTGAAGTTCACCCTGACAGTGAATATAATATATATTTATCAATGCGAATTGTCATTACCCGTATCTTCTCGAGTACAAATTAAAACTTGCAGTATAATTTTACGTAACCAAATCTGTAGAATTGGATATGGAATAGTATTGTTTATTGATTGTTGTTATCCTTAATCTTGTATGCACGTTGATTGCGGTCAATCGTCTTTACAGGGCAACTAGTCAACTACTGCCTGTTAAATATGCTTTAATTAATTTCTTTTGCTTTTTATAATCAAAGGAAGATGGTTGGATGCTACGTTGATGCCTGATGGTACTGATTACGCTATCACTTGTGGTTACCAAGTTGAGAACTTTTCCACAACGAATTTGCACTTTTTAATTACCTTTTTGGATTTAGTATTTAGCAGGTTTATACACGGTTCATATTAACCGATCCCAATAGTATTTAGCGGGTTTATATACACGTTTCATGGTTAGTCGATCCCGAACCATTTTAATATAAAGTCAATACTCTGTTCTTTGTTTAGCCCGTAATTCTTCTCCCACCAACCGGCTGGTGAACGCATTCATTTGCCTACAAACATCACACATTACATTCCCCCATCAAATACCGTCCAAATTGCTTATTACAACTGTAGTAATAAGTAGTTTTGGTAAAGAGACATCTCTGAAGCTTCAAACAGAAGGAACAAGTTTCTGTGTCAAGTCAATGGCAAGTGTCGGTGTGAGGAAGCCGAGGTTCTTGTGCTTGCATGGGTTCAGAACAAGTGGTGAGATCATGAAGAAACAGGTTCACAAATGGCCTGAATCTGTGCTCGAGAAGCTTGATCTTGTCTACCTCGATGGGCCTTCTCCGGCCCAAGGAAAGTCCAACGTTGAAGCCATCTTTGATCCTCCTTATTATGAGTGGTTCCAAACCAATGAAGTATGTCTTCTTCCCTTTTTTTTTTTTCTTTTTTTCTTTTTCAATCATGTATGATGTATGGTTCCGGGGGGTGTGGATATGAGGATTCGAACATGGGACAACTTTTAGACAAGTTGATCGGCTAACCATTGCGTCAACCTTACTCCTCGTCTTAGGCAGGTTGATCTGTAACCATTGGGTCAACATTTTGCATGCATTTGGATTTTGGACCCTTTGGTAGATATCGCATTACTTATTGTTTTCATTGTTGGATTATGCTTCATTGCTTCATGGTTGGTCAGTGGCGAATCCAGATTATTCTGATTTTGTTAGATTACAAAACTTGTGACGATGATAGGAGTAACTCTTTGGTTTGTTTGATAAATGGTAAATTGTAGGATCTATTCTTTTTGATTGCGGTTTTCGGTGTCCTGACACCGGAAAACAATGGATAGTTCAGCTAGACCAACACTTTTGTTGTGGTGTTACTGTCTATTGACCATGGATGGTGTTTTGGTCATATTGTGTTTATGTTTCTAAATTGGGGATGTGAACCTGTTTGTATGATTCAGGATAAGACAGTGTACTATAATTTCGAGAAATGCTTGGATTACATTGAGGATTTCATGATTAAGGATGGACCCTTTGATGGCCTCCTTGGCTTTTCTCAGGTATCAAGTTTTATCTGTCTTTCACCTGTAATCAAATTTCATGGTTTCAAGGTACTAGTCTCGACTCTCGACAACAAACATGCTGATATTTTCATCTGCCACCCTCTGATGTTTTTAGGGAGCGTACTTGTCAGCTGCATTACCCGGGCTGCAAGCAAAGGTGGGTACATTTGTACTCTGAATTGTCAAGTTTCACTTTTGATCAATTTGCAACAAATTTTGGATGAAGTCGTCCAGCAATAGGACTTTATGAATTCAGACCTTGCTGTTAGGTTGATGTGCTTATGAACGTCCATGTATGTTTCCAGGGTGTGGCTCTGACAAAAGTTCCCAAATTGAAGTTTCTGATTATAATTTCCGGAGCAAAAATGTTGGATCCGACATGGGCTGCTAATGGTTACGCTGATCCTATACAATGTCCTTCTCTTCACTTCTTAGGTATAGTGATCCGGCTTTTGGCTTTATGTGGTGACTTCACTAAACTGCAATTTACAAATGTTTTTCCATGTTAGTATCAGCTTTATGTTTAGTTGCAGTTGCCACTCATCTTGAATTAACAATTCACTGAGCTTGTAGTTGAAAGATTATGCCTATGTTTTCTTACTCTTCGGTTAGCGACATTAGACTGAATTAAAGTGAAGGAAATCTTCTGGTTTTGAATCACTCATAGATTCAGATTTGGGGGGGGGGGGGGAGGGGGGATGGCCGCCATTGCACTTGCACTGTGATACTGTTTCGATCAGATATATTTCCTTTCAATAGTAATAGTTTAAGAAATGTCACAGCTGACTGGTAATCTATGAATGGGTAATGTATGCCGGGGCAGGCGGGGCTAATCAGAGAGGATATACATTGATCCAAATGCTTAAGGTCATTAGTATTTTGTATCTTGGCTGTTACAAAAACTCTCTCGCATGCTTCTGTTTCATGCCTCAGTTTCTTAATGCTTAGTTAGAAGTCATACACTATATAAGTTGTTTAAGTACTTGATGCAAGTATAAAATCTATAGAAATCAATAAATCATAACCTTCTATCATCGCTTCAGACGAGAGCATCGTCTGGGAGCAGCATTCTGCTATTGATTGTGTTGTTGACACAAATGAGATGTCGTATTGCAGGGAAGGAAGACTTCTTAATGCCATACGGAAAAGAGCTTCTGCAATGTTTTGTTGACCCCATAGTAATTGAGCACCCCAAGGGTCACACAGTTCCTCGATTAGGTATGGGTTTATCATATACGAGTAGATATGTATTCCTTGTGTTTCCAACCTTTTCCATTAGCTTCATGGTTGTGAGCTTAAAGTTCCAAAAACTGTCATTGCTTTTTAGTGATGTATTAAACTCTCTGACCTAAACATTTTCAGATGATCAGTCTCTGGCCATCATGCTTAGCTATATCGACAAACTCCAGAAGTTGATCTCAGAGGAAAAGGAACCGATCTTAGAGGAACAGACCGATCTTCCACATGAAAACGGATCACAAATGATTAAAACCGTTGCTTAAGTGTGGCGACTAGATGAACCTATAGCTGTTCTTCATCTTGAAGATGATGAATGTACGTTGCCACAGCAGAGTTCACTCGGACAGGCAGAGCGCCAGTAGTAAGTGGAAAATGTCGGCCACTGGTTTATGTAATTCTTGTGCAAATATTCTGTGATTGTAATGTGATAGTATGATTTGTGTTTATTCAATCAATTCATATTATGAAGATGACAACGATTAGATTGCAAATTGTTGTCTAAGCAAGAAAGTAAACTCTTAGCATGTCATTAACGCTAAAACTACGGCAAATAAAAATCAACAGTTGCTAATTGTAGTCTCCCATTTTTCTTGTACTCTTACACCAAAAGTGCCCAATATGGCAATATTATGCTCAGATACGATAACACTACGACTATGTTGTCCCTCAACTCATTCTTTGGAGGGAGAGCTTTGTCGCTCTATAATCACTTGAATGCGCAACCGAGTGCATACTCTGAAGATTAAACAAGAAGTAATGAAATCAACCTCTCAGCAGACCTTGACATTCTACCTACCCATAATTTAGTCTTTGTTCATTTGTTTTTAATCAGTAGGCCAATGGTTGTTTACATCACTTAAATGCATTTAACCAGAGCGTATAGCATCACATATTCACACTTGACTACAATTTACCAAACAATGGTCCAACTATACAACACTAATGTTACGCGGAGTATTTTTTTTTTTTTTCTAAAACGAGAAAGATTCATACGAGTACATAATAACTGGTCATACGACATCTACACTGGCTACAAGATAATGTTTTTTTTTTTTTTTTTTTTTTGACGGGAATGATAAAATCTCATTGATAAAAAGCCAAACGGCACTTACAATAAGGTAGATTTAAGATACCACCACAAATTATACAACCAAAACAGATAAGTATGTATAAGTATGCTTATATTATTGTTGTTTATGCAAAATTTTCGCAGATGTTTTGTTATAACTTCTAAGACTAATTTTGTTTACATAATTTCTTAAAAACCAAATAAAAAATCAATATGTTCTTCGTTGGTGTGCTCATCTTCCCTCCAAAAGTCAGACGACTTTTAATTTAAAAACCCTCGAAATTTGAAGCGAAAGTCAAGTTCTGCCACAATTAATACAATTTCATCTACCCTCTGATCTCCTTACTTCTACCCTTAAATTCTCCATTTTCTCTCTTCTTACTTACTCAACCGGTTCAGAAGGTGAAGTTCGAGTTACCAAGTCGAGGAAGAAAAATGTCGGGAAAGTCTCCAGCTCTTCTTGAGGACAAGGTTGAGGCTAATCCTTATGATCAGGTAAAAAAATTTTAATCATGGTAATTAAATCCATTTAAAGACAAACTTACATCTTGGTAGGTGGTTGGTTCCCTAAACAGACTTATACCGTATGTGTTCCGTTCTTTTGAACTGTTAACGTTTTGATCTGAATTATTTGACCATTATTATGTATTAAAATTTCGCCCAATGAACTTGTAGTTCCGCAAATTATTTGATGATGCGTATGCTGCTGGTGTTAAGGAGCCGAAACTCACAGCCTTGTCAACAGCGTCAAAGGACGGGAAACCGTAAGTCAGCACTACTGTTTGCTGATGCGTATGTCATTCACTTTGATTTAGTCTGAATGAAATGTTTACTTAACATGAAATGTGATCTTTAATTTATTGCAGATCCTCTCGTATGGTTTTACTGAAAGAATTCGATGAAAATGGTTTTGTATGGTAAGTTTGGTTTCCCTAGCTCCCTCCCTTGGCTTGGCCTTGGAGAATTAGAAAAAGAAAAGGTCGATAATACTCAGCTTGTAGCTGACGACTTCTGTTATTTAATTTCCTTACATGTAGGTTCACCAGTTACGAAAGTCAGAAAGGAGTCGAATTAGCAGAGAATCCTTATGCTGCTCTGCTGTTCTTTTGGGCTGAACTCAGTTGTCAGGTTTGTGTTTTTGTTACGGATAAGGGTACACGTACACATTGTGAGACCACTTAATTTGGTTAAAAAGTAAACAGTTTAACATTCATTGTGATTATTATATTGTTTTTAGTGATCATGTTAGATTACAATTTAACCACATTATTCGTGAATATATAAAATTAGACATTATTTTTTAGAGTAACACATTGACTAAATCAATTACTAAAAGAGGTATAATGGTTACTAGAAATGGTTACTAAAAAATGGTCTCACAGTAAGTTAGTGTGAGACCGTCTCACACGAGACTTACTCGAGTTTTTATGATATTATTGGTCGCGTGTTAACTAAAATCGAGTTCAGGATTTGTGAGTTGTGACATGACACCGTGACTGAGCTGTTGTATTTGGGGTTGTAGGTAAGACTAGAAGGGCGTGTTGAAAAAGTTTCTGAAGAAGAATCTGAAAAATGCTTTCAAGGTCGCCCTCGAGGGAGTCAAATTGGAGCAATTGCCAGCCAGCAGGTTTTGTTTGCCTGTTCATTAGTCTGTTGAATGATTCTTCAAGTTCACGATACAGTATTTCTGTATACTCTTGAGGCTGATTCTGATCTTTTTATTACTTGTTGTTCGTTCAGAGTAGCATTGTTCCAGGTCGAGATTATCTTCAAGAGAAATACAAAGAAGTGGAAGCAAGCTTTTCTGATGGGTCAGTACTCAGTAGTTCCAACATTTGTAGTACAGTTGATGTCAAGAAAACTCAGCAAATACATATTTTCTGCTGAATTACCTAATTCTGACTGTCCGAGTTTCTCAACACTTTTGCTGTCTACTTTCACAATTCCGCTGGTCTTGTTACTCTTGTACAGGTTTATTAAACTGTTGCTTCTATGTGCAGGAGTGTGATTCCGAAACCAAAATACTGGGGTGGATACAGGCTGAAGCCAGAAGTTTTCGAGTTTTGGCAGGCTCAACCTCCTCGCTTGGCTGACAGGTATTAAACACAAACTCTGCTGAAACTCAGTTGGTTTAGGATAATGACTTGCTTTAACCTAAGCTCAACGTTTTCTTTTTGTCAGACTCCGGTACTCTCCTGTAGAGATTGATGGTAGTCAGGGGTGGAAAATCGACCGTCTGGCTCCTTGATTTGCTGTGGTTCTAGCATCAGGCATTGTGAAGTTTCTTGACAAATTCTGCAGTTGTATTCAGATTTTCTTAAATAAATGCATATTGCATAGTGATGAATGGGGTTCTGAAAATTCAATGTTATTTGAACTAGGAATAATCATGTATAAGTGTATAAGCGCTCTTTGATCACTTGAAAATAAAACCAAAGTGCGAATTTATCTTGTTTAATTAGTTGAGTAATGGAACCAAGTTTCGTACAAAAATGTCGGACAATGTATATGTTGGTAGATACTACTCTAGTTGTAGTCGAACTTGGTTCATCGAGGCATATTACATATAAAACGCAACTCATCTTTCTAATCGCGAAAACTTTGAAAATTGTTCTTTCATCTAAAGCAAGATGTCAATATTTTCAATCCCCATGAAATTTCTAACACAAACGAGTTTCGAAATGGGGTAACTACCCCATCCAAACGACATCACCGACTACGCTCAAGTAACGTCCGAGACACGATACAATATTATTTCGGAGTAGTAGTAGAGTGACTAGTAGTCTAGTATGGTGTACTAGAAGTAAAACGGAAAAATGAGAAGAGCGTTGTCGTCGCTTTGGAAAACCAAATCAATGTCATGTGTACTTCTCCTAAACCAGACATTTTCACCATCTTCTAAACCCTCCGTCTTCACCTCTCCTCGCTTCCTTCTTCAACACGCTACTTTCTCTCGCCTCTACTCCTCTCCTCCACCTCCTCATCTGGTAAGTGCTCAGCTCTGTCTAATTTGCTCAACGCTTTAATGAAATGCGATTTTAAATTATAATAATGTATGATGATAACGCAATTGTGATTTTTGTTTGATTTTGATAATCTAGGGTTTAAGAAATTGGAAACCGAGAAATCAATTTCGCTGTTTAAGCACGAGCTATAATAATAATAATAATAATAATAATAATAATAATAATAATAATAATAATTTGAGCGAGGAGGAAAAAATGGAGGAAATATCGTATTTGTCGCAAAAAGATGCAGTGGAGATTGATGAGACTCTCATGGGACCCCTCGGATTCAGCGTTGATCAATTGATGGTGCTTTTTCTTTTTTTTCCCCTTTTGTTTATTTGATTTTGAGTAACTTGTTGAACAATTTTCCAGGGATTGATTCGTTTCTGCTATGTGTTTGTGTTTTTGTTTGTGTTTGTGTTTTTGTTTAATTGTGAAGGAATTGGCTGGTCTCAGTGTCGCTTGCGCTATCGCTGAGGTACGAAAATCGGATTTCAGTGCATTTTGTTTCTCCTGTTAATGCCTGGTATAGTTGTGTTTTGATGTCTAATTTTCGCGGATTTTCTTTCTCATTGTAATGTCTGGTTTAGTTACATCTTTAGAATTTGTTGTGTTGTCTTTAATTTTGAGTCGCGGATGGCGAAAAGCAAGTTCAAATTAGTTGTTATTGATTGGTATGTGAGAAAATTAGCTCTAGAACATGATGGAGCTGCTCGAATTTTGAACTTTGAATCACGAGAAGGATTCTGTCTAGATGTTGTCGCCCATTCTCAGTGTCTTGAATCTTGATTGATCATTCACCAAATGATATTTGTTGGTCGGTGGGTTGTACTGGGTGGTGGGAGGCTATGTTAATCCGGCTAGATTGCCAGCTGTAATTAAGAGGTTGTGTCTGTATAGTCTTGATCACTGCTTAAAATGTCTGATGTTATCAAAAGTTTTTTTGGTGTTTTAAATGACATGGTAGAGCTTGCCAATGTGACAGGTTTATAAGCCTGCTGAGTATAGTCGTGTTCTTGCTATTTGTGGCCCGGGGAATAATGGTGGTGATGGGCTTGTAGCTGCTCGGCATCTGTATCACTTTGGATATAAACCAACTATCTGTTACCCGAAACGCACTCCTAAGCCTCTGTATAGCGGGCTGGTGACTCAGGTATGTCCCAAATGGTTGGTACTTCATCTAGCTGGATATTCTAAATAATATTATGCTCAATTGACATCTTGATTTTGCAGCTTGAATCATTGTCAGCTCCCTTCGTGTCTGCGGAGGATCTACCTTCAGATTTGTCTGATGATTTTGACATTCTCATCGATGCAATGTTTGGGTTCTCTTTCCATGGTAATTATTTGTGTTTGGCTAAGTGGTATTGTTATGTCTTGGTTATTGACAGGCAATATTTTAATATTGGTAGTTTCACTATTTATTCTGCAAGAACTTTACTTTTCCTATGGAAGCATGAACCAGAACCAGAACAAAGTACTATCTGCTAGTACACCTTTCTTGTGCTTTAGCCAATTCGCCCTAAGTAAAACTTCAGCTTTTTGTCCTAGAAATTTTAAGAGGAGATCAACCTTTTTCAACAAAAACATTGGCTGTGTGGCAAGATAACAAAGGAATGAACCA
This sequence comes from Spergularia marina, assembly GCA_963680865.1. Classification (NCBI taxonomy): domain Eukaryota; kingdom Viridiplantae; phylum Streptophyta; class Magnoliopsida; order Caryophyllales; family Caryophyllaceae; genus Spergularia; species Spergularia marina. Next base: position 27,671,087 of record OY804551.1, on the reverse strand, counting down.
TGTACTAAGCTTTTTCAAGCATTGTATAGTCAGTAGGTGATAGTTGAACGACTTGTGAGTCAACATTGTCATTCTCAATGTCTCTGTTGTAGGCACCCCTCGTCCACCTTTTGATGTTCTCGTCCAGAGGTTGATAACCTGCCAGAATCATCATCTAATAGGTCGCAAGTCATCAGTTATTGTCTCTATAGATATCCCTTCAGGCTGGCATGTTGAAGAAGGGGATAACAGTGGGGAAGGCATTAAACCTGACATGCTGGTCAGCTCTGGTGGAAGCCTTTTTTTTTTACTCTTCTAGTAAAATAGTTTTGGTCTATACGTTTTAATATCTGGAACTTAAGAGCTCCCTATTTACTTCTCCAGGTCTCTTTAACTGCTCCGAAGTTGTGTGCCAAGAAATTCGGTGGTCCACACCACTTTCTAGGCGGAAGATTTGTTCCACCAGCTATTGCAGATAAATATAAGCTTCAACTTCCTACATATCCTGGCACTTCGATGTGTGTGCGTATTGGAAAACCTCCTAAAGTGGAAATTTCCTCTTTAAGGGAGAACTATGTATCACCAGCACTTCTAGAGGAGCAGGTGGAGCTGGATCCTTTTGATCAGGTAAAATCAAAGTGTCAAGTGTCGGATGCTTTCAGTAATGAATACTGGTCCATGAAATTACCCTCGTCACACTATTGACCTCTCTCTGTTTCTGTTTTGCTCTGAAATTTTATCCTGCAGTTCCGTAAGTGGTTTGATGATGCAATTGCTGCTGGCTTGAGGGAGCCAAATGCCATGGCCTTATCAACTGCTTCAAAGGATGGGAAAACGTAAGTTATACTAGTTTATGATTGAATATGGATTTTGTTCATATCACTCAAAACTTATCTTAACATGTTTCTTTCTTGCAGATCCTCTCGAATGGTTCTGCTGAAAGGAGTTGATAAAAATGGTTTTGTCTGGTAGGCTCCCCCCCCCCACCCCATCCAAATCCTGGGAAACACAGAAACCGAAATGCTTAAAATGATGATGTTTTCTATATGTAGGTTCACAAACTATGGAAGTCAGAAAGCATTCGACATATCTGAGAATCCACAAGCTGCTCTTCTGTTCTACTGGGATGGTCTTAATCGACAGGTATGTGTTCTCATTGGTGAATCACTGGATCTGAATTGGCAAATACTGGTTAATGTTTATCTACCTTGGCGGTTGTGGTTTTTCTTCTCTTGTTTTGAGAAATGTTGAAGCAGAGACTTGTAAGTTGGGATTTTCAATCGGCCTGCTTTTATATGTGTGTTGAAGTTTTTTATTTTTGGCTTCAAGAATGGGGAGGAGGGGATAACATGAGTAGTTCACTTTTCATATGATGACTTAATTAAACAGTCACATCACATCCCTAGATCATCACATCCTGAAACTATGTTGCAGAAATGGAGTTATCCTCGAAGTTTAAGTCTAATATACTCATAGATTTGGTTTCTCTGCCAAAAGTTTGCTGGGTTCAGTCTCAAATAGTTGATGAATAGGGAATAACTCAAAGCTTTCATGCATTTTGATGTCTTGGGAATGTTTTATGTATCGAAATTATTGTATTAGCTGAATGATGCTTTCTTCCTCAATTGCCTTTTGATAGAGAGCTTTGTTGTTTTGGCCCTCGCTTCATCCTGCCTGTGTGTGTGTAGTGGGTGTAATTTTGGGGAGGGGCTGCGAGGGTGGGTTGGGGGTTGTTCCACTGTTGGAGTGCTTCAGTGTAATTTGTTATGCAATGGCTGGTCACGCATAAGGGGTGCAAATTGAGTGCCATGGGTGCATTCATGCTGGCCATACATGGACATTCATGCTTTTTTGGGCGACTCTTTTCGAACACGTCTCACCTAATTAACTTTGGCTTTTAGGTAAGAGTAGAAGGACCTGTTGAAAAGGTTCCTGAAGAAGAATCAGAGCTCTACTTTCATAGCCGACCTCGAGGGAGTCAAATTGGAGCAATCGTTAGCCAGCAGGTTTTATTGCTGGGCTCATTATTCTTGCGATTGGCTTTCTGTAATCCATCATTAAGGCTGATTCCTGTTTTCTTCTTTCCTGCTGTTCAGAGTAGCGTTGTGCCGGGGCGACAACATCTTCAAGACAAGTACAAAGAACTGGAAGAAAGGTTTTCAGATGGGTCAGTAGTTTGATGTTTCTATATTTTGGTTCTAAAATCTTATACCCCCCCCCCCCAAAAAAAAAAAAACTATTGTGAATCAATATGAATGATTTCATTCCTTTTGTCGTTTATTAGCTGGTCACATTGCTGTTTCTATGTGCAGGAGTGTGATTCCCAAGCCAGACTACTGGGGTGGCTTTAGGCTGTATCCGAAAGTTTATGAGTTTTGGCAGGGGCAACCTTCTCGCTTGCATGACAGGTGCCTTATTCTCTTGTGTCAACCCTGCTATATTCTGATGTAGTTTCTGCTGATGTATATTTAAAATCTAAAATTTAAAATTCAAAACCTGGAGCTCAATTTTAAATGTTGGTCATTGTGGGCGTTGGACTGCAGATTGACTTGTTTGTCACAGTATTTATGCATTCCTCTCATCCTGCTCCTCTCTTTGGGTTTGTGGTGGTTCTTGTTACCCTGTTTGAGAATTGGGGTTTGGCATGATGGTCGTTTCCTGCTTCTGAAATTAAATAGCTCATTTAAAACGTAACTGCAAGCCCCTTTCATATAGGATGTATTAATATGTGTTCAATGGAGAAACGAGTCTGTGTACCCGACTAGTGGTTTAATGCAGTTGTTGCTATTGTGTGGGAATACTATTTCAAGGAAGTCAGATCTGATGTGATGCTTTTAGTTAGACCTCTTTGATGCAATTAGGTCGACCCTGTAGGGGCTGTATGCCTATATGTAATACCTGCTTTTTCCTCACATGCTTTCAAAAGAAGTTTAACTAGGTATCGAACTAAAAGGAGTTATTGATGTATTTTTTTTTCTTGGTAGTCTTCCCTTTTTCATAAACAAGTTTCAGAATACTTGTGTAAATGGTGCTAGAAATGGCTGTTACTCTTACTCTCGCGGTGCTTGGTGCTGTAATATGATGTGATTCAAGTTTTACTGAACATTTTCCTTTGTTAGGCTGCGGTATACTCCTGTAAACACTGATGGAGAGCAGGCATGGAAAATTGATCGTCTTGCCCCTTGACTAGCTACTTTACTGTCAGCATTGTGATAATCAGGCGTTGCTTTCCTGACATGTAAGGATGTGCTTCTTCTACACCCATATGATGGAAGCCTGTATTTTCTGCAAATTTTCCCGAGTTACTTATAATAAGATGTATAGTAATTAATTCCCTTGCTTGATGTCATGCCATCATTTTCTTTGTTTCATTCTTTTACTGTGGGATGGTATGTATGTATTCATTTTGACGAATGGAACTTCGGAATAATACATTCATATTACAATGAACCAATCATAGTGGAATAATTGAAATGTGAATATGTCATGTTCCAGTTGGTTCTGAAAATGAACATGAGGTTGATAGTTGTGAACTTCTCTTTACCAAGAATTGGGCTGTGCCTGTTTGTCCTGTTGAAATGTGAATATGTCATTTGTTGCTTAGCTTGATGGTTACAGAATCGGACAGGATCGTAACTCTTTAATTGCATTGTAGGCACTAAACGGTTGATATGTGGTGAACTCAATTTTGTAGCTTTTGTTGATACAGGCATATGATTTCTCTTCTTTTGTTGCATTTCACCTGTTTTTTAGTTAGGACTGTGTACAATTTCTTCTTAGATTCCTGTTGTTAAAAGGTTGCAGGGTCTTTTGTCAGCAATTGTTAGCTATCTAATTAACACACAACTTTGCTTTCTGCATGCTTGGTAGCACTAATGTTAAAAAAGCAAGCAATTTTCATCTGGGGAGGAAATTATTATTGCGGCTTTGCGAGTCGAGCTGCTTTAATGGATTGCTCCTTAGCTAATCTTCTTCTTGATGCCCATGATTGGCTTGTGGCGCTTGTTAGTTGATTACCATGATTAAGACCCATTATTATAATCATGCTTTGCACTAATTTCATCATAATCAAAGTGCAGATCTTCTTCAACTGCTAACTTGTGTCTCTTGTCTTGTGATGTACACCAGCCACCAGTGAGGTAACTTTTTCACTTTTCTACCATTTACTTTTCTGTAGGATGTCTTGTGTGTGGCAACGAAGTTGTGTACATACTCGAAGAAGAACCCAAAGTGTCAAAGTTAGACAACACACCAATGTCTAGTAAACTCAAATGATTAGGTATTTAGGTTGTTATGGGTTTTGATTATCTTTCAAAACTCGTCTTCGCCTGTATACATGCACATAATTATTTCTTTTGGTGAACTAGCTAGTGACCCAAGAGGGTTAATCTCGGTTTTAAATAGATTCTAAGTGAAATGCTGGAAGCTGGGCATAAACTCGTATGATGATGTGATGAAATTGAACTCTCGATATCCTAGTATGGGGAACCGAAAACCAAGCAATCCCGAATAGTCACAGACACACTTCTTTAAACTCGTCTCCACCAATGTTGCCCAGATAAGGGTGGCTTGGAATTTGGGAACTTGGGATTCATTCTGAGTTTTTAAACACTGGGTTCCACAAATAAATCATAGTAGTACTCCGTATCCGATATTTTAAAGCGCTTTTGGTTGGTGGGGTGTAAGTTGTGAACCCTTGTGGACTTGTCCAGTTGTCCTAGAACCTTATGTGAAAGGCATCGTACCCTACATTTTGGGTCTTTGTTGAGAGGATTCTTGTTCCTTCTCAATGTTGTTTCTCCTTCTCATTCAGTGGACGTCGCATAATTCAGTTATTTTCAAATTGATTTAACTCATCTGAATATTAGATCATTCTTTTGTGTAGACTTGAGACTTTTAAGATTAGAGTCAAATTAATGGGTCGTATCATCGTATGTCGATGGTCTAGAACTCGTCTTAATCAACGTCGTACAATTATTTTTCGAGGTTGCCCGAATATCAGCTCATTGTAAAAAAGAAAACAAAACTAAGAATTTGTCCAATGAACTTACACACTCATCTGCTTAGGAGGAACTTTAATAAAGATAAGCAAGTAGGTTATAGCCTTTGCTGTGTTTATTGATCATGTTCTTGACAGATTATCTGTTACTTGTTCATCTAGATAACTCGTCCATGGCTCCTTGCTTAAGTGCTAACTGTTAGTATAACTCGGTTTTAGTACGACTTCGTGATCACCTAGGTTATATGGACACCTCTTCGAATTAGCATTTCCGGTGTAAGGTATGGTATCGTTATTCAAGCGATGCTCATGCCTTTAACAGATGTCTGTTTGCTCCAATATTCATGTCCGTGTCCGTATCTGTCTCCGTATTCGCAGTCGTCGTGTATCACAGTCACCACTCACCAGGCACGTAGACATTCGAATTCCAGCCCCTTGGACGAGACGACGATGAAGGGGAAATGTGCGGATCATATGACGCGTATAGGCATATAGAAATAATGATAATAAACAGGGTACTAAAACCGACCACAGCGTTCAACATGCAATTAGCACGAAAAAATACTTGTTGATTGCCAAAATGTTTAGGCAGAATTCAATGATTTGACTGAAAATCATATATTATTACTAAAAACAAATTTGATATGTATGCTTATACTTTAGAAAATAAAGGACTCAACTTTATGGTTCATACATGAATCCAAACGAGGAAGCATCATAGGTTGGACTTCCATGATTAATTATGGATTATTCAATTAACCTATGATTCTGGTTAATCGAACTCAGACGAAACTTGTAAGTTCGCTCAAGCTAAGCTATCGTTATAGTATTAGTCATAATCTATTGAAATTAGATCATGCAGATTAATCGTGTAATGGGCCGTCATAATCGGTTAACTTTGATTAAGAACTAATACGACAAACAACAAATCGTAAAGATATCTCTAATCACTAAGTTTAAGAGCCTTAATTAGGACGTGCGGATCTGAGATTGAAGTGAAGCATTTCTTGATCAAATCAAATAATTATAAGTTCTACTAGTGAGTTTAAGTAATAAAAGGTTGACTCAAGTGTATAAAGAGGTGAGTTATATTGGATTGTAATTGTGAAATTACGCGGGCCTGAGTCACACCCGTAAGGAAAAGAGAGAGTCCACTTGATAAACTCAATGAGGTTTCATCCTAAAACCAACTGGCAATAGGTAAAGTAACTCCTTAATATATAAATTAGAGAATTTCTCTCCTCATTTCCAATGTGAGACACTTACATGTGGAGTGTAAATGAGCACTTCGACAATAATATACTAAACTTGAATGTAATCCTTATAGACAAAGACTCTTGTATACTAAACCTGAATGTAGTTCATATTTTACCGACTTTAAGTACGTTCGAGTATTTAATATTTATCAAGTGCACTTCGTGAATGATAACGATGATAATGATAAGATGTATATTGAATAGATAGGAATAAAATGTCCACGCAACTTTTTCTTTTTATTTAGGGTCAGACAATAAACCTAAAAACCCTTATTAAACCATAAAAAATTTGAAATGATACAATCAGTCAAAAGTAAGTTACAATCTTATCAGATGTGGTTGCTAATTTGCTATCATCTTAATAAGGCTATGCAATAAGAATAAACCGAACAAATATGAGTACCAAGTAATAAGGCTAACCACCCATTTTTAACTTACGTATATGTAACTATATGATCGTGAAGAGATTCGACAAAGTACATACAAACACATTTTACATCTCAATGGCTTTAAGTTTAGCTGACTTCAACACATTATTCGACAACTCAAATTAATCCATTTTCACTTCCTCCACTTACATTTCCTTGGTAGAACTTGAGATCTAAATGAGAATCGAAAGACTTGAAAGTTTGTCGTGTTCAAAGTTTTACTTGTGATGGATGACACAATTGCGCGATATCTCATTTGGTCCATCCTATAATCATTCTAACGTAACAATCTTTTTTGAACATGTATTGTCATTTTATACTTTATTCGATTTTCTTTTAAGACATAAAAGATAAAGCATTTCATTATGCTGCGTTCATCAATCTTCGCTCCCAGAGTAGATCAGTAGCTGAGTAGCTGACATTATTATTGAGGCCATCGTCGATGAATTGGACGGAGATCCCTCAACACAGAGAAGGGCACGTGTAATCGGACGTGCATTTTGGTGTAAACCGCGTCACACTCTTCAATCTTCACCATCATTTAATCTAAAATTACTCGATGCCATTAAAAGTATTTTGGAGATCGTGGACTCATTGTACATGTACTTTGCATTAATTATTTTAGACTGATAATGGAGGTTTGATGTATTAAAGAGCAAGACTCCTTGTCAGTCCTGCCGTACGGGCTCCATAACATGGATACTGCAACCCATGTCTAACGGTTTCTAGCCTTTGCCTTGATCTCGCGTGAAATCGTCTCATTAAAAAAAAGTATATCATGGAATATCGAGTATTATGCACTTTCCTAAATGACTGAGGTTATGAATTCAATTCCAAAACACATTCTCACAACAGGGTACAATACGACATGAAAATTAAAATTTTAGTTGAGATGGTCAGTCACGCAATTACGCCTTCTAAGTATTTCAAGAAATAATCACATTTAGACGTGAAAACATATCAAATCAAAAATTAACTAACCACATTGAATTCGATAGGGTCACATTTATTCCTAGAGGTCAAATTGTGGGTCACTTTACTACCAATAGGACGGTCACACTCCTCACACTTGGAAAAAAATGACCTGATAACTTTTAATTTCTGACGCAGTTAGGTCTCTTTCAACTTCAACGATTTCTCCTTTTTAATTTGTCTTCTCTCATAAATTCTCCATTTCTTTTGGGAATGAAGATTGAAGGTTATTAGAGTGAACAGCAGATATTAGGTACGAACAGATAAAAAGCAGAGGTCTCAAATAATATCATACCCACAGACCACTGTACTTGATATTCATGCCTACGTGAGGTGTGATTCCTTTCGTAACATAATTATAGAAATGTCATTCTCAAGTCTCAACTACTGATTTTCATTGTTTTATGATTTTGATTTCATTCAAGGCCGATTAACACCCACATTTGATCGTCGGTGATAAAAGATCGGCCGTATAAATCTCCTATTCCATTTACTGTTTGTAGGTATTGTCGTTAAGGAGAATCTTGAATGGCATACATGAGTTTAGCCCGGGTTTAGACTCTCCTTAGAAATGCTTCTAGTAAGAGTTCGAATTTGCATGGTATGGTAAATGCATGATCTGATGAGCAAGGAGCCAAGGACTAAAATCTAGATACGTATAACATAACCATCTCATGCACAGTTGGTTAAAAGTTCATTATGTGAAGAAACGTGTCATTAACAACACTGTGTTGCGCATAGCAAACCTCAGGCTCATTGTATCACGAGTATGTTACTTTTTCTCAATTCAAAAGCACTATGCAATACTACATGCGATCTGAAAAATGCAGGGACTACTATTTTAGGGGATAAGGAGAGCTGAAAAGGCAAGAGAGAGAAAGCAGTGATGAATAGTGAAATATAATCAGAAAAAGTTATGGACGGTTTGGCAGGAATAGAAGTTGGTCACAAATACTGGATTTAAATGCAGAGTCAGATGCCACCACTTTGATCCTTAACATTTCAATACCAACTAACATGACTTATTTCTACTCTTTTACTTTCTCATACCAATGATGAACTTGTAGAGTAATTACTAAAGAGGGACGTGCGCATTTGTTATTCTTCTTAATTTGGAATTTCATGAATGATCAGTCTGCAAGGATTATATGTGCATGCTTTTTACCTCAAACACCCATATTTCCATAAATAGAAGCTGCAATAAAGATACCCTTAAATGCCTCGTAGTCGAATCGAGAATTCGACAGGTTTTTTTAGATCTATAGATTGAAAAACAAGATAGTTGTCATCGGGATATCGCTATGATTTAAGGGGAATTTTATCTACTCAAGAGTCAGAAATCAAAACTAGCTCGTAATCCCACAAATGGGAGAAGCTGCTTACCTGAAACTCACTAAGGTAATCGCGTGAAACTTGAATTACAACGAGCTTAAATTCTCACATCCAACCAAACGATCACTTGTTAGTTGTTACTCATTGAGTTATGCCCAATCCAATAAGGGGGAAGGGGGCCTCAAGCTTGTACTTTACACAACACTTTCTGAGGGCATCAATTAATGGATCTCAGCAATCACATTTTATTCATTTGACATCTAATCAGAAACAGAAGGTAGCAGGCTACCACTAATTAATAGTATGCAAATCTGGTCCATCAACATGCAATTTTCAAGCATTTATTAGCCAATTCCGAACATTTAACAGCAATAAATTCATATGTCAGGTGCTAGGCTAGCCATTCAACTGAAAACCAAACATTATTCATGTGATTGGAGTGAGAAAAGGAAAGACAGTAACTTGTTCTTGTTGCCAATACAGGACTTCTTCCTACTCTCCAACCGCAACACTTTCTGTGACTAAATCTGAATCAAAAATCAGAAATTTTCGAAAAAAATAATATGGTGAACTCCAATGATCATTGTGGTTCTACACCCATCATGTCAAAAATAATCGTTCCTCAGGTTTTCGTCGATAAATCTCGAATTCATGGTTTCTTGTCATCAAACAACGATACAACTCATAATGTCGTAGCCTTTCCCTAGATTCCAATCTCCACCCACTTGTTGTAGCCTAGTCTTATGAGATGAAACTAAAAAAATGCGAAATGACAAGAAAAAAATGTGGTAAAACGGGAAAAACAAAGTAAAAGAATACAACCGCCTATGGTTCAATACCTCCGACAGCTTCTTCATTGTCCATTCCTTTATGTGGAGGGGCGACAATTGCCGTCCTTTGGCCGTGCGAATAGATCCTGATCCCTTAAGATAACTTGATATGCTTTAAAGAGCCGAGGGCGCTGAGCTGCAGGATGTATGTGATACCTTTGCAAACTCGAAAGGTGTGAGAAGGGCGGCCAGCTGCACTCTCATGACTTTCAGAGCAAGTGAAACAATCATCTTTCTTCCGATTTGGGCTACAAAATTCTCACGTATTCTGCAGCGTCATCTCTAGGCCCATCAAGAGACCTATACATGTATAATGTGTCAACGAATTCATCCCCATCTTCGACTGCATTTGTTCCATTTGTAAACACCTCGATCACTAGACGGGGCATTTCCCTTGCAATCTGCCTACAAGCGGGAAGAGTCAGCTTACAAGCTGACATCCAAAGAAACCTCATGTTGGGGAAATGGTGTAAACCAGATCGTAAAACTGAATCACCAAAAGGGCTATCCCGAACCTCCAGTTTCTGCAATTTGGAGCAACCCTCAAGGACATACTTCAATGCCATATCTGTATCCCCAGCAAAAGCAACTGAAAGGGTGCGAACCAGTTTGCCATATTGCCCAATGTAGGCAAAGGCCTTGTCGGTCAATAACCCAGAAACAGCAAGACGAGTCAGTTTCTTGCAGTTTAGGACAATGGCACCAAATCCCTCGTCCATGGGCTCATTGGTGATATGGTCAGGGCGGTGGCGGCCCATGATGCAAAGCCGGAACACCACAAGATCTGGACAGTTCTTCGACATTGCAATTACAGCAGCATTCGTCATCCTTTGACAGAAATAAAGGATGGAGCGCAATTTCCTGCAACCTTCAGAAATAGCAAGAAGACCTATCTCGGACACAAACCCTTCACTATCCTCACGAGCATCTATTGGGAAAACACGCAGCTCACGAAGATCTTTGCAAGTGGCAGCGACAGCTTGAAGCCCTTCATCCCCAACAGTATCAAGCACCTACATGAGGGAACAAATCACTCAAAAAACTTGATCTATCAACAATTCATCATCAGCAAACAACAAACTCGAAGCGAAGCGAAGCAAAGTAAACCTACCCAAAAAGTCTGAAGTTTGTGGCAATGACAAATGACTGATTTCAACTGCTCTGCATTAATATTAGCATAGCTAAAATTCAGTGAAGTGAGGTTAGCACAGACAGGCAAAATCGCTGGCAAAAACTCGGGCGCAATCTCTCTGAAACCCGACAAACAAACAATCGATCTACAAGCAGCAAACGCAGCTCTATAATCCAGCTCAAGCTCAGCTTCTTCCGCATTGTCAGCAGGACTAAAAGACCCAGTTCCAAGATGGGTCAACTGAGGTGCTCGAGCCATCAACCGATGCAATTGACCGATCGAAATGAAACGATTCAATCTAAGCTTCTTCAAGTTTGGGGATCTGCCCAGCAATTTCTCCAAATCACCAAAATCAATCCTCGGACATTCGACACAATCGAAAGTCAGAGATTCCAAGCAAGTTTTGCCCTCCGGAAAACAAGAAATCCAATCCACTTCATCATCATTTACCTCATCCTCAAATAGATCCAGCACCCTTAATTGTCTGATCAATATCAAACAAACAACCCCCCCAGTCAAAAATACTATCTTTACCAATTTTACTGACTTCTAATTCATTCATTCACAATTATTAACCAAATTTAAACCTCACTTATCACACTACTGACTACCCTTTCCATTTTCAGATCTGGGTCCATCCAAATGATATCAAAACATATGTCAAAGACATGATTTTCAATTAAATGTAACGTAATAAAGAAGCTAACCTGGACTTGGAAGCAAGAATAGCAAGTCCACGAGTACCAAAACCCTCACAGCAAACAAGGGTGAGCTCCTTCAAAGCAGGGAAAGCTTCAGCAATAAGCTGAAGATCATCATCAGTGACAGTCATACGCTTGAAGTAAATCTTTTCGAGGCACGTGTAAGCGGCCGCGAAGGCGGAAAGCCAGCTCGAGGAATGGGCGCCCCAGTTAGGAGGCATAAGCCCGAAATCAGCGAACCGGGGCTTACCCTTCACCGCAACCGATCTGACCTTACGGAACCGCTCGGTGGCACGGGTGGGTGACACCGAATAGCAGTTCCCGATGAAGAGGTCAGATCGGGTGTGGGCCTCCGCACGGTACCAGGACTTGCAGACCATAGAGGCCGCGTTCCTGTCACGGCGGCATGTCAGGAACTGGAGAACGTTCTCAAGTACGTTCTCCAGTACCTGATCCGGGCACGGGGTGACGTATGAATAATAAGTCACGCCGTGCCCGGGTGGTGGCATAACAGACCCCACCACCAGGTCCGGCATGTTCTCTCCCATCCGAAATATTCCCGGGGGGGGGAGGGAATAGAGAAATGATGAAAGGTGAGAGAAACTTCTACTACACACAACTCTAGGGGGAGGTTTGAGAGATGATGATAAATGGGGGAGGATGAGAAGGGGAGATTAAGAGTGGGTGAGAGTTGAGAGAGGAGAGAGAAAGTGGGGAGAAGGTGGGAAGTATGGGTTTAAATAATTAAAAAATTGTAAGTGGAAGATTAATAAGATGTACTAGATCATGTAGAATTAACTCAAGATGTGTGTTTTGTTGATGTGTTTGGGTGTGTGGTGGTGAGGGTGTGGTGTGCATTGGGATGCTTCATTGGTTGGTTGTTTAGTTTCTTCTTTACTTTCTCTCTCCTCTCTCTTTTGGGTGGGTTGTTTGTTTCTCTCTCCTACCCAAAAAAAAAAAAAAGGGATGAAAGGAAAGGAAAGGAGAGGGGAGGGGGTTGGGGGGTGGGGGCTCCCTCCATCTTCTTCTCCTCAGAGTTGCTCCTCCATTATTTGAGGATTGTTTCTGTTTTTATCTCTTTTATCTTTTTAGTTTTGTCCTCTACCAACTCAATAATTTAGAAGGTTATATATGGAGTAGTTGTTTTTGTGGGAATTAAGAGATTATAATTCTATTATAGTTTTGATTAATACAAATTAAGTAATGATCATGAACTAAAGAGATAGGAGAATATAATAAATGATCTTGTGGTGATTCACTTGCTTTAGCAATCACTCCTCTGATTTAGAGACTTGTATACCGGAGTAGTTGGGGACTCGGGGGAATGTTTAGTGTGTGACCTCTTGTACGTACCCCATATGGCCCTATCAAGTTCATGCTTGGTTTCCAGTTATTCGATTAAGGTATTCTAATAAGTCAGGCTCCTTTAATAATCCTTAATTCTACAGATTTTTGACATTTCATGGCAAGTAAATTACTGAATAAAAAAAAAAAATAAGGTTGGCAAATGGCACAAGTGTTGTGACTTTGTGTTGCATCATCTTGATATCCCCCTTTTCTGCTTAGCTCAAAACTTACAATTGATTGTGCAAATTATTAAATTGGAACATGGATCACTGTATCATGATGACCTCAAATCTTATTATTACGCGCTCCATTTTTTTATTCATACATCCATACTCAGAGTCTCTGACTTTATTTGCCTGAGTGAAATTTACTCTCGCAATTTTCATGTTAACTAGGAGAAATCGTCAAAAGGGAAAGTTCAAATGTAACTCAACCGTGGTAATTGATAAACACTACACAATGCGGTGGGCTTAACTGCATACAAACAATGTAAACAATAAACTTCTCATCCTATTCTTTTGCTACGTTGTCAAAACTCAAAATATCGTTTATTCTATATGTATAATCGATAGGAGTAGTGGATACAATGTTTATTAATTGTACTAACAACATAAGAAAACCAATCAATTAGTGGGGATTAGACTAGTTATGACAAATCACGTGCAGAAAATTAATGTGGCAAATGCAAAAGAAGAAGCTAAGAAATGGATTAGGCGGAAAAGAAGGAGAAATGTTGGAGAAAGGAATCAAGGGTTGAAATTGTGTAGGGGTCTTTTCCTTGTAACACCACCTCATATCATATGCTACTCCCATAATTTCACACAAAGTTACATTTGCACTTGTGTTCACTATCCGACAAATTACAGTCGACCGATCCTTTTTTTTTTCTTTTTTTTCTTGTGTGTAAATCATGTAGAAGAAAGTTTGAGAGGCCAATTTGTTACGGAAATGTCATATGATCAAATTCACAATTCATAACCTTATCTTTTTATTTCTCACTTTGTGGGCCTTTTGCATTTTGTGGAGGACAACAAAAGACTGTTCCCTAAAGTTCCAATTTCATGTACCTTTCCCAAACAGACCACCAATTATTAGACTTATTACTTTGGGCCTTCATGCCTTGGGTTGATATCAAACTAGTGGGCTTGCCCCATATATCCTTCAAGGCCTAATCCGCGCGGTTTATTACTTGTCAGGCACAAAAGAACGTGAATTAATTTATTCATGCCATGAATTTATACCTCCCAATTTATTTTTGTCGCAAAGTGGGGAAGAACATCGCAAATCGCAATTGCCTATTCACTAACGTATATGGTTCATGTAGTAAGCCTCTAAGAAAATGCGTCTAACAAAACTATCCCTAAACATGTGATTTTCGGAAGCTACACGTTATGACTTACGGAGTACTCCCTCCGATCCAGATTAAACTTCTCATCCTCTTTTTTAGGGTTTCGACTTTGTTTTCCTCATTCCTAAAATGTTACGTTTTTTGTCGATTGAATAATTAAGGATGATAGATAAAGATGTCGGTGATAGTTAACTTTTAAATTTATTTGCTAAATGAATTATTAAGAATTATTAATTAGTTTTTCTTTGAAAGTGCGCAAAAGGGAGCGGGAAATTTAATCTGGACCAGAGGGAGTATATGATTATATTGTACTCATTACATTGTTAATTCAGGAACAAAAACAATATTCAAATGCACATGGTACCATCAAAGTTGTGCAATGGGCACACAGTAACCCAAAATATTTTACAGTGATGCATTAATTACACAAGTACTGTACATAAAAAATTCTAGAATAATCGAGAAGCCTAACTAGCGTAAAATCAAATTTGTTGAAAACGAACCCTCGATCCCCCATCTACTTGCAGTGTGTAGCTCTACAATTCAAAATTACGTTGATTCTACAATTTTAGTTAAATAAACGGACGGGCTTATTACAAAAGATCCTTGGCCCGAAAAATAGGCCCATGGCCCAATCCAATTTACTCGTGGCCCAAACCATAAACAACTAAAATCCCAACTGTCAACAGCCTGAGTCTTCCAGTAGAAGATTAGTAAAGTTGTAACGGTTAAAATCCCGCCTTTCTAACTTTCTCTCTCCTCAACCTCCTCTGACTTCTCGAAATCCGTCATCATCAACCACCCATGGATCCTCCACCACCACCGTATCAACCACCGTCCTCCGCCGCCGATCACTCCCCATCCGCACCCGCACCCGATCACCCGAACCCGGAACCTCACTCCGCAGACTATGCCCCTTATCCAAAACTAGACGCAAACGACGTCGCACCACCGCCGGATCCTCTTCTATCTCAACCACCCGCCGCCTCCGGCGCAACCACCATGCCACCGGAGTCAAACCCTTACGTGTCGGCTTCTCCTGCTCCCGCCTCGTCATCCAAGAGTATTTTAAATTCTCCGTTTTTTTCTTGATCAAGAAATTAATTTGGGGATTTAGGGTTTTATTAATTAATATGAATTTAATTGAGGTTTAATGCTAATTAATTTAATTAATTTGGATGCAGAAACGGTGGAATCGATGAAAGATGTGATAGGAAAATGGGGGAAGAAAGCTGCTGAAGCTACCACTAAAGCTGGTGATCTTGCTGGCAATATGTGGCAACACTGTAATTATTTTCCCTTTTTTTTCTTTCTTTAATTTATTTATTTAATTTAATTTGACTTCACTTTTTTTCTTTCTTTTTTTTGTTAATTTGATTCTTATTTGTTTGTGTTTTAAATTTGCAACTTGCATTTGAAATTTTTAATTTGTTTATAACTTGTTGTTGGAATGTTGGGTTAGGGTTTTTTGATCTTAGGAAAAAATTTGGGTTCATGTTTTGTGTGTTGAATCTCGAATCACGCCCGTCGATTAATGTGGTTTGATGAAGGAAAGTTATGCTGGTGTGATCTTAGATTACATTGTAGTTTCAAATGATGTGATCTTATGAATTGTTGAAACATGACTTGGTTACGGCGTATGGAAGAAGGAAGGAAGGGGGTTGTGTTTCGATGATAATGAGAGCCTCAGTGGAATACGAGATACAAGATGACATTGAATAACAAATCTTAGAGCGATGACATTGTAGTGGTAGTGGTATGATAAGGTTTTTCTATGTTTGTTAATGTTTTTATCTACGTGCTTTCACTATGATCGAGTTTTCCACTTAATACACACGCAATGCACAACATTACCCTTATGCATTCCTCATTTTCCTCGTTTGTGGCCAGTGTGATCAAGCTGTTGACTTTACGTTTATGTTTGGGTCTGGATCTTTTGCGATCCATGTTTAATTTGTTAATGGGTTTAGATGCTTTTTTGGAAAACGTTTCAAAGTAGGACTGACTGGTTTGTTATTTGTGTAAAATAGTGAAAACCAATCCCAGCTTTGCTGATGCTGCGGTTTCAAGGATTTCTCAGCAGACCAAAGTTATTGCTGAAGGTGGTTATGAAAAGGTCTTCAAGCAAACTTTTGAGACGCTTCCTGAGGAGCAACTTCGAAAGTGGTATGCATGCTACCTATCAACGTCTGCTGGCCCTGTCATGGGAACTTTGTACCTGTCGACTTCAAAACTCGCATTCTCCAGCGACAACCCTCTTTCTTATCAAGTTGGTGAAAAAACTGAATGGAGTTATTACAAGGTGATTTTTCTTTCTTCCAGTGTTAGCCCCTTAAATTTTGCGGATGAGGCTCTGCTTTGTGGATGATGTATGTGGATTGTGATGTAGGTATTGTGTTATCTGGTAGAATGGTTCCATCAGTTAGACATTGCTGGATCTCTTTGAGTTGATGTTGTTTAGTGATCATCCATTCATCCTTGTCGCAATTTTCAGCCTTGTATGCTCTGACTTTGCTTTTGTGTATTCCGATGACTCCTTGCATTTGTTGGTGCCTCATGCTCTGGTTTCTTTATTGGTGTTTTATCTTGATTGTTAGTAACTTAGTATGCTGTATTTCCTAAAATATGTAAACCGTGTTAGCATATATGGTGTGACATGCCGAGAAATCTGTAATTTTTTTTTAACTGACAAGTGCAGCTACTAGCATTATTGTTAGATAACTGATCAGTTTGTTTTGCTCGTACTAGATGGTTCTTCCCCTGCATCAGCTGAAAGCAGTTAATCCTTCAACCAGTAAAATCAATGCTGCTGAGAAATACATTCAGATCATCTCTGTTGATAGCCATGAGTTCTGGTTCATGGCGTTTGTACACTATGATAGTGCTGTGAAGAATCTACAAGAAGTGCTACAAGCACAGAGTTCATAGGTGACATGAGAAAGTTTGTCTCACAAGGTCAGTATTGTTGTAGATAAAGTTGGTGCACAAAGTGGAATACTCACAGAAATGAAAAATTTATACCTGGTGTGATGTTGTGGCTTTTGTATGATATTTCTTATTTCTAAAGTATTTGAATTTACAGTCGCGTCTTTCTGGTAATATTCTCAACACGAAGGCACTTGCTATTTTACTATACTCATCAAATTGGTTGTATCTATTATTCTATTGGAGGTTGATTAATATTGTTTGTGTTAGAGCTGTGCTCGCATTACCTTTTCATGCTTTTTCTTTTGGGTTTTATGTTTATGTGTCTTGAAACCACCTCGATGCTACATCTTGCTTGTGCTTTTGTATTCACTGTTGTTGATGATTAGATTACTTCATATAATTTTAAGATTAGCTTTATGATAGTGATCTTAAATGTTTAGCTGATAAGGAAGAATCTTACGTGAGGCGAGATTTCTGGCTGTTTACTGGTATTTTTTTCTATTTCTGATGTATGTTCGATAGGAAATGAAATATCCAGTCACGTCAAACCACTTAGAACCAGCTCTTGCATCTCAATTTACTGGATTCCTTGTTGTAGTTAGTGGAATACTGATTTTACTTCACACAGTATTGCCCCTAATGCCCCCTGCCTATGCGACATGCTTGCAGCTTAACAAGAATCACAGTTGTTGGGTTATGCTATGCATTTGCGCTCATATTACATGTCTTCATGTTCTTAAGAAGTCTGTGTTATTGAAAGATTAGACAACATGTATGCCATACGCTCTCTGAGTTAGAAGAATTCAACCAGGTTCTCACCTGCTGATTTACTTTGTAGTTTTGTTTTATGGGAATTACTGAAAATTTCAATCATCTACCAGTTCATCAACTTTGATTAAATCTCAAAACCAGTTCTGCATACTAATCTTCCTGAGAGAGATGCAAAGCTTTTTTTTATTAGAGTTTGCAGACCTTTTCTTCTGTCCAGAATTCTGTGAGGAATAAATTCGAATTATCTATATATATATATTTCTTTCAACTGATCTGAACATCTATATAGTTTAACCATATATCAGTATTGGCCTTTCATTCCTCACAAAAATGAATCAAGGGACAGCTGTTGAGGTTCAGCTTAAGCCTGTCAAGCTGGGGACTGATTATGGCAAGGACAACCCTGAAGTTAGGTCCACCCAGTCAGTCTCTGAATCATTCGACCTTCTTCCTCACCCAGTGGTCACCCAAGAAGATTTAGGTCATGCATCTATCCCCTCGATTACTGCATGTGAACCAATAACACCCCCTCCAACTCCAGTTGCCCATAATTTTTTTGAAGTTGATCATATTTTTTCCATGGCGGCTTTGGATATTAGATCTTACACGGAGGTCTCTCCTTTTGCTCCGGCATTTCCAGGCAGAGATAAGAAACTTGGTTTCGAGATGCTGGAATCATTGGTACTGGTTTATCTTATGGTTTTTGTTGTAGGCATTCTGTTTGGCTTCTATATGTTTTGACATGGTTGACCAGCTTTGGGATCTTGTCTTCTTATATCTTCTAAATAACACTATGTAGTGGCCAGGCATTGTGGATCTCAGTCTATGATATATATATTTTGTACATACAACATATATATGAATTTTGTATGCAATTTCTACCTTTTAGAGTCTCGTGGGTTTGATCATAGTGCAACAATTTGGTTTAAGAGTTCTCCAAATTCTGTGCTGGAGTGTCCTTAGCCAGAGTTCTCTTTAGCGAGGTACATCTGACCTACTTGAAGTCATGTGGATCAGCTCTTGTAGATGTTTGACGATAGAGATTTGAGGTAGTAGTACCCCTATGCCCCCACCCTTTCAACTTAGTTTATATGACAATATTAACAGGATTGGGAATGCTTGGTATTGCACAGATAAGAAAACAGACTTGTCAAAATGGCGAGTTCTGAATTCTGAGTTCTAATGCAAAAATGTCTTTGTCCTATGTGCGCGAGGCTGATGCGTAGTGTGAGGTCTAATACCTTGCACTCCTCGCTCTCCTTGTCGTTACAATTTACATGTTCATTCATGTGCTTATCAAATTTGTGGTTTCGGTAAAATCGAAAAACCACAAATTTGCTTAACCTAGCTTTCGGGGCCATGCTCTGATAACACCCATTTACTATAATAATATTCGATTTACCTTGACATTACCTGGTAGTTTCCTGGGAACTTGACTGGAACTTTCAATCTATATTGACTTTGATATTATCCTAAAGTCAGTATGACATGCTGATCTCACTGAGAGAGACGCAAAAGCTATTTTCAGCTAATTTTTTTAAGTACGCGGAGACTTTTTCCTTCCATTCAGAAATTCTGTGATGTAGTAATAGGAAATCCGAGATCTTATCTAATTAGAAAAATATTTTTCGTTTTGTAAATTTTCCTTTGTCAAAGTGATTTTCTTGTATATATACTAGTTGAGATTTGTGAATAAGAAAATCCCCCAAACACAATTCTTCTCTACATTTTTAATCTCTGTTAAGGTTGCATAGTTTATTCATCAACACACATCAGTATCAGCCTTCTTTTATTCACAAAAATGAGTCCAGGGTCGGCTGTTGATGTTCAGCTTAAGCCTGTCGAGTTGGGGACTGATTACAGCGGCCACAACCTCGAACCCTCAGTCCCTGAATCATCCGACCTTCTTCCTTACCCAGTTTTGACGCAAGAAGATTTTGATCCTGTGTGTATCCCACCGATTCCTGCATACAAACCAGTAACCTCTCCTCGAAGTCCTGTCACCAATAACCTTTTGGAGATTGATCGTATTTTAGCCAAGGAGATTCCTTGCGAGTTGGTTTCTCCTGTTTCCCAAGCATTTCCAGGCAAATATAAGAAGCGTATTGCTTTCAAGATGATGGATAAACTGACGTTGTTTTGTTTCGTGGTTTTTGCTTCAGGCTTTCTGTTTGGCTTTTATATGATTTGACTTTGTTGAACTGCTTCAGGACCTTCAAATTAAGGCTTGATGTATATGACTATTTATGTGTTTCAGTTTTAAACTCTCTGATGATCACTGCATCTGATTATTTATGTTGATTTCGTGTCGTAGACCTTCACTACTGTAACATATTAGGTTACACAGATACTCAGATAGTAGTCCTGTGTTAAGTTTCGCGTAATCCTGGTGGCTTATCTACCGGCCGGACAGTCATTCCAGCCTGCGATTTCTGTTCAGGTATCGCGAGTATATCGCGATTCGCGAGGTACTCTCAGGCCTCAGGTGTACTGGTCTATTGGACTTCTGTGTCATCAAAATTTGGGTCTTGACGAATTGAAGTATTTGACAAGAGAAATCGAGTGAGATATAAGAAAGGGTCAAATGCTGTACGGTTTTAAGTGGTAAAACTGTAGATTTCATTTTCACCAACTTAGATTACGACCACACACTTGGGTTCCGCAAATGACGATAAACCTCATGTTTCTGTGATTTGGTCGGCTCCATTTTAAGGCCCTCCGTATTACAACGGTCACTTCTTGCTTAAGATTCATTCTAATTGTTTTTCAAGGACCACATTTAGCTTGTGCTTATCTCTCAGCCCACATTTGATCCAATAATGATATAGTGCATTAAGCACTTAAAAGACACTCGAAACTTATGGATTAAGGTCATTCCAAACTTTTTCATTAATCATACCTTTTTTTAATCATACTATTTTTAGTTTCCTTTAATAATATATGGAATATGTACTCTCGTATCTATAAGTTTACTCGTGTATAGTCTGTATATTCGAAGTTTTACAGTTCTGACAACTCCTTTCGTGAGAGACAGTTAATTATTACTCCATTTCTCTAATTTCATCCCATTTGTTAAAAATATGTGATGGTATTTTGAACAAATGGAAAAAATCAAATAAAATTGAGGGATACTAGTTCTCCGTACCACAAAGACTTGATCTTATGGATTAATTAGTCAGAATTATATAATAAGCTAGTTAAAACAGCCTTCGTGTTATCATGCATGTACTTATCAAGTTAAGCCAATGCCATGGTAGTAAGTCTAGTAACGTAGCAAAGGCTAGATTGTGATGAAAGGGATAGTAAGATGAGAACAATTGGATGGTAATATGTTGATATTTATTTATTATGTTGATAAATACTAATGATAATAAGAGAGGCAGGAAATTAACGTGACCATGGGTCCCAACCACTGAACCCACTTGTCACAGGTTCACAGCAAGTCAGCAACAGGCCGGTATGGCGATCATTCTGCAAACCCCAAGCAGGAGTGGCCTAATAAGTTATCATTACTCCATTGAACCACTGTAAATATATAACACTAATGTATCAGTTTATATTAATATTGATGCGTAGATATTCTCCGTGTTAAGGCGAAGAGTCTAGACATCGAGTAGATATACATTTAGATTTTTCGATATGAAACTATTCGACGCCTGTTAAAAGACAATCTTATCTTGTAAGTGGGTTAATCAGATTTCATTCCCTTTGAATGGGTAAGTTAGGGTTTAGTAAACAATGCTGAATACGGACTACTCCATTTTAACTTAGTTGGTATGCTGAATCGGACTTTCAACGGCAGTCTCACGTAACGTAACGTAATGTTTAAATCTAAAACTAGATTACTGCGGGTAGAGCCGGCCATTGAGAACTAGGAGTCTGGGCCAGCACTGGCCCGGCCCTGGTCAACGCACGGCACTACCCGGCACTACCAAGCCCGGGTTTGGTAGTGCGTGCTCGATTTTTCAAGCACTAGCCCTGGTCATGTCCGGTCAAGCACTGGTCAAACTCGATTTTTTTTTTTTTTTTTTTTTCTTCAGCCCTAGCCCGGTTAAAGCACTGGAGGGCTAGTGCCAGTGTCCAAAAAATCGAGCCCTGACACTAGTCCGAGTATGTAGGGCTAGTGTCAGTGCCCGAATTTCTGGGCACTAGCTCGGATGAGCCTGACACTAGCCCGGCCCGTGGCCACCTCTACCTGCGGGAATATATGACTTTTTGTAGACCTGAAATTTATTAGGGGGAAAGCCAAGTTCATTCATTCATCCATGTTCTTGTCATGCCAAAGGCTGCGTGGCTCCTGTGGCTACTTGACCTTTGTTTTCTGGCATTTATGTATTCCCTCCATCCCAGCTTAAATGCCTCATATTTCATTTTGGAACGTTCTATCTCAAACACACCATCTATTTTGCGACACACTTCTCTCTCCTACTTTTATTAAATTATTACATCATCTCTCACATATCTCTCATACTTCTATAAATCCTCACGTTCTCTCTCCTCTTTTTTCCTAATATTATCCAAATTAACTTATTATGTCAATTTTTTTATTCCACTATAAAAACACCTTGGGGCGTTTAAACTGGGACGGAGGGAGTATTTATATCAGGGAAATTGAGAATTTAATGTTTTATGAAATGCTTATGCCGTGTTAATGAGTATTTTTGTCATTGAGATGAAAATGTTTAAATTTTATTGTCGATGGTAACAATGAAGTCAAAAACTCAAACTCAAAACTTTTTATCACCAAATACACACATTGAGGAGGTGATAGTAGATAGCTCAATCAACTGAGCTACCACAGTATACAATCCAAGACTCCCAAGTACTGTACCAAATTGCAAGAAGTTGGGTCAATTTGAATAGTAAACACTAAACAGTAGTATTAATGAAAATTGACCAGTAATCAAAAGAAAGGTCTTCGCAAACAAAGTGTGGAATGAGTATTGGGGCAAACAGAGGAAATGTCGGGATGATCATGTGACGGTAAGACTGATCCCCGTACACCCAGCTGTCAGCTGCCAGGAAACCATTTTCATTCTCTCTCCTACTGCACAAACACCTGCACTCTCTCACTCCCCCTTAACCTTTTCTACAAAATTGTTTGTGTGCACTCCTTGTCATCATATATCATCTCGAGAAATGTTCGATGATGCACTTTAAATCGCTGCTACATATGTAAGATACGAGACTTTATAATTACTTGAAGCAGAATAAAAGGGTTTACTGTTTGTCGTGCGACATCAAAGTACATGTTGACACGTATACACGGTGCATCATGTAGCTTTACTCGTTAGTGTTTCGACGTGGGAGCTCTACTGTGGGAAGAGGGTCCACTGCCCCGTTCCGTTTTAGGGCATGCTGGCTTTATATGGTCTATGCTGTAAACAGTAAGTCAGTAACATTAAGGTAAAAAGTAAAAAAAACCATCAGAAGGTGAGAATCTCATGTTTGAGTAATGAGAGGAGAGAGAAAAATGAGAGCAAGAGTGACAGAGGGAGTCAGAGGCGGTAAGGCCTTGGATGTTGACAATACGATGCTAAAGAAACAGTGAGTGGGGTTTCTCACTTTTGCCATTTTTTTCTTTTTAATTTTTATAATTATGGGATGAGAAAAAATAGTAATTCCACCGTCTCTACCCAACTCAAACGTCCCGGATAATATTTGTAGTAAAATAAAAAAAATTGATATAGTAAATTGAGTGGGGTAATATTAAGTAAAAGGAGGAGAGAGAATGTGATGATTAATAAAAGTATGAGAGATAATGTGAGAAAGAATGTAATAATTTAATAAAAGTAGGAGAGAGAAATATGTTCTAAAATAGATAGGGTGTTTCAAGTAAAAAGTCCCAAAATAAAATATGGGGCGTTTAAGTTGGTACAGAGGGACTATTAGAGTCCATGATGCGACACCGAAATCAAATTACCCACTCTTTTCGTTCCTAAAAAGTCATACATTTTCTCGGATTTATAACTTGTCGCGTACAAAAAAAGCGTGGATAAGTTGATTTCCAGCATCAGCAATTTAGCATCAGCCATTATTGATTTATTGGGGGTTTCTATTTTAGATGCTTTTTGTGGCAGCCTTTTTCGTGATTTGGCTCTTTGGCTGTTTCTTCACCAATTTGTTTGTGTTAAATTAGTGGAAATAATTCATGCTTAGCTTTTCTCTGATGAATTAGGGTAAAAAGCTTGAACTGTTCATTATCATGCTTTCTTTCTTTCTTTCCCTAATTCTGCTTTGTCTTTCTTCTTTCTCCTCCTTTTTATAAGCTTTTAAGCATCACGCATCTGCTGTCAATGCTGAGTAAGTATACTGGTATGCGTGCTATTAGGGCATAATGTCCGAAATTGATCGGTATAGATACATCACAATGATACAAAATATCACGCATTTACATTTTACGCTAAAAAGATAGAGATGAACCCAAATTAAATAGGTAGAATTGTGTTTGAACTTTACTCATATAAAAGTAATTCGAGTTTCGGCAATCTCGTTATTAGCTTTTACCTTGCAAAAAGGTTTTAGTTTTGTGTGATGGCGTAATGCACTTCAATTTCATGTTACCAATCGGCACTCACATCGCACGATTGATCATCGATCAGACGATCCACAATATACTCCACGAGTCCAAGGAATCCATATGCATAATCATATTTCAACAATTTGAATTGTAAGAGATTAAAACTTGTTTGGTCAAGATACACCTTCTCCACAAGCACTTTTTATAAGACGAGTTTAAGGAATGAATTCATTATAAAATTGCTTCCGATAAATTGAAGATTGTCTTCTCCAGCTTTAATAATTTGTGTGTTAATGTTCAGTTTTCAAATTCTGAATTTAAAAACTTGACCAAACACACACGCACTAATCATAATGTAACGTCGAGTAAAGATAGTACTATTAATGTGTACGTAGTTACGTACTCCATGATGTATAGAATCGGTACAAGTACTGTCACCCCCAAGTAGTGCGCAATAATATTGGTGAAAAGGAACTGTTTTTTGAGGTGTGAAGCTTGTACGTAACAACATTGCATTGATTCATTGAACTGTATGAAATGTAACTTATTGGGGTTTCAGATCAGAGTGGCCTGGCACTATCAATATACTCCATCCACATTATTATTTCAACTTTACAATATAAGAATGTTCCCGTCCATCCCCAAGCTATAGCTAGCTCCAAACAAATGGGAGAGTTTAATGTAGAGAAATAAAGATTGCATGCTCTTTTATATGGACAAAATCCCAGTCACGATAAATTCCGACATGCCATGAAACATTGCGAAATTAATTATTATTGAACGTTTTGCATCATACCAAGTGTATATATGTTGATTTGTCATATGTGTTTTTCCTCCTTTCTTTTCAAGAAAACGGTCCCTTTTCTTCCCCCAAATATTTCACACAGAAATTTCACTGTATTTCATTGATGGAGTACTATTCTTTTATGTCCCCCGCCTTGTATATTGCTATATCTTGTATGCTGCCAACATCGTCTCTATTGACATTGTGAGCTATTCTCTAGCTGCCGCAGAACTCAGATTAATTGTCGGACATTGTTATACACGTAGATTGCGACATTAAACGAATTTGGAGTTCATTAAGGTCACGTTTTTTTTTTTTACTTAAAAAAAATATTGGAAATTGCTAGGAGTCTATATGTAGACAAATTAGATAATTTGTCTACATTAAGTTTGTAGTAAATAAAATGTGATGTGTAGTAAATTTTCTAGTACAAATATGGAAATGGTTAGTTTTAAGGAAATGACAAAAATTAAGGATTAATTATTTTGGAAACAAATCAACTTATATTATTTCCATTGATATATTCAAAATATTTTTGATTTACTGTCACTGACATAAATTTACTACACATTTTTAAAATTTACTGCACAACCAAATTAATTAATGTCGACTAAATTTATTTTACTACACTTGGTGTACATAAATTGAATTGTATACAATTTTCTTTGTGTCTATATGTAGACTCGTAGGATGATCCTAAAATATTAGTTCAATTCTAATATGATGGATGATATTAATCGAGTTCCGACTTCCAACTATACTATCAATCAAAATTTTACGAGACTGTCGTATTTTCAACGAGATTAATAACGTTTGATTTGTACATAAAATGGCTCGATCCATGCATGAATGGGCAAATTAGGAGCAAGTTGCGGTAACGAAAACAAGAGTTGGTATTGAGGGATCAGGAGGTAATTAAGTTTCTGATAAGCAGGCGGGTTTGAGAGAATGGTCCGCACTTAAAAGTGTGCCGTTATCTTATCCTATAATCGAAGACTGACTACTGATGCAGTATTGCAATTACTCAATGAGGGCTTTTGTCCTATCCCAATAATAATGCTCACATACTACTCATATAGTCATATATCAGGCGATTTATTTAACCATTTTTAAATTACTTGAACTTGGTGTAATCACGAGTAGTAAATTTAAGGTATTTCTTCTAATCGTATGTCTTTACTTTTATCACTTTGGAACATTAGATTTTTGATGTATAATTACTAATTAGGGGTTGATCCAATCTTCTTTCTCAAGTTCAAAGCTGTACTTTCGAGTTGCCAAACTAGTACAAGTAAAAAAATTTGACTAATACCTAAACATAATTAGCCAATATGCCTTGTTTGATTAATCATTATTCAACGATTTATTAATGAAAATGACTTTATTTAATTAATACTGGTCCAAGAAGTTCGTACGTGGTAATTGTTGAAGTATAATACCATTGTGGGTGCTCTAACCATCAGTCTAGACTTTTGGGCCAGTTGGTTATCTAACATGGTATCAGAGCCTCAGCGATCCTTAGGTCTCGAGTTCGAATCCTGGTAGCCCCCTCCTTTGGTGTGTTGGAGCCTTAATAAAAAGAGCTCAGTTTAAGTGTGTTGTGTTTGTGGGCCAGTGAATTAACCACGCTTCAAGCCCAAGTGGGCCTTTGCGTGAGGGGGCGTGTTGAAGTATAATACCATTGTGGGTGCTCTAACCATCAGTTTAGACTTTTGGCCCAGTTGGTTATCTAACAGTAATATGGTATGTAGACCTCGCAAGAGTGGTTATATACTTACATCTTACATTGTATATGCAAAGGTTGTGCCTTGTGCAATAGTCTGTAACGTGATAATAACATCGACATATAAATCAACAATTTTTTTTTATTTTTTTACGTTGGAAACATTGTTAGCACTTCAGAATCACCGGTCATCATTTTCAATCTGTATTTTTCTAAAACTA
The DNA here is from genome assembly GCA_963680865.1 of Spergularia marina. Lineage (NCBI taxonomy): Eukaryota > Viridiplantae > Streptophyta > Magnoliopsida > Caryophyllales > Caryophyllaceae > Spergularia > Spergularia marina. The sequence continues at coordinate 27,643,816 of OY804551.1, read as the reverse complement.
TACTACTATATACCAATTATTAGCGACAAAATAAACAACAAACCCAAAGATGAATCAAAAGTGGTGGTGTATCCTTAGTGGCTTACTAAGAAAAGGAAGAGATTATTAGAGTACTTTCCTCTTTTTTATTTTTTTTCTTGCAAAGCTAAAATTGGGATAATTGTTGTTGTTATGTCCACACTATTTTACTCCCTCTCCCCTTTGCTTGCTTTCTCCCCCCCCCCCCCCCCCCTCTCTCTTTCATTTCTCATCTCATCCCAATCTCTTATCTTCTCCCCTTCTCTACTAAACCCAAATATACCCACCCTTTTATTTTATTAATTAATCAAATATATATATATATATATATATATATATATATATATATATATATATATATATATATATATATATATAAAACCACCTTCCTCAAAACATTTCATCTCTTTTTATTTCATCAATAGTACTAATACAAATACTCCTACCAACTTATCTCATTTTCTTTTTACACAACTCCTAAACCAAAAAAAAAAAAACTTTTATTTTCTCTCTCCTCAAATTTCTTTCATCATCACCTACAAAAATAAGATATTTTCCTAATCTAAAATTTAATCTAATCAAAATTTAGATCACCACAAAACTATTGTTTTTTTCATTTTTTATTAAAAAGGGAAAGAAAGAAAATGGAGTTTGAAGACGAGCATGATGAAGAGCAAGAGGAGGAGGATGACGAAGATGAAATCACCATACCCCCACCCGCGGTCCCACCGAGTTACGTCGACTCGGTCACCATGGGAGGAGGTCTCAACTCAGCTCCACAACGAGTCGCCCGAGTCAATCCGTCTCCGAGTTCGGACAACAGAAGATCCGGCGCGGTGAGGTACAGAGAGTGCCTCAAGAACCACGCGGTCAACATAGGTGGTCACGCAGTTGACGGTTGCGGTGAATTTATGGCGGCGGGTGAGGAAGGCACTTTAGACGCGCTAAAATGCGCAGCGTGTAACTGCCACCGTAACTTTCACCGTAAGGAAGTCGACCTTTCTGGGGGAGGAGATGACGTGGTGGTCCCACAGCTCACGTCACCGCCTCCCCCAAATACGGGGTCCGGTAACGCGGGTGCTGCGGGTACAACAACAATGTACCCGCAATTCTCCGCGTACTACCGGACCCCGGCCCCACCATCGGGGTACCTACACGTATCGTCCCACCATCGCCCCCTCCCAGCCCTCCCGAGCAGCAACACCTCAGGAGGGACCCATAGCGGGGACGATATGTCGCACCCGAGTAGCAGTGGAGGCGGCGGAGGCGGAAGAGACAGCGGTGGTGGAATTATAATGATGGGTGGCGGGAACTCGAAAAAGCGACACCGGACGAAATTTACACAAGAACAGAAGGATAAAATGTTGGCATTTGCAGAGAAAGTTGGGTGGAGAATTCAGAAACACGATGAAGCTGCTGTACAACAGTTTTGTGCAGAAGTTCAGGTTAAACGCCAAGTGCTCAAAGTTTGGATGCATAACAACAAGCACACTCTTGGTAAAAAAACCCTAAGTTAAAAAACCAACAGCAGTCAAAATTTATTACCCCCCCTCAGTAACTAGTTCTCTTCTAATAAAATTAAATGCTAGCTTCAGTAGCGGTAATTCTAAATTTCTAATCATATCTGATTAGTAACAATCGATCAGTTTAGGTTTCTGTGTGTGTGTTTTTTTTTTTTTTTTTTTTACTGTAGTAGTCTGTGTTGTGTTTATGTGATGTAGTAGAAGTGGTAGTGGTAATTTTTTTTTAAGTACATTGATCTGAGTAGAGTTCGACATAAATTAGTAGATTTAGGGTTTTAATTTAATGTTATTATTTATTATCTTATTAGTATTAAAATTCGATTAGTCTGAGTTTATTATTGTTTTTAGGGATGTTAATTAATTCATGATGATGTACTAGTGTACTACTGTAGTGTAGGTTGTTTGTTGTTGGGGAGCAATGTAGGAGGAATTTTGAGATGAGTTTATATTCATATCAAATATTTCAATTATTATTCTATTTTAAAATTAATAAAATTGACAATTTGAGCCATTGCTCATTTTTCCCCAGTTCAATATTAATTCATTTCAATTCTCTATCAATCGTCTCTTGAATGTTGCTTTTGTACTACCATGTCATTTTTACATTCGATCGCATTCAATTCAAGTTCATATGTACACACACTTATCGGCATGTTTTGAGTGAGACAGTACTAGTCCATGTACTAAACACGACATTTGGGCGACCACTTATCGACTTGGTAAATGTAACAGTCGAATCGATATCCTAGGACCTTAATGTATGTCCTTAGCTAAGATAATAAGATTGAGTTGATTGTTATATATTGACTTGTAGTTAGATATAATGCCTTAATTTCAGTGTTATGTTAAGCATTAATGAGGGTGAGATCATATGATCTCATATGATATTAGTACATACCTTATTATCAAGGGATTGTTAGTATGCTTCCAAGTACAATCAAACGTGTTTAGCATGCAAAACCAAAGATGTTTTTCTGGTTTTTTTTTTTTTTAGGGTGTGTCATTAACATCTGTCCTCATCTCCTCATCATACTCCCCCTTTGCTTCTCTTTTCTTCATATCTTTCTTGGGTAGTTTCCCTAATTCTTATCTCTAACTCCCTTAATTTCCTCCTTTTTTTTCAACTTCTTACATACGCTTTGTGCTCACGGTTATGTATGTTGCTCCTCCCCACGCTCATTTCATCAGCAGTTTTGGTAATATGTTTGCTGTCTTAATTTTGGCTTTTGGTATTCATGAGCAGCTTCAAGGCAATGTCATTTTGTTTTATATAGTTGAGTTTCGAAGCAATTAAGTTTCATTATGAGTTATATATCGATTTGGAAACGGTCTCTCTATGTTTTTATCATAGATTAGAGTGACATACATTGTCATAGCTAGAGGTCGGGAAACTTTAATTTTAAGGCACGTACTAGAGTAATGTCGTTGTTGTCTACGAGTTCAACGGTCTGATCTGTTGGGTGTTTTAACCTTTAACCTTGGGGTTTTCTGGTCTTAAGACTCCAATACCTTACCTGAAGAAAGGGTACTGCTTGATTTAGTCTAAAGGAATGAGGTAATAGACAGCTGTATGATGAGGTAAAATTATGGGTAAAGGCCAAAATAACTGATGTTAGAGTTATGCTTGTGATATGAACTGAAATTTTGGGGAGTGAAGACTGTACACTTTCGTGTTTGGTTGCTTCTTTGTCACGCCCCTCACCTCTTTACATAACTGACATTATTAATGGTCCTTTTTAAATCTTTAATTCAGCATTGCATTTTGATGTCTCATTACTTAGCTTCTTCGTAAATGTCAAATGAAGACTTGAAAGAGTTTTTAGTAGACTAGCCTTAGCTTGTACTGCTGTATATATACACTGAATTTTACCAAAGATGATAGGCTTGTCGTCTACTTGTCATATACTAGTATATCACTGTCCTGAAACAAACGAGATAGAGAACTTATACTCTTTCCGTTTTGTTAAATTGTTAACGTTTACTAGTTGCATGTAAAATTTCAAACACATAAACTACGACCTAAGTAAAGTGTCGAGACTCGATTGTTGACTTACTAATTGATGAGGTCTTTCAGAGTGTAATGTTTATTATATAGTCAATATAATTTACATTTACCTGGTTTCATGGTACGGTAAATTTATACTTTAATTGGTCTTCTAGTACTGTTTTCAAGTTTCGGAATTAGGGCAGACATCCGTGAAATTGAAAATCCCAATAGAATTTATGTGCTCATTAGATCCCGTGAACTTCTTAAATCGCATTGGAGCATGCGCTGAAAGTCTGAAACTAACCTTAACATGCAAATTTTGCGTTATTTGTGCATCATTCATGCATTATATGTCCTGATCTGTATTATTCTATATTTAACTGACTGTGCCTTATGATCGGAGAAGGGAGAAGGGGAGAACATTTCAAGACATCCTCTCAAATTCTCATCTAGCATATTGGTTAACTTTGATACTCTAAATTAATCTAGAGTATACGTATATGTCGTCATCACCTCAAAATATTGGATATAGTATGTTAGAGCATCTTCGATGGTTAAGAAATTACGTAGTACTTCCTTCGTCCCACTATAAACTTCCTACTTCACTAGAATAGGTGAGAGAGGTCTAAATAAATTATGAAGTTTAATTTGGGACGGAGGGAGTATAGTTTGCCGAGACACTTACGTCACCACCTCATCAAGACATTGGATTAAGTATTAGGTCAGCTTTGATGGTTAAAGAAATTATTGTATGTGATATAGTTTGTTGGGCGAGGTACGTCAACATAGTTTTAAAGTGTTTAATCAATAACCCAAAGGGTGAAACTTGGATCGATATGTAAGTCATTACATAAACCTATATATAGCTTGAAACCTTGTATTTTATAATGTGGCAACTCGATCGCTAGACCATTATAACTGTGTGTTCTAAAAGTTCGTTATAATTAGTCGTATAATCTATGACCTTACGAATTGAAATGAGTTAGACGACATGTGCAACTTAACATGACGATGCATTATAAAAGAAGATACTTCGAATTTGGGGGAGAAAGGAGAGGGAAATGTGTGGGCAGAAAGAAGACACATCCAATGTTGGGGAAAGTCTACGCCATTGTCATAGCTGTCTGAAAAAACTGATCTCAGAGGCAAGAGTATGAGTAGCCCTCATCAATTCGTCTCATTCTATATAAATCTTTTTTTACTTTATTCCCTTTTGTAGGAACATGTGGGCTCTTTTTCTAGGGGTACCCCTTCAAATTAAAGAAATAAATTAATTAAGGTGTGTATGGTATGGTGGGAGTCGTGGGACAATTTAATTTCTACAGCTAATTTACAAAGTATTGCTTTGCCCTACTAATCTGATTCTCTTCTTCATGCTGGGGCTAAAAATCTACCATTATTATTGTCTCTCAATCAAACTGAAGTACATGTACATTTTCTTGCCCTACAACTTTATTTCAATACAATTAATTGGATTTGTTTCCCATCCCATTTGAGAAACCACTTTTCCTAATTTGAAACTTAATTTTTATAAACTTAATTGATGTTGAACTGTAAAATTTAAACTTTTGAGTAACTTTACACACAAGAGTTCATCTGGTATCGATCACTGAAAACAGTATCCTTCGTATTAATGAATGCATATGAATAGCCTCCAATCTCTCCTACACTAAAAAACGAATAGAAAAACGACTTATTAAAGCGCATATTAGCTCTGTAACTATGTACTTATAATTCTCACACAACATTAATGACATTGATACAGTTACACATTGTCAGAATCCGAGTTTCGACAACAATATGGAGTATTGTAATTGAGGAGGTACTCAGGTACTTCGATCACTTTTACCCCTACATACAATACCAAGTTGGTAGACGTGCGACAACCATTTTTAGATCGAAGTTAGCAAAGAAGGAAAAGTAAGCAAAATGTGGATCATTCATGTTTCTTGATGGGTAACTGTCGTTGCTAAGGGAGAGGACTGGGCTTAGCTGAGATAGCGACTGGACCGTTGTCTATTCCGATCCGTATCCATATTATCGGACCCACTATTTGATCATATCGGGCCCCAAATCTTGACCCAAATAGTCATTCAAGTTTGGTCTACATGATATTTTCAGTTGGGCTCACATGGGCCCAGTAATATGCCGGGCTTATTGGGCCTGTTCCACCAACTAGATCTGGGCCTTGCCACCCTCCTACGTTAGTTGTTGGATGTCCTTTCTTTTTCTTTTGAGTGGAAAAAAAGAAGGTTTAACAATGCGTACACTTTTGTTGATGCGAACCTAGTACACTCCTACACAAAGCAATCGTCAATTTCCAAACAAGTAAGATGAAAGCGTTACTTACTTTAAAAGTGGTCGTTCATTCTACATTACTCGTACCAAAAGCGATACCAAACAATACCAGACTCAATTGAGATGGTCATCGTGCCTTATTACTCATTATCACATATATTCAACGTGTAGTATATACCACGTTGTCCACATATAACATGGTGATATCTTGTACGTGGTAGAATAATATAGAAATGTTTTTCGAAATGTAGCTTAATTTTTCAACTTACAAATGTTTAATTGTTCATACATTGAATGTATGAGTAGCCTTTAATTTGTCCGTTAAAAAAACTCGAAACTGATGTAAGGAAACTTGGTTGTGTTGTTTGTGGGATGACAGCGAACCAAGACACTGGGTTGCCTTAGTATTCAGGAAATTTAAGAAATCAGTGTGGTTTTCAGCATTAATAGCTTCGGATATTATTTTGACTGCATTACAATCTACTCAGATTGTAATAAATCCAAAGAAAAATGGTACGCTTATTTTTCATGAATGTCTCATTGTCTTATAGCAACATTCATCATCTCTGGCCACATAATGTTATAGATTTATAAGCAAAATGGTTTGCAGCGTTTTACGATTATATATATCCAACTCCGATCCATAATAGATAGTGATCGATAATACCATGCATACAGCTATGATGTCTTGAAAAGTATGTTCTCCGATCCTTATTGCCCATTTATGTCCACGACAAAGATTCGAAACTTATTGTCGATCTATACCTAGTGCATGAGTTCATGACTCATAATTCATGAAAATGTTTAAAACTGGCTAATGAATTTTGAGGAGGACATGAAATGTAATGTTTATAATCAAGCTGAATGAAAGGTTTTTTCAACTGAAAGAAGATATCTAAATTTGTTTTCATACCAGTACGCCGTACACGACATATACATACGAATATGTACGTTGTAAAACACACTGATGCACTAATTATTTAGACAAACATGCATGTTATCATTATTTCTGCACAGAGATTCGAGCAAAAAAAAAAAAAAAGCAGTAGTACATAATTAGATTATAATTCCATCTGATTAACATTTCTTACTAGACTCTGCAATCATGGATCGACAGAATCTTGGACTGCAAAAGCAGAGTTAAAAAGAAGAACAATAATAATGAAGGAATAAAGGCATATACAAAGCAGTCAAAAAGCTCGTGCATCATATGCAACTCAAGCACGTTTAATTTTGGGAAGGACTACTTACACTCGACTACTCCAACGAATAAAATACCCGATTCCATACGTAATATTACAGTTTTTTCATCCAATTTAAGTCATTTAATGGTACAATATCTTTTAGCTAATACACAAACTTGTTTCCTCGACAAAGCTCCATCGGTCGATAGCATATTACAATCGAACGAAACAATTCAAGTGACAAAAATACAAAAAAAAAAAAAAAAAAAAAAAAAGATTTAAACAAAATTACAAAAACTATACTACTGTATTGACTTAATCTCAACTTGTTGCGGACTAGTAGATTTACTAGTACTAGTACTATTGGATTTTTCCAACAAAGGAAACACATCAACCTCTTTAAAAATGTTACTACCATGGTAACTCGCGTTTTTACTGCTCTGTAACACACTCATTGACCGCGATTTACTTAACCTAACCACCGTAGACAGCTTAACTGTTACTTGACCCCTCTTTTTAACCAAATGATTAACACTAATCTCGCAATCACCTGCCTCTGGGCCCACCTTAATTATCTCCCTGAATGAACCCACTGACTTTGACTTAGATCGAGCCGTTCGATGCTCGCCACGTGTCACCAACTCACCAATCTTATCCTGGGGGCTCGGAACATTGGATACTTTCCTAGTCCTACCAGCAGACAAAGATCTCCGACTCCCATGCTTGGAAGTTTTGACACGCTGTTGCTGCTCCTCCCAATCACTGCCGTCCATTTCAATCAACGGCTGAGATCTCTCCACGCACCTCACGCGCCGTCTCAGGTTATTCCACATTGGAACTGCTTGCATTAACTGCACTCTCCTGTACACCGTTTTAATACACTCAACAACTTCAGTGACAGGTGGCCGCTTCTCCGCCGTTGATCTGACACATCTCGCCGCAAGTAAACCCAACTCCTTGATCACCGTCCGATCAACAATGCACCTAATCCGACGGTCACAAATCCCTCGATAATCCCCTGCTCTGATCAACGGCAGGGCCCACTCCACGATTGCCGGTGGACTGTAGTTAACGTCAATGGCACGCCTCCCGCTGATAATCTCGAGTAACAATATTCCAAAGCTGAAAACGTCGCTTTTCGCGCTTACGTCACCCGGGGAGAGATAACACGGGTCTAGGTACCCTAACGTACCTGCAGGTGGCGTGGACATGACACGCACGTCTTCTACTAGACCGCACAACGCGAGGCCAAAGTCGCTCAGCCTCGCGTTGCCTTTACGGTCTAGTAATACATTTGAAGACTTAATGTCTCTATGTATTACTGGTGGACCCGACAAATGTAGGGCTCGGACCGCTTCGGCTACTTGGAGCGCGATCCGGACCCGGGCTCGCCACGTAGGTGGGTTATTTGGTTGCTTGTGTATGAAGTCGTAGAGTGAGCCATTCGGCATGTACTCTACTACTAATAGTAGTAGTTTACCTGAATCGGCTACGCGGTCTGACACTGCGTAGCCGATCAGGTTAACTATCCTACGGCTCTGAATTCGAGATAGAATATCTATCTCGTTTTCAGCAGCTAGGGTCGCTGTTGTCGTAGGCCGCTTCACTGCCACGACAAGCGACCCGCTGTCTAAAACTGCTCGGTAAACAGCACCGTGGCTGCCTTTACCGAGCAGTGCGTCTGAGGAAAACCCATTGGTTGCATCCGCAAGCTCAGCGTAAGCGAAACGCCTCAGCTTGAGCTGCTGCTTTTGTTGTTGTTGTTGGTGGCGGTGGTGATGATTATTCTTTTTCCGTCGGAGTTTGGGCTTGTAGTTGTACGAGTCACACGTGGCAATTGCTGACTCGGCATTGCAGAGGTTGTAACCCATGATGATTGTTAGAGGAGGAGAAAGAAACTAAGGTGGTAGTAGGAGAAGTAGGAATAATGAGGAGTGAAAATTCAAGATGAGAAATGATAATAATGAAAGTGGAAGAAAAGAGAAGAGGAAAAGCCATTGGAAGTGGAAAAAAAAAAGGGTTAAGAAACAAAAAGGGCTTTTTTTAATTTTGAGGGCTTAAAGTGGAATGCTTTTAAGTGTGACACTACAGAGAATTTATTTTTACACTTTTTTTATTTATTTTTTTACTGTTTTGAAAAATTAAAAAATGAAGTGATGAAGAATGAAGAGGGATTCAAAATGAGAAGAGGAGGGAGTTGGTTAATTTCTTGGATGAAGGAGTTGAATGCGTGGGAATGTGAGAAGAGGGTGGAAAAAAAAAAAATGTGAGTGTGATTCATTTGAATTAAATTCAACTATTTTTATGTGGGATTGTGAGGGCTGTTTTGGAAGAATGGGAAAAAATGGGAGTACTTCATATACTCAACTGTCTTGGTCACGATTTTGGACCTCGTGGATTGACTTCTTTGGTTTTGAAGATTTATTGTGGACATTTTTACTCTTGTTTGGGGTTCTTAACTTCTTATTTAGCCTCTCAAAATCCTATTATCGTTAAAGAAATATCGCCTTATAGCTTACTGTTTTGTCAAATTTGGGTTGCTATGAGCATTATTCTCAAAGTATTTATATTTTCTTAATTACTAGTGGTTTTTTTTTTTGTACAAAAGAGCAGCTAGTGTTGCGGGGTTGAAGGTTCATAATTAATATTGTAAACACCCTAAATTTACCCTTGACTCCTTGAGAGGTATGTTCTCCTGATTTGGGGGTATTTTAAGAATCTATCATCGATGTTTTGCTCTAATCTTTTGCCAACACACCTAATATGAACCTTAGTAGCTACAAACAAAATTTGATTGATTTTTGTTACAGTGTCATTTTGGACAAAAAACCGTAGATACACACTTTGATTTAGGCCAATTTTATCCATTTTTTACAAACTTGCCAAATCAGATCAAAACTTTACCAAGGACAATATTTGAGTTCCCTTGTTAGATATGAAACTCGGTTTCCTTATTGAGATAGTAGTTTACGCCGATTTGGAGACGTTTTTTTTTTCTTTTCTTTTTTTTTTGTTGCAAATTTTGAGAACCTATCATGGACTTTTTGCTCTAATATTTTTATATAGAGAATAATAGTACACTAGTGGGATTCTACAAAATTTTGAGCTATTCTTTTTTCTCAGGCATATTTTGGTAAATAACGTGGATTATAACTTACGACTTTGTCCAATTTTAGTCGTTATGGCCACTTTTTTCAAAGTACTTAAATCTTCTTAAAATAGTATAGCAAAAACCATTAGAATGACTTTGTTTAATTTGAGGGACCGGTTCTCCCAATTTGGGGTTCCTTCTGCCACTCGAAGTTCTTTGACCTATAAAGACAAATACGTGTTTTTCGGCAAATTCAGGGCATCTCTTGTTGATTTTTTACTCTACTATTTTGAAAACACTTCTTATATGAATCCTAGTAGCTATAGATAAAATTTGATTGATTTTTGCCACATTATTATTTTGGGGAAAAAAACTCGTAGATTGTACACTTTGATTTTGGACAATTTTAACCATTTTTTACAAATTTGCCAAATTAGATCAAGACTTTACCAAGGTCAATCTTTGAGTTCCCTTATTAGATATGAAATTTGATTTCCTTATTAAGATAGTAGTTTATGCCTATTCGACACACTCAACCCAGTGATATAAGCGAGCGTTCTTTTGCAAATTACGAGAACCTATCATGGACTATTTGCTCTAATCTTTTGATATAGTGAATACTTGTATTTTTGTAAGCTTTGAAAAATTTTTGAGCCATTCTTATTCCTAGACATTTTTTTAGTAAAAAAACGTGGATTATAGCTTACGATTTTGCCCAATATTGGCCATTATGGGCTCTTTTTTCAAAGTACTTAAATCTTCCTAAAATAGTTTTGTAAACACCATTATAATGGCTTTGTTTAATTTGAGGCACCAGTTCTCCCAGTTTGGGATTTCTTCTGCCACTCGAAGTTATTTTACCTTTGAGAAAAACACGTGTTTTCGTCAAATTTGGGGCACTCTCGATGATTTTTTTCTCTAATATTTTGCTAACATCCCTAATATGAACCCTAGTAACTACAAACAAATTTTGAGTGATTTTTGTTACAATGTCATTTTGGGGCAAAAACCGTAGATTATACACTTTAATTTTGGCCAATTTTAGCAATTTTTGACAAAGTTGCCAAATTAGATCAAAACTTTACCAAAGACAGTCTTCGAGTTCCCATATTAGATATGAAACTCGGTTTCCTTATTAAGATAGTAGTCTATGCCTTTTCGGCACACTCAACCAGTGATATTGGGGAGTTTTATTTTTTGCCAAATTACGAGAACCTATCATGGAATTTTTCTCAGATATTTTGATATAGCGAATAATTGTATTTTTGTGAGCTTTGTAATTTTTTTGAGCCATTTTTGTTCGCGGGCATTTTTTGGTCAAAAAACGTGGATTATAGCTTACGGTTTTGTCCAATTTTGGCCGTTGTGGGCACTTGTTTCAAAGTACTTGAATCTTCCTAAAATAGTATTGCTAACACCATTAGAATGGCTTTGTTTAATTTGAGGGACCGGTTCTCTTGATTTGGGGTTTCTTCTGGCACTCGAAGCTCTTTTACCTATTGAGACAAACATATGTTTATTGGCAAATTTGGGTCATCTCTCATTAAATTTTTGCTCTAATATATTGCTAACACCCTAAATATGAACCCTATGTTCTACAAACAAAATTTTGAGTGTTTTTTGTTACAGTGTCATTTTGGCCAAAAAAACCCTAAGATTATTACACTTTGATTTTGGCCAATTTTAATTACTTTTTACAAAGTAGCCAAATTAGATCAAACCTTTGTCAAGGACAATCTTTGAGTTCTCTTATTAGATATGAAATTTGGTTTCCTTATTAAGATAGTACTTTATGCCTATTCCGCATACCCAACCACCGTGATTGGTAAAATATTTATTTTTTTTCTTATCCTGAATTTGTAACATTCATTGAATACTTGAGTGACAAAAAAACACTTCCAACTATTTCGAAATAGTGGTATAGTTGAAGAACTCGGACCCCCAATTAATCCCCAATTATGCATCACCATTAATTTGAATTCTTCTTGGCGTGAAGTGTTCGAAAGGAGTGTCTTGCACAAGGACATGGCTGCTCTGGTGTAAATTAGACTTCTCAACGATGATGGGACAGGTCCACTATTCGACTCGGCCCAATGCAATTAGGGAAAATATAAACTCGGCCCAATAGGCCAATATTCAATAGTTGTACACTTGTACTGGACCAAGTATTTTTGTTTTTTTATTTGGAAAATAACGAAAACGCTTTTTTTTTTTTTTTTTTTTTTTTTTTTGACAACGTAATAACGACAATGTCGTACATTCAATGTATTTCTTCAAAATCCGACGCAAGGAGTTTTCGTCACTTTTTTTTTTTTTTTTTTTTTTTTTTTTGCATTTTTTTAGGTAAAGTGTCGAGGTAATTTCTAATCAACAAAAACGGACATGAAATCTGCGGAAACATCCTCCTAAGTCCGACCCAAACAGAGTAATAGTTGATCAATTTTTAAGGCAACGCATGGAGACGCAATTAAACAGCGACCATCTATCCTATTGGCTAAATAAGGATCTTCCTACGGGAAGAAGCTATCCCTTGCGTATACACAGCATTCATGCATGTTAAAAAACTTTGTTATAACACAGCATGCTCGTGCCTTGGACATAGGCACTAGACTAGATTACTTCTTAAACAAGATCAACTTTTAAATATCGAGAAACGTAATGTATTGGAGATCACGCAGATCAGAGTAGAAACATAATATTAATTACCATGGAGTTATACGTCCAGGAAACTCATAAGTACATATTTCATGACATATTTAAAGCTGATTTAGAATCATGCATATAGCTTAGCTAGCCAGGTAGCTTGTTTCAATACGATATGCAAGAAGTCGCGTAATCTCATTTTCCTAGTTATGATACCAAATGCATAACTCATGATGATGCACCCGATTAATTGTGACATAAAGCTTAATTTGTACACCGTATACACTTTGTAAGCAGCAAGATAAAGCGAAGTCGAACATAAGAGACGATTAAGATGATAGTCATGGACAAGCTGGGCAACTTACATAACCCTAATTTAACCTTAAATAGTTAGATATCATCATATCACACAACATGTACCATTTCCTAACAACCAATTCAATGCAAGAATATGACTGAACCTACAATAGTCATAATGTTAAGCACATTGCGTAATGATAAGGGCATATATATACTTAAAACTACTTTAGGCAAATTAATACCTAAATTTTGAGGTAAAGATGCATGCATGGATATGATGCCACATTATTATATTTTATATAGAAGCCATTATTGCATTAACCAAACATGATTATCAGGAACTCATCAGAAAACCAAACTTGATAATGCATGTCCCGCGTAAAAAGTTCAACAAGAATACATATCACAAGACAAATACGACCTTGCATTAAAATACCACGCACTACTCGTATATGGCATTATGCGAGACTTTGATTTGAATGAATAACGGGTTCAAACACACAAAATGACATACTATCATTCAAGTCTCATATATAGAAATTCTAAATCCTCGTACATAAGATCAACTCCAAAGGTCAATACGGAAACCAAAACGCAAATCCATTCATTATTTTCAGATACATACACGATATTATGATAAATCGTAAACAAAAAGAGTACGACCATGGGGGTTCTGTTCAATGACGGAACCCACACATTGGCCGAAACCTCTTTTCTCGTCTTTTCATTTTTTCAAGCATAAATTTTGGGCCCATGAAAACTAAGTACCAGTAAAGCAATAATAAGAGCAATGAAAACGGACACACCATAATAAACTAAAAAAAGAAAATATCCCACACATACACTTGTGTATAGTAGTTGTGTGTGATATGTCATATACACACATACACATTACATAAGATGATGTTACTACTATTCTAAAGTACTTACTATAGTAATAATAATAATAATGTCCCCGTCAAAAGAATAATAATAATGTCATATGATATGATAATTTTATGGTAGGAGAAAAAAATAAAGATGTAATGTTAATGTCAACTAGAGACCTCATCCAATAACTTATACCTTCTCACCTTATTTCTAAACACATGTTTGGTAACAACCGGAGCACCACCGCCTCCGCCGCCGCCACCACCACCGTCACGGCCGCTACTTCGACTACTACTACTCGAATAATTTGACATTTCTGATGACGATTTTGTCCTTCTTAATCTATCAATATTATCCTTCTTGGCTGGACAATTGTTAACAGCTGTGATTCGTTTTCGGCCCGAAGGTGATCGGGCCTCCGGTGATCTCATCATGGGCTTCTTGATTGGGCTCGTGGGCTGCAACCCTTTTGGACCCGGCCCGGCCTTAGGCCCACCAAGATTATTGTATAGCTTGGCATTATTATTATTCTTGTGTTTTTCTGCTGGAGATGAAGAATTCGGACCGTTGTTTGATATTACCGTTGTAGTTGTTGTCGTTGAAGTAAGATTATCTTGTTTTTGGATTAAACACCAATTACATACTCTATATGATTCCGCTTTTGGGTAAAGATTGCTACAATACCTGAACACAAGAAAAATCAAATATATGATTAATTACTAATCAATATAAGTATGAATATGATCAACTCAATTAGGAGTATATAAATCTTTTATTAAGGTATTCTATTGATGGTAGCACATGAAATATGATCATAATAACTTTATTGTATCAATTGATCGAATTAACCAAAGTTGATGTATCATGTGTTGATGATCATATATGATACATATAGCAACGGATAAACAATAACGAGGTTTTGGCCCAGTGGTTATATCGAGTTGTCAAATAGACCGAAGAATGAGGTCTCGACCTAGTGGTTAACCCAATACTAATAAGAGAAGTAGTAGAAGTTAGAAACCTGTGTTGGGATCGGAAATGACAGACTTTGCAGCGAAAGAGTTCATGAGAAAGACCATGGTCTCCACACATGCAGCATTCGTAGTTGTGGGTTTTGCTTGTCATCATCATTTTTCTTCTTGTAATAATAACATTTCACACACAACTTTAATTTTTTTGGTATGATTTTATGAGAGAAATAATAATAATACGCCTAATAGTAGTGAAAAAGAGAGAGAGAAGAGAGAGAAGGAAGCTGAAGGGAAGTAAAGTGGGTAGGCAATCCGCCACACACGAAAATCCCACGCACGGCAGGCCTTTTATTTCCTGAATTTGCTCCATTTTTGGTATAAAGTTTTAATTTAATTTAATTTAATTAATACTAGTAGTATTCATTTCGTTATCAATGACTTGTGTATGAAAAGTACGTATAGTCTTTAATATTTGTTTATGGGTGAGGATCCCCTAAAGTTATTTTTTTGATAAAGTTCGCTAAAACTAGTAATAAGACCAAAAAAATAGAATCTTGGAATGCACAAAGAAAATACAAAATAATTAATTCTTATTTTATTAAGTAAACTCTACCACGTAAAGTTTATTTTCAATTTCAGGGGATCCAATTCCTTTGTTTATTTACAACAAAATGAGTGAGTTTCAATAATTCAAATTGAGCTTTGAATACCATTCCTTTTTTTTTAGTTTTTTCTTATGTTTTAACAAGTTTGGATTATGAGAGTCGTAAGTAATTGAACATATCATACACGGAACACGGTTATTTGTATTTCAGTTATCAAATATGCAGTAGAACTGTATTTTGTGTGTGACATGACTCATGTCCAGGAAAGAAAGGAGACACACTCCATATAATAATGATAAGAATTTTTCTAAAAAGTGCTAATGACACTCTATAAGAGCATTTAATGTTATTATTTTCAACAAAATGACAATAAATTTTAGTATTTTTTTTCGGTTTTCCATACAAAATTAATGTCAATTTTTTTATGTGATTCTCGTGCACAAATTAAAAACGACGCCTTCACCGGAAAAGGGTTTAGGGTTGGGTTTTTCGGCACCGCGAAACCCAACCCTTTTTCGGGTACCTTAAATCGCTTCTCTCATTTAATCATGTCCCAAAAAGGGTTTAGTATTCGCCGCTGGAAAAGTGAGTTGTGCGTTATTTTTCCGTCGGAATAATTGTTGTCGGAAGAGATTGTGAATTGTTGTGGACGTTTGAATAGTAGTATGATAAGTGAAAATTAAAAATTGTATAGTGATTTTATTAAGAAATAACATTAAATTTTTATTAAAAAATGCTATAATTGATTTCTTATAGAGTGCCCATATAGAAAAACTCTAATGATAATACTTAATAATAGTGATAATAATAACAAGACAATATTAACGTAGTTTATGGGGCGGAGACTGATAGCAACATTCTCTCAAATTTTGGTGGTAATTGGAATAGAAACTTGTTGGTGGTTGTTTGAATAGACAATCAACGTCAGCATCTCCTTGATGTGGAGAGTATAATTTATTCGTTTGGGACACTCCATATTTCCAAACGATAAAGCTTCCGCGGGCTTTTTGTTTCTATTTCTATTGTTTGGTGCTTAATAAGAGGGGACGTAAACGTCACAATTTATGTAATTAAGGCGCGAATTGCTCAACATTAGTCATTCACAGTAATAGGGCATATAAATTTCCATGGAGATTTTCACATCTTGTTGAAATATAAACCTCACTTCCGGTAAAACTCTCACTATCGTAGATTATCACTATTTCATATCGGAGTCTATTGAATTGGACCATATTCACGAGTTCCTCCTAGACAAAAACGCATAAATTTAAATTACTATTTAGATAAACATAAAATATCTAAGGATACAAACGGAATAAACAAGAATTTGTCACACAACCTTCACATCGAAGGTAACCTGGCCTAGGGAAGTTTGAGACCATTGATTTTCTAGGATCTAGACTAATTAGCAGTAGACACTAGATTAGTCTTTGATCATTTCAGGTGAAGCATAAAGAAGTTTCCGGATTTCTTTTATCATAAGGTTGTTATTTACATGGAAACTTCCACTAACTTTGATTACTGGACCTAATTTATCTAAAATGCAATCGAGGTGATGCGATTAGCATTATTGATCCACTCAATTAGTTATCTTAACCATCACATGTAGTGCACGTGAGTGGCTGTTAGCTTAACGACCACAATTATATAGTTTTGATTCTTTCAAATCACCCCCGCCCTTGATTAGCATTTGTAATAATAATTAATAACAGTAACATGAAGGATAAACATTAGCATTAATCACCATCAAAGTAGTGTATGTCATACTTGTATCACATATAGACGCAAATATGTAATCTTTCCAGTCAAATTCAAATCACGCAAACTCACCGTGAGGAGAACTGAATTTATGAATTATTTGGATTTGATTGAAGGACGTAATACTGAAAATAATGATTCAGAAAAATAGAACGCTCAAATATGACAAATGAAATTATAGGGACATATTATCGGCATGCTAGTAAAGCAAAATTAATAGGATTTAATGGTTAGTGAGAAACTTTGCCACCTTAAAAAAGTGAAAAACTTTGCCAAAGAAGAACAATGGAAGATCAATATGATCATGAAGTGAAAAACTTGGTCACCTTAAAAAAGTAGTAGTCCACCATTAATCTAGGACATATTGGCCGACAATGTGTATTAGACTTCTAAAAGCTCGTCATTTTAAACTCAACGTAGATTAGTATCATCTATCATTAAAATTAAAGCATCGACCAACATTTTAAAAAAAAAAAAAAAAAAAAAGCCATATTAACCAAGTAGCAAACCAACCTCGATTTTGAGGCCATATGTGAGTCCCTTTCGAGCAGGGGTTCGTAGAGTTACGATTGAAATTTCAATTGAAATATAAAACATGATTTGTTCCATCATCTTACTCAAAAAATTACGGTTAAAAAGTTGCATCTGATTTGCTATTTCCACAAAGGAAAGGTACCAAGACAAAAACTTCAATGCATCTTCATGACTTTAGCCCCTTTCCTTTTCTTAAAACGAATTGGCAAGTTGTGATAGAAAATTAGAAACGTCAAAATCAAGCTTTTCCAGGACTCAATTTAGTAGTCTTGAAGTGGAGATTGGAATTTCCTAAGATTGCTTCAGTACGCTTAAATTCTACTCCTATGGTCCAACTTTTATTAGCTACTTAATAGACCACTTATTCCTTCATGGTGGCTGTGAACTTCAGAAATGTGATTGATATAAAAGCTGGTATCAAACTTTATTCACTTATGTATTTCATATTCTCTTCCGTAGACCTACAAAAGCTTTGCAAAAAAGAGGAAAAAGATCGATTCCTCTAATTGTCGTATGTCAATCCACAAATCTGCACGAGAGAATATATAAATATATGCACAAACAGAATAAAGAGATATGGTACACAGCATCTCCCGAAACAGGGACAGAAACTACATGTCACTGATGGCGAACTGGTGAGAATCGCAGGAGTCGTAACAAAATCATACAGGATTTGTCCTAATAGTCGGGTTTTCCCGGTAACACCATAAGCTACACCCAATAGAGATCGCTACTAACCAGTAACCACTGGTATGCGGGGGCAGTGGAAGTAGACATCATTGTTTGGGTGTATCTTTATATGCACATCACACACATAAACACAGACGCAAATCACCAGATTTCAATGGTTTTAAGAGGGAAATGGAACACATGATTTGAAATGACGAAATTTATTGAATTTACAGGAGACTTCAAATTTACAAGAACAATGTTTGATCCCTCCCCTTATTTTCTCAGCATAACAACAATGTTGGCCTATATTTATACACATATTACATTTAAAACCATCAATACTCTTCGACTGAGCTTATAGTTCTCATATCTAAACCTACAGCATATTTACGCTCTTTCACTGGACTGCATAGTTTATAATAGTGAGACAGCCTGCAGTACCAGTGAAAAGGGAAGTTGGGTAAGACCGTACGGGTGGGAAGTGGAAACTCACCTTCAACCCCAGGTTTATGTACACTTTAAGGACCTACACTGTAATCTATCTCATCTTTAAGAGCCCAAACCCCGGCAGCCTAGCCAGTTTCGGTACTCCACTAGTCCACTGAATTAAAATTTTCATCCCTCATAATATTATTGTATCTATCCTCTGCCCTTGTTTTACCTTATTATCTACTCCAGATGAGATCCATCCATCATCTATTAAGGCTCTTTCATACTTGTTTGTGCAGTTTTAAAAATTCACAAACACAGAAGACACGGAGAGACGAAGAAAAAGATATCTCAGAAACTCACAATTCCAAGAGGGACTTGCCTTCAAAAGTTCGTAGAGCAAACTAACTCTGAGCACACTCAAAAGGATGCATAGTCCCTTCTGTGAAATCATGCATGCGGAACCTCTCCAAGAGTTCAAATGGCCTATATAAATTTATAAAAGAAGTCGAAACACAAACCATCAGATAAAAACATGGAATTAATAGATGTTAAAAAACATAACACAGTTATTTTATTTGCATTCAGCAAGAGAAATGGGTTTTCCTCATCAAGAGTTTCTATATGGCATCAAAATCAGTTCATAAGATTAAACTGAAAAAAAAAAAAGCATTTCTTACAGAATAGCTTCGCGTGTCCGGCACAGCCTTCGCTGATTGCCTTCCATGGCTTCCATGACGTTAGCTGATTCCGGACCTGCAGACCCACCTGCTACCCTTGACGGGGCAGGAGCAGTTGGAGTCCATATCTGTAAAAGCAACCAAGAAGATAACCACTCATTGACAACTGTAAAACTTCCAATCAGGGACAGCAAAAGGAACAAGGAGTAAGACAACCGTGTCAGAATACATCTTCCAGAACAGTTACCTTTATTGTGCTATCTATTCCACTAGTGGCCACAACAGAGTCAAATGGGTGGCACTGGACACAATTGACCACTGAAAAGAAGAGTAATAGCTTTCAGGTCAATATGCCAGATTCATTTAGGGAAAAATAAGAAGAAGAAAAGGAACTTGAGCAGAACGGGTACATGAAGATTTACCAGCTTCATCGCCAAGAAGCATTTTAATCAATCTACCAGTTTTCTTTTCCCAAATGAACCATCTACCATCGTCACTTCCACTAGCAATATAATTACCTAGAATTCAAAAGACAACAGATCACCCATTAAGGCATATAGCAGATCATTGGTACAGCAATATGTTAAGCCACACAGGATCACCAGAAAAGTCATCTTTTGCACATCTCAGCGGTCTCATAGAATGAAATCAACATATATAATAGATAGAGCCTGAAAACAAGATTACCGTTCTGGCCTAAAAAACTTGCTTGTTTTATGTCAGTCCCTACATTACAGTGCCCAACATATCTTCTCTTCATATCAATAACACCTTGCTGCAGTGTGACATAATACTTGCAATCAGAGAAAAAGGAGAGATGGCCAGATGCATTATCTAATTTGTATAAGAGCTAATGTATCTAAAAACTGGGAATCTCCATTGCGAACAAGGCAAAAATGTGATAAATTAAACAAGGCCAGGGAAGTGTCTAGAATCATAGTAGTTTAAAGGAACCTGATAAATCGTTTTATCATTTTGGTTGGAGGAGGATGGAGATCTGCATGAGCCATTTGTATCAACAGCTTCTCTTGCTGAATCAGGTCTTCGATGAATTCTCAAATTCAAACTTCCATGAACAACACTTGAATCAGCTTCACGACCCTCGTCACCTGAAACCGATGTTTCAAAGTCCAGCTCAAGTTCTTCATCATAATCAGAGTCTTCTCTATCAGATCTACGACTATCTTGTGATGCATCGCTATTTGCTTCTGAGCGATAGAGTATATCACTTAAAGATATCACTCTCCCAGCTCGGGGTTCGGACTTAGGCCCTTCATCATTTGACTTATTACTCTTTTCAACTTCAGCTACAGATTTTTTCACAATTGTAAGCACATCAGACAGAGTGCACCAGCATCAGAGAAAGGATAAAGCTTAAAGTTCAAATATCCAAATCTATACAACCAAAAAAAAAAGGACTATAAAAATGGAAATTTAAACAAGACAGAAGAGGCTGTCGTTAGAAACCTGCTGATAACTGCTTTTGTATACTTTCCACCCTCTCCGCCACTTC
The DNA here is from genome assembly GCA_963680865.1 of Spergularia marina. Classification (NCBI taxonomy): domain Eukaryota; kingdom Viridiplantae; phylum Streptophyta; class Magnoliopsida; order Caryophyllales; family Caryophyllaceae; genus Spergularia; species Spergularia marina. The sequence continues at coordinate 27,622,740 of OY804551.1, read as the reverse complement.
AGCACTTGAAGGTTCCAAACATTGAGCAGCAAGAGCAAAATCTAGAGCTTCTTTGTGCTTGCCCAACTGCATGCAAGAATTGTTGGAAAAAACACTCAAACATCAAAATGGTAAACCTATAATCAATTTACAGATCCGAGAGTAGTAAACCGATTGACAGATACACGGTGATTCTACCTATATATTGCAATGTCCACAGACTTTCTGACACCGGATGTCAGTAATAGCCATATGCCCTACCCTAACCAGAGTTTATTACACCTATCATATGCTATTCACAATCACCTAGCCAGATTACCAGCTTAATTAAGCATCTAAGGAGTTCCAGATGCTTTTCTCAACAGGAAAAAATATTTGACCCCTATTGAGATCAGTTATATGGCAGGTAGATTTATTATTTACATATAATAGTTAGACAGACAAAAAGATTGGAAAAAAAAAAACATCTATTCTTTGCATAGAGAAACAGATTATTAATCTCTGATTAACTTTTGCACACATGTCAAGCATAAAAACCCGTCCAATTTCCTTGACTATCAATGAATCTATGTGTTTAACTTAACCACACATGAAGGAAGACATGATCATCCCATGTCCTAAGCTACCAGACTGTATGAGCAATCTCAAAATCAGAAAAATGGTACAGAAAATAGCCAGGACTTCAAACAGCAGAAGCAGATGGACACTCGCCTGTGATAATGCTTTAGACATGCAGAAGACTGCTTTCACAGAACATGAATCGATTTTTCGAGCTTGATTCAAATCTCTAACAGCAATATGAGCATCATTTTTCCACTTCCTCTGAAAAAACGGAAATTCCCTGTCAATAAGCCACAAATTGGAAACCAGAGAAGTTGGGTCAATACTCAAAATTAACCAAAGCATGGATGCTGAACCTTGAGAAGCAACGCTGCACGTAAGCAGAGACAGTTATGCTTAAGCACTGGATCGAGTTTATAGCCTCCATCCAGTACTTCATTGCATGCTTCAATACCAAGGTAATAATCTTGCCTCTCCTGCAAGCAATTTTCTGCAATTTTCACCAGTTTTCTGCACTTGTCAAGCTGTATTAAGAGTCCCATTATCTTGATCAGAATGTAAGTCTAAAAAAAAAAACAAAGTGACAAAGATGCTATAACACATACCTGCACAGTAGCATAGCCGTTGGGAGATGATCTATTTTCTTGAGCAGCTCCTCGATGGGATAAGCTCACATCATCAAGATTGGGAGAAAAGCTCCACTGCTTTGCAACGTCTCCAGATGTATACTGAACACTTCCACTGCCTACACACGGGAGTGAGAAAGCATATAATATAAAGAGCCACAAATAGGTAAGCATACAACAAAGTAAGCACCCTACACATTCTTAAACGAAAGAAGCTAATAAAACCCAATGATGTTCAAGAGACCAAGATGACTCTAGCTTCCTTCAGAGTAACAATTAAACTCTAGCTCAAGCTGACCTCCCACCCCCTCCAGAAAAGAAAGGCATAGCTGAATAAACTTATCCAAAGTAACGCCGCACAACATAGTAGGCATTTGCTTTTGGTTGTACAGAATAAAACCCAGTATACATAAAAACAGCCAACATCGTGCCAGGTACACTGCCCTCCCAACATATTTTTACAGGTAAGTTTCAGCCTTGTGGTCACCTCAGTTTCCATGCGTTATACAAGATGGAGAAAAAAATTACCTATGACTTCCAAATTTCAACATGTTGATTAGATATCAACACTACATGATCATGTTTGGTCAACTAAATTAGGCAACATGGCCAATCTGAATGATTTAGGCAGACAGACACAACTGTAAAAGAGAAACAAGCATGCATACGAACCTTGATTTACATCCATCAGGTAGACATGTTCTCCACTGTAACTTAAAAGGACTTCTTCTCCATCGGGACTAAATGTTACATGGGTCAGATGCACGCTTGATCGTCCCTGAGAGATAAAGATACCAGAATATTATCAAATGAATCTGATCACTAAACAGTATCTTTTTCAATCCTAAGAAAGAATTTGAAATACAACACATCTGAGTCTTTAAAATCGCCAAGTGAACCTCAATCTATCCCTTACACCTTCGTGGCAAATTAAGTAGTTATATGTACGATTCTATGATAGAAATCACGTTGAGAGCACACTCACGCGTTCAGAGAGATGCATAGGGCAAAAATACTGGACACAAGGAGGTGGTGAAATTTTTCTCCTACAGGAGGACAGTGGTGGCAGCATTCTTCTATCATATAGACGAGCAAATGCATCACTAGAGAAATCACAAGCAACAAAAATACAAAAAAAGTTAGGTAGCCTTATTAAAATTAAAAACAAAAGGAAATTGAGCAAACACTGATGCAACAGCCACGTAATTGGTAACTGAATAGCTACCTTCCTCCAACAAGAAGTAAATGGGGCCTAGTAAGATTGATATCACACGACTTAAGTTGAAGAGGTTGCTTAGGAGGTTCGCCCAATGACCTTTTCGCAGCGCCACGCAAGTCCAGCTGAGATTAAATACTAGATGTCAATGATGAATGTGAGGAGAAAGAGTGATCTTCAACACTCAAGCTCCTATTGGTCAATAACAAATAGGATTATTTTTAACATTTATAACATCTTTGTTATTTACAACGGAAGCTTGAGTGTTGAAGATCACTCTCCTTTTGAGTGTGTAGATGTTATCTGCAGATTTGCCTAGACTAGATGTGAAAATAAGTCGAGAAAGTTAATTAATGATCAATGTAACAAGTTAGGATCTCTGACTGACTGTTGCTTTATCATCTTGAGTTTGGTGACTAGTCCAAATTAGATCATCTAGTGAGACTTTAGTAACAAACTAGCAGTTGAAACAATATGAAAAAAGAAACTACTCAATACAGTAAAATGGAAAGATACATCAAATTCCAATTAACTACTCAATACAGTAAAATGGAAAGATAATTTAATAGAGTGTTACACTCACAAGAACATTCCGACATTCTTGATTAGACGATCCAGCAGGAGGACAGGAACAGCCTTCACGGAGATCATGCTGCCTCAATGTTCCATCTTCACTGGCACTCCAAATCACATTTGGGTTCCCAATTTCCACCTGCAACACAACAAGAGCAGAGCAGAGACATTACATCAAGAGAAAAGAAAAGAAAGACATCCCTGAAATTGTAATTAATGCTGTATTAGAATCGAATAAATTACTACAACCATAGTCCTCACATAAACCAAAGAAAACAAACTAAAAATCTCACCGCCAATTTTTTAACCCTTCTTGTGTGACACTGAAAATGAGCCGAGGGAGTTACGGAAGTCTCTTCAACGCTTCCCCCACTTAAGTGAGCGATATTGAATACACGAACCTAAAACCATTTAAACTTGTAAGAAACAACAACTGCGTATTACAAAAAGTTAAAAAAGTTTACACAAGAGACTACCTCTGCATCACCAGCTCCAGATGCAACAATTTCGTCAGAAGTCTCAGGTATAAATTTAGTGCAAAATATGTTGGAAGAGTGACCCGTATCGATACAATTCAATAGCTTTTTATCAGAATACCTCCATATATTAATCTGTGAGAATTCAAAAGCAATATTATGGAAATATCAGAACCAAAGAGAGTCAATGTAACAAACTTCCAACAATATACCTTTTTTTAGAAGTAATCGAGTGTGTAAATGTAGAAAGGACACCATGGGATAACTCCCACTTTACAAAACAAGGCAGAACCAAAACAAATCCGTGCCTTCAACTATCATGATAATTTTACGACAAATGAAAGCAATATGAAGTCTTGCTCAGGACAGATAGCTACACGCCAATAATATAACAATCTCAAAAAGATAGATTCGCCTTCCATGCACGTGCAGACCCTGCAATCGAAAAACATAAATTCCTCTCCTTCTAAATACATCATCAGATAGCCCATGGAGTTATTCTCCAACCATCTTCCAATACTAATTTTACAAGATGGTAGTGAAAATGAAGAAACGTATAAACTCATTCCTAATAAATGGCCATTATCCAGAGCATTTTTCTTCAACATCATTCCCAAAGAAAAAGTGCATATATGTACCAAGAAGGTGAACCAATCTTATGTAGACCATTTTTTTTTTCGCATTCCTTTTCTTTCAGGCAACCTAAAGTCTGCTTTCCTTTCTTGTTTGCAACCTCCACGAGAAAACTCAGAGTCACCAAAGTAAAGATAAATATTTGTCTCCTTACAGTACAGTACCAATAGCTCCCCTTTCTTTCATTGATGGATCCGACCATAACACCTCACATTTTTCACAACAACCGAACTACTTAACTTAAAATTTGGAACCCCATACCCTATCCTTCACCGGAACTGTTAACTTAATATACTAGGTGATCACCACATTTGTTGGAGAACTAAGAACACAAGGTCAGTTCAGGAAACCTTTGAAGAAATGAGAATGACTTACATGAGTATCGTCCGATCCAGATATCAGAAGAGAACCAGCTGAGTTCCACGCGATAGTATTAACACAACCTAAGTGCCCCTAGAACCAAAGACAGAAGGGAGGGCAATTATCCATTTGTTAACCCGAGTTTTGCATCAGAAATCAACATTGGCAAGTTTCAATGAAAAAATACAGAGGACAACAAAAGTTTCCATTCATCAACATATACTCTGTAAGCCACCACACTGTTGTGCAGTTTTTACATCTGACGAGTACTTAACCAACAGTAAGTATAGCTTATAGATTTATAGTTGTCTACTTTCAAACCCATATTTCAACAATCACCTTCATTATAACCTAATCTGCTACATATAAAACCTGAACCAGCAACAAGATTAAGTGTCTGGTACCACACTAACACACTCCTTATTACGACTCCATAAGCATACAACTTGGCAATGAAGAGCGCAATAGCAACATAAAGTTAGATTGAAAAGCCAGCGGGAATGTGCAATTTGATTTTATGGCTGACATGAAACAACAAAGGGAACAATCGATGGAGAACAAAACAAAAATCCAATATGCAGACGAACCTCCAATTCTCTCTCCAGTGATAGCCTTTGTACCATAGACGAGTGCATTTGTAATTTGTGATTGACGTCCTATGCAAAACCAAAATATCAGCAAACTAATGTACAACCATGTCGACTATGCAAATTACTGAAGAGCGTAAAACTATCTGTAAACACAATCTCCTTAAAGAAAGACATCCAAGCACAGCTATGCCACTCAGGTCGAATTTTCAATCACAGTTAAAAACAAAATAACCACGGCAATCAACAAAGACGAACTCTAACATGAAAAAAAGTATACTAACAGCGGTTTCTGCAAGGAAACACCGATACAAATAGCTCAAGAACCATACGGAACACCTACACTCGTACAGCAAATAACTATTTAGCCTAAATGCAATTATTTTTTTTAGCAGTGTTCAAATACAATCTCCCATTAGAACAATACTTCCAATCGTAACAACTAAACTCGAACAAAATTCCGATTATTTTCACAACGATGAATTTCTACAATCATCAACGAGCATAGCTCGACAATAATCAACTAATTATAATCCCAATTATACACTGCCAGCATCATAATTCACTAAAATTCATCAAACTTTGGCGCCAACAACAATTACAGATGCCGCTATTTCCACTAAAAACACAAATTAAACAACATTAACCATCCCCTGAACGATTCTTCATCAACAAGGAACAGTAAAAACAATCAAACTCGAACTTAAAACCACAAAAGTAATACCGTACAATATTAGAAATGCATCAAATCAATAAAATTCAATAGAAATCATCATCAACACATTCCAAAAAAAAAAAAAAAAAAAAAACAGTAATTAAAAGAGAGAAAATGGAAAAGAGGAGTATACATGACGCAAGTCGACGGTGCGGCGGTCAATCAAATCGGAAATGTTACCGTCATGGAAACCAAAGGAATCCATAAATTAAATTAATTCTGGAGAGACAATTTGCAGAAAAGAACCCTTAAATTTGGTCGGTGATGAACTGATGATTGTACGATCATACACAGAGAGGGGTAGGAGAGAGAGAGAGAGAGAGAGGAAAAAGACAAGTTCTACGAGCTGAGCTGCTTGCAAGAGTTGCAACGTCACCCCCCTCCCCTCTCGTACCTTCTTTGGCTTTCCAAAGCAACTTAAATAAAAAATGTGTTTTTTAATCGATATTTTTCGCGACTGATTTGAGGTTGCATTAAACGGAAAACGCCAAAAAAAAAAAAAAAAAAAAATCTACTCCTGGTCCGAAGAGGCAAAGACCTTATATCTCCTTTTACCATAATGTTTTTCTTGCACCAATTTCGCTCTCGAGTCGTGTCGGAACGACTACGAAGCGAATGATTTATTGATCTACCCGAATTCATCATCAATTGATGACCAGTCGAGTATCTAACCGAAATATGTAATGAGCATTTGCAAAATATTTGAACAAAAACCTAAGAGAAGATAAGGAATACGGCCAAAACGGTCATAAATCCCTTACAAAGTGACGAACGTCGAAACAGAAGAAATACTTCACAAAATGAGGAACCAACACTCAAATCCAACAAGTATAGTCCTAGGGTATCAACACTGATGTTTGGAGGACATTTTTTCTTTTTTCGAAAAATTGATCAAATTTGACCAAAATCGCAATAAATAATACACGCTTTTTCGATAAAACGGCTCCGGAGAAAAAACTGCTCAATTTTTGGTAGTAGTTTCAAAGTATGATAAAATGAGGAACCAATACTCAATTTCAACAAGTATAGTCCAAAACTACCTTCAGTAATGTTTAGAGGACATTTGGCGTTTTTCGAAAAATTGATCAAATTTGACCAGAATCGCAGTACATAATCCACGGTTTTTTCAATAAAATGGCACCGGAGCAAAAACCGCTCAAATTTTGATGGTAGTATCTAAGTATGATAGAATGAGGATTTGTAAAATATTAGAGTGAAAAACTAAGAAGATATAACGAAAACGCCCAGAACAGTCATAAATCCATACAAAGTGACGAGCGTCGAAACGAATGAAAAACTTCATAAAATGAGGAACCAACACTCAAATCCAACAAGTATAGTCCTACATTATATTCAGTAATGTTTGAAAGACATTTGGCCTTTTTCGAAAAATTGATCAAATTTGACCAGAATCGCAGTACATAATCCACGGTTTCTCGATAAAATAGTTTCGGATAGTACTCTCTAGGAATGATAAAATGAAGATTTGCAAAATATGAGAGTCAAAAACTAAGAAGAGATAACGAAAACGGGCAGAACGGTCATAAATCCATACAAAGTGACGACCGTCGAAACGAATGAAATACTTCATAAAATGAGGAACAACCACTCAAATCCAACAAGTATAGTCCAAAACTATCTTTAGTAAAGTTTGGGCGATATTTGGCATTTTTCGAAAAATTGATCAAATTTGACCGGAATCGCAGTACATAATCCACGGTTTTTCGATAAAATAGCTCCGGAGAAAAAATTGCTCAAATTTTGGTAGTAGTCTCTAAATATGATAATATGAGGATTTGAGAAATATTATAGTGAAAAACTACGAAGGGATAACGAAAACGGTCAGAACTGTCATAAATCCATACAAAGTGACGAGCATCGAAACGAATGAAATACTTCATAAAATGAGGAACCAACACTCAAATCCAACAAGTATAGTCCTAAACTATCTTCAATAATGTTTGGATGACATTTGGCGTTTTTCGAAAAATTGATCAAATTTGACCAGAATCGCTGTACATAATTCACAACTTTTCGATAAAATAGCTCCGGAGAAAAAACTACTCAAATTTTGGTAGTAGTCTCTAAGTATGATTTATTGCAAAATAAGAAAGTAAAAAACCTAAGAAAAGGTAAAGAAAACGGTAAAAACTGTCATAAATCCATACAAAGTGACGAGTGTCGAAACGAATGAAATAATTTAAAAATGAGGACCAGCACTCAAATCTAAAAGTATACCACTCCGTCCCAATTTAAACTTTCCATGGAATTTGAAATCCTCTCACATAATACTATTCTATGGGAAGTTTAATTTGGGACGGAGTGGTAGTCCTAGACTATCTTCAGTAATGTATAGAGGACATTTGGCGTTTTTCGAAAAATTGATCAAATTTGACCGGAATCGCAATACATAATCCACGGTTTTACGATAAAATGGCACCGGAACAAAAATCGGTTAAATTTTGATGGTAGTCTCTAAGTATGATAGAATGAGGATTTGCAAAATATTAGAGTGAAAAACCTAAGACGAGATAACGAAAACGGACAGAACGGTCATAAACCCATAAAAAGTGACGAGCTTCGAAAAAAAAGAAATATTTCATATAATGATGAACCAACACTCAAATCCAATAAGTATAGCCTAAACTATCTTTACTAATGTTTGGAGGACATTTGGAGTTTTTCGAAAAATTGATCAAATTGATCAGAATCGCATAACATAATCCACGGTTTTTCGATAAAATAACTCCGGTGAAAAAACTGCTCAAATTTTGGTAATAGTCTCTAAGTATGATATAATGAGTATTTTCAAAATATTAGAGTGAAAAACTAGGAAGAGTTAACGAAAACGGCCAGAACGGTCATAATTTCATACAATTGTGACGAGCGTCGAAACGAATAAAATACTTCATAAAGTACGGAACCAACACTCAAATCCAACAAGTATAGTAAAAAATTATCTTAAGTAATAATTGAAGGACATTTGGCGTTTTCCGAAAATTTGATCAAATTTGACCAGAATCGCAGTACATAATCCACGATTTTTCGATAAAATAGTTTCGGAGAAACTGCTCAAATTTTGGTAGTAGTCTCTAAGTATGATAAAATGAGGATTTGAAAAATATTAGAGTGAAAAACTAAGAAGAGATAACGAAAACGGCCAGAACGGTCATAAATCCATACAAAGTGACGAGCGTCAAAACAACTGAAAAACCTCTTAAAATGAGGAACCAACACTCAAATCCAACAAGTATAGTCCAAAACTATCTTCAGTAATGTTTGGAGGACATTTGGCGTTTTGAGAAAAATTGATCAAATTTGACCAGAATAGCAGTACATAATCCACGATTTTTCGAAAAAATAGCTCTGTAGAAAAAACTGCTTAAATTTTGGTAGTAGTCTCTAAGTATGATATAATGAAGATTTGCAAAATATAAGAGTGAAAAACTAAGAAGGGATAACGAAAACGGCCCGAACGGTCATAAATCCATACAAAGTGACGAGCCTCGAAACGAATGAAATACTTCATAAAATGAGGAACCAACACTCAAATCCAATAAGTATAGTGCAAAAATATCTTCAATAATGTTTGGAGGACATTTGGCTTTTTCGAAAAATTGATCAAATTTGACCAGAATCGCAGTATATAATCCACGGTTTTTCGATAAAATAGCTCCGGAGAAAAAGCTTCTCAAATATTGGTAGTAGTTTCTAAGTATGATATAATGAGGATTTGCAAAATATTAGAGTGAAAAACTAAGAAGAGATAACGAAAACGGCCAGAACGGTTATAAATCCATACAAAGTGATGAACGTCGAAACGAATGAAATCTAATCTAATACTATATATTAAAACCTGAAACCAAGTTTTTCCTAGTAGGACACTTGGCAATTATTAATTGGATAGAACATAAAAATAGCATTAAATACAATAATCGGTTAGGATATGGTAAGAAATTATCATAGGGTAGTATAATATTATTAGCTAATTTATGGAAAATAATCATTATGTTAATTTATTAGAACAAAGATAAGATTTTTCTCATAAAACGAGTATAAACGATATAAATACATAGCCCAGGCGTGCCACCGGCATGCAAACTAGTACTTCATAAAATGAAAAACCAACACTCAAATCCAACAACTATAGTCCAAAACTATCTTCATTAATGTTTGGAAGACATTTTGCGTTTTTCGAAAAATTGATCAAAATTGACAAAATCGCACTACATAATCCATGGTTTTTCGATAAAATAGCTCTGGAGAAAAAACGGCTCAAATTTTGGTAGTAGTCTCTAAGTATGATATAGTGAGGATTTGAAATATATTGAAAACACTAAGAAGAGATAACGAAAACGGCCAGAACGGTCATAAATCCATACAAAGTGACGAGCGTCGAAACGAATGAAATATTTTATAAAATGAGGAATCAACACTCAAATTCAACAAGTATAGCCCTAAATTATCTTCAGTAATGTTTAGAGGACATTTGGCGTTTTTCGAAAAATTTATCAAATTTGACCAGAATCGCAGTACGTAATCCACAGTTTTTTCAATAAAATAGTTCAGGAGAAAGAATTGCTCAAATTTTGGTAGTAGTCTCTAAGTATGACAAAATGAGTATTTGCAAAATATTAAAGTGAAAAACTAAGAATAGATAACTGTAACATTACGGAATTTGGAAAGTGGATTATGAAGTTGGTTTGTCCTACATTGGGAAAATAAGGCTCATATGATCAGTTTATAATAGATTCCTACCATCATACTAACAACAAGGCCTTCATCTTTTAGAGCTCACGTGAGGATATATGGGCCTAAGGGTGACTACCCATCTTATTGGGTTGTGTTGCGACGTATGGTGGATCGGGCTGTTACAGATGGTATCAGAGCAACCCTGCGACCGCGTGCTGAGTGCTGGGGCGAGGCCCAGACCAACCGTCTAGCGGGGGAGATCTTGGACCTGTGTTAATGTTGGTATGGTTTGGTCGAGGCGCAACGGAGACGTTGCGGTCTTTGAGTGGGGGAGTTTGTAACACTACGGAATTTGGAAAGTGGATTATGGAGTTGGTTTGTCCCACATTGGGAAAATAAGGCTCATATGATCAGTTTATAATAGATTCCTACCATCATACTAACAACAAGGCTTTCACCTTTTAGAGCTCACGTGAGGATATATGGGCCTAAGGGTGACTATCCATCTTATTGGGTTGTGTTGCGACGTATGGTGGATCGGGCTGTTACTATAACGAAAACGGATAAAACAGTCATAAATCCATACAAAGTGACAAACGTCAAAACGAATGAAATACTTCATAAAATGAGAAACCAACACTCAAATCCAACAAGTATTGTCCAAAACTATCTTTAGTAATGTTTGGAGGACATTTGGCGTTTTTCGAAAAATTGATCGAATTTGACAAGAATCGCAGTACGTAATCGACGATTTTTCGATAAAATAGCTTTGGAGAAAAAACTACTCAAATTTTGGTAGTAGTGTCTCTAAGTATGATATAATGGGGATTTGAAATATATTACAGTGAAAAAACTAAGACGAGGTAACGAAAACGGCTTGAACGGTCATAAATCCATACAAAGTGACGAGCGTTGAAACGGATGAATTATTTCACAAAATGAGGAACCAACAATCAAATCCAACAAGTATAGTCTTATACTATATTCAGTAATATTTGGAGGACATTTGACGTTTTTCGAAAAATTGATAAAAATTGGCAAGATTCGCAGTACATAATCCACGACTTTTCGATAAAATAACTCCGGAGAAAAAATTGCTCAAATTTTGGCAGTAGTCTCTAAGTATGATAAAATGAGTATTTGCAAAATATTATAGTGAAAACCTAAGAAGAGATAACGAAACGAGCAGAACGGTCATAAATCCATAAAAAGTGACGAACGTCGAAACGAATGAAATACTTCATATAATGAGGAACCAACACTCAAATCCAACAAGTATAGTCCTAGGTTATCTTCAGTAATGTTTTGAGGACATTTGACGTTTTTTGAAAAATTGATCAAATTTGACCAGAATCGCAATAAATAATCCACGATTTTTCGATAAAATGACACCAAAACAAAAACCGCTCAAATTTTGATGGTAGTCTCTAAGTGTGATAGAATGAGGATTTGCAAAATATAAGAGTGAATAACCTAAGAAAAGATAACGAAAACGGGCAGAATTGCCATAAATCCATAAAAAGTGACGAGCGTCGAAACGAATGAAATACTTCATAAAATGAGGAACCAACACTCAAATCCAACAAGTATAGTCCTAAAGTATCTTCAATAATGTTGGTAGGACATTTGGCGTTTTTTCGAAAAATTGATCAAATTTGACCAAAATCGCAGTACATAATCCACGGTTGTTCGATAAAATAGTTCCAGAGAAAAACTACTCCAATTTTTGTAGCAGTCTCTAAATATGATAAAATGAGTATTTCCAAAATATTAGAGTGAAAAACTAAGATGAGATAACGAAAACGGTCATATATACATACAAAGTGACGAGTGTCGCAACGAATGAAATACTTCATAAAATGAGGAACCAACACTCAAATCCCACAAGTATAGTCCAAAACTATCTTCTGTAATGTTTGGAGGACATTTGGCGTTTTTCGAAAAAATTGATCAAATTTGACCAGAATCGCAATACATAATCCACGGTTTTTTGACAAAATGGCACCGGAACTAAAACCGCTCAAATTTTGATGATAATTTCTAAGTATGATAGAATGAGGATTTGCAAAATATTAGAGTGAAAACAGAAGACGAGATAACGAAAACGGCCAGAACGGTCATAAATCCATACAAAGTGACGAGCGTCGAAATGGATGAAATATTTCACCAAATGAGGAACGAACACTCAAATCCAACAAGTATAGTCCTAGGGTTATCAACACTGATGTTTGGCGGACATTTGACTTTTTTCAAAAAATTGATCAAATTTGACCAGAATCGCAATAAATAATCCACGGTTTTTAGTAAAAAACCTAAGAAAAGATAAGGAAAACGGCAAAAACGGTCGTAAATAAATACAAAGTGACGGGCGTCCAATCGGAAAAAAAAAAAATTTACAAAATGAGGAATCAACACTCAAATCCAACATGGATAGTCGTAGGCTATCTTTAGTAATGTTGGAGGACATTTGACTTTTTTCGAAAAATTGATAAAATTTGACTAGAATCGAAGTACATAATCCATAGTTTTTTTATAAAATGGTCTCGGACCAAAAACCACTCAAATTTTGATGGTCGTATCTTTGTATAATTGTATGAGTATTTGCAAAATAAGAGAGTAAAAAACCTAAGAAAAAAGTAAAGAAAACGGTAAAAACAGTCATAAATCCATACAAAGTGATGAGCGTCGAAACGGATGAAATAATTCACAAAATGAGGAACCAACACTCAATTTCAACAAGTATAGTCCAAAACTATCTTCAATAATGTTTGGAGGACATTTGCCGTTTTTCGAAAAATTGATCAAAATTGACCAGAATCGCAATATATAATCCACGGTTTTTCGATAAAATGATACCAGAGCAAAAATCGCTCAAATTATGATGGTAGTCTCTAAGTATGATAGAATGAGGATTTGCAAAATATTAGAGTGAAAAACTAAGAAGAGATAACGAAAACGGCCAGAACTGTCATAAATTCATACAAAGTGAGGAGCGTCGAAACGAATGAAATACTTCATAAAATGAGGAACCAACACTCAAATCCAACAAGTATATTCCTAAACTGTCTTCAGTAATGTTTGGAAGACATTTGGCCTTTTTCGAAAAATTGATCAAATTTGACCAGAATCGCAGTATATAATCCACGGTGTCCCGATAAAATAGCTCTGGAGAAAAAATTAGCTCAAATTTTTCTAGTAGTCTCTAATTATGATAAAATGAGGATTTGCAAAATATTAGAGTGAGAAACTAAGAAGAGATAACGAAAACGGGTAGAACGGTCATAAATCCATACAAACTTACGAGCGTCGAAACGAATGAAATACTTCATAAAATAAACGGAAAATTCACGTGGTACCCTCGAATTTTGACTGATTGCACATGGTACCCAATTTGGCAAGTTTGTGCATATGGTACCCTTGAACTTACTACTTTGTGCACATGGTACCCAACTATTAACTTCCTTTAGATTTTTCCGTTAAGTGATGATGTGTCGGATAGTTGTGATTTAATTAGTTAATTAAATTATGTAATTAATATTTTTAATAGAAAATATAATAAATTTTTAGAAAATTTGATTTTTTTTTTCCCACAATTTTTACTTCAAATTTTTTATTTCAATTTTTTTTTTTAAAACTGAAATCTTAGGGGTACCATGTGCAAAATGTTTGATTTCAAGGGTACCGTGTGCACAAAGTGGTAACCTGAAGGGTACCATGTGCACAAATTATGAATTTTTTTTTAAAAAAAGTTATATTTCTATAAAAAAAAAACCAATTTTTTTGGATTTTTGTTTTCATCAAAATATTTTTTGGATTTGTTTTAAAAAGTCTAAAATTTTGATTTTTTTAAATTTTTTGATTTTATTAATTAGTAACTTTAATCAACTAATTACCTAACAACTAAATAATACATCATCACTTAACGGAAAATCTAACGGAAGTTAGTATTAGGGTACCATGTGCACAAAGTACTAACCTCAAGGGTACCATATGCACAAATTTGCTAAGTTGGGTACCATGTGCAGTCAGTCAAAGTTCGAGGGTACCACGTGAATTTTCCGTAAAATAAAAAACCAACAATTAAATCCAAGAAGTATAGTCCCAGGCAATCTTTAATAATGTTTGTAGGACATTTGATATTTTTCGAAAAATTGATCAAATTTGAACAGAATTGCAGTACATAATCCTCGGTTTTTTTTATAAAATGGCTCTGAAGCAAAAACTGCTCAAATTTTGATGGTAATTTCTAAGTATGATACAATGAGCATTAACAAAATATTTGAGTAAAAAAACCTAAGAAGAGATAATGAAAACGACCAGAATGGTCATAAATCCATACAAAGTGACGAGCGTCGAAACGGATGAAATATTTCACAAAATGAGGAACCAACACTCAAGTCCAACAATTATAGTCCTAGGGTATCGACACTGATGTTTGGATTTTTTCGAAAAAATTGATCATATTTGACTAGATACGCAATAAATAATCCACATATTTTTGATAAAATGGTTCCGGAGTAAAAATTGCTCAAATTTTGGTGGTAGTCTCTAAGTATGATATAATGAGCATTTGCAAAATATTTGAGTAAAAAACCTAAGAAAAGATAAGGAAAACATCCATAACGGTCATAAATCCATACAATGTGACGGGCGTCCAAACGGATGAAATACTTCACCAAATGAGAAACCAACACTCAAATTTAACAAATATAGTCTCAGGGTATCTACTGTAATGTTTGGAGGACATTTGACTTTTTTTGAAAAACCAATCTAATTTGACCAGAATCGCAATAAACAATCCACGATTTTTCGATAAAACGTCTTTGGAGGAAAAACTGATCAAATTTTGGTGGTAGTCTCTAAGTATGATATAATGTGGAATTGAAAAATATTAGAGTGAAAAACCTAAGAGAAGGTAAGGAAAACGGTCAGAACAGTCATAAATCAATACAAAGTGACGAGCGTCGAAACGAATGAAATTTTTCAGAAAATGTGGAACTAACACTCAAATCCAACATGTATAGTACTAGGGTATCGAAAGTAATGATTTTAGGACATTTGACTTTTTTCGATAAATTGATCAAATTTGACCAGAATCGCAGTACATAATCCACGGTTTTTCGATAAAACGGCTCCGGACCAAAAATGGCTCAAATTTTGGTGGTATTCTATATGTATGATGTGATGAGGAGTTGCAAAATATTAGAGTGAAAAAACTAAGAGAAATAACAAAAACGCCCCGAACGGATTCATACAAAGTGACGAGGTTCGAAACGGATGTAATACTTCATAAAATGAGGAACCAACACTCAAATCCAACAATTATAGTCCTAAGCTATATTCAGTAATGTTTGGAGGACATTTGGCGTTTTTCGAAAAATTTATTAAATTGGACCAGAATCGTAGTACATAATCTAGGGTTTTTTTGATAAAATGGCACCGGAGCAAAAACCGCTCAAATTTTTATAGTAGTCTCTAAGTATAATATAATGAGGATTTGCAAAATAATAGAGTCAAAAACCTAAGAAAAGTTTCGGAATACGGCCAGAATGGTCATAAATCCATACAAATTGACGAGCGTTGAAACATGTGAAATACTTCACAAAATGAGGAACCAACACTCAAATCCAACAAGTATAGTTCTAGGCTATCTTCAGTAATGTTTGTAGGACATTTAGCGTTTTTCGAAAAATTGATCAAATTTAACGAGAATCGTAGTACATAATCCACGCTTTTTCGATAAAATAGCTCCGGAGCAAAACTGCTCCAATTTTAATGGTAGTCTCTAAGTATTATATAATGAGGATTAGCAAAATATTTGAGTAAAAAAACGTAAAAAAAGACAAGGAAAACGGTGAAAATGGTCATAAATCTTTACCAAGTGACGAACGTCGAAACGGATAAAATAATTTACAAAATGAGGAACCAACAGTCGAATCCAACAAGTATTGTCTTAGGGTATCGACACTGATGTTTGGAGGACATTTTGCTTTTTTTCGAAAAGTATATCAAATTTGACCAGAATCGCAATAAATAATCTACGTTCTTTCGATAAAACGTCTCCGGAGAAAAAACTGCTCAAATGAGGATAAGGAAAACCGCGAAAACGGTTATTAATCCATACAAAGTGACGAGCGCCGAAATGAATGAAATATTTCATGATGTTCAGTAGTGATTTATGTGAGTTACTGCATTCTCTAGTTCATTGCTGTTGATTGTATGTTGCGCGCATATAAACAGGCAACATTAAATTAAAGTACTGATGACATGTGACCATAACAGACCAAGCTCCCATCGAAGATATCCATATCGCATGATAGATAGTACTCCCTCCATTTCATTAGGAAGTTGGCATTTCATTTGAGCACAACAACCTAGGAGGGAGGAGAGAGAGTGTCTTAGACCCACATGGGGGGCTGTTTAGAGGAGAGATAGTAGTTAATCAGGAGAGATAAATGCTCACCAATTTCACTAATTTTTGCACCATCACATAAACAACAAACAACCAAATGCCTTAAATTTCACAGCCATTACAGATCATTAATATAAGAAGGTCAATATATCTCATCAAATGATGAATTAAACTCACAGCCATCTCCATATAGTCCATATTAGTTTCGGGCAATTAAGTACTCCCTCCATAAATAAATACATGACGTTTTCGGATTACGAGGTAAGGGTTTGACTTGCAATTTTTGAGAAAAATACATGTCGAAAAATTGTGAAACGTATGTCGTTGGATTCGTATCGAAAAATACATTCATGCATGTATACTTTCATAATTTTTACTAATATATCTTATGAGATATTGACGGATAAACGTGATGTCTCGAAATGTGAGAAAGTCATGTATAATTGTATGGAGGGAGTAGTTCATTAAAAAAAAAAAAAACTTTATTTATTACCTATTAATCTACACTAGTCATTACAAATTAATCTAAACTACATACAAAATGGCACGATACCACGGTCGATGTGTAAATCCGGGACAGTTGGGGCCAGCATTTTGTCGACAAGATGGGTTAGACCGGAGCATTCAACCATCACCAAGCCATCTTTGGTGGGTGATGAGTTTGGCGATGGAAGTGAGGCAGCGATCCACAAGGAAACGGATATTGAGTTTCGGGACGACTGACCAAAACTCATATGGGATTGAGGATACAGACATGACATAGAGGAGAGAGAGGGAGGGTGAGATCTGAACTTTGAGGAGAGAGAATGGTAGGTTAGGTTTGGAGCAAGATTAGGAGAGAGAGGAAGAAGGAGAAGTAGTTCTTGAGAAGGGAGAAAAATATCAGGAAAATTGACGAAGAATCCAAGGATTGTATTATTTTGAGTTTGGTTGGGTAACTGTGGATTGAAATATGGAGGGAGATGTTATTGTTAATTGGGCAATTAATTGAATTGGTTAGATTAATTGGCCCAAAATAATTGTATGTTAGTAGAATAAGTAAGGGTAAAATGGGAAGTTTAAGTGCCTAAGACTTACACGAAATAAAAACGCAAAGAAATGACCGAAATTGCCGAAATAGGAATACGCCAACTTCCTGATGAAATGGAGGGAGTATACACCTAGCTCTGAGACATGAACGCATGAAATCAGAATGAAATACGGAGTAACAGACAGCAAGATCAATACACCAGAATGAAGGCTTTTGCTAGCATATTTCCATACCGTCAAGCCTATACAAGCTAGTCCGTTGTGTGTGATCATATAGGACTCGTTGAACGCCGCAAGCTCCAACTCCAATGAACTGAGTTTTTGGGCTGAGTCTCACGAGCCCATTGGGCTAATCATATGATACAGGTAGAGAGATGACTCTTTGAGTAACGACTTTGCATGCGCATTTCATAAAGATTGAAGGCATACGAGTGTGGGACCCCAACAAGAAAAAAGCAGGAAAAGAGAGATCACAAGTGACAGAGGCAGAGCTCAGTCAGTATATCATAAATATACATGCATGCGACGTCAGTCAGTACAAAGGCGTGAAAGCTACTTAACCACCCCTCATCCCTCAGCTCAAATTCCTACTCACTTGACTTTACTGCACTAAAGTAAATCTCAGTATACTTGCTCAGGATATCCTTACTTGCTACTCAGGTGTGCTCAGATTCCGAAGCAAGCTTCGCAATGTTGCACTATCTGGTGCACCCATGCAACCATCGTCGCACCTATATACACAACTACATACGAGTACGAGATCCAACTGCACCACAAGGTGAAGTAATCGGACCGGCATCTCCCAGTCAGCCCGGAACTTAAACGATGGCACCAACCAACCATCACCATTCTATGCAAAGGGAGCCAGTTTTAATACATGACAGGAGCATGAGATCAAAAATCAAAAGAAACAGTCCCAATAAATAGAAGTACACCACTAAACAGGTTCTTAAGTACATTCTTATCAGAAATTTCAAGTTTAATTCCAAACATTCAAGTGGAAAAACCCCACAAATTAAAGAAGAAGATACATGAATAATAACAAGAGAAGATTGATTTAATTGAATAAGACTAATGATGAAACACATCAAAAGGCCAACTTAGGCTGTCTCGTGCCATTCCTGGCATTAAAGTGAGAGAACCCATCAATATTGAGATTTGAGAATTTCAATTAGAAAAGACGCACCAAAAGGAAGGTGGAAAGTTTCAATCTTGGGTCCCAATTTGGGGCGTGCGCCCTCTGCTATGGAGATTGCAGGGTCCATCTTTGAATCACTCCTTCAGTCCGCAGGAGAAGCCTTCTCCAAGAGACCATCAATCCAAAAGCTACTACAGTTATGGATCGGCCGTAAACTCGTTTTATAGAGGACAAATGACATGATTACGGCAAGAATCAAGCATTCATCGATATTGTGTCAATTCACTAACACGTCACTCAGAGCCTCCTGAAAGGCCTAGAGATTCTGCTTTGCACTTCAGGGTTTTCAGATAGTTGATGGCTTCATCCAAAACCATTACTGCATCCTTGCCCTTTCCACCAGGAAGTATGGTCTGTAAGATACTCACTGTCTCGCGTATTTTCTCTCTTCTCATTCTTTTACTGCCCGGTAATGAACCAATGTCGGTGTATTGCGTTGGTCTCACACCAGCGCAGCTGGATTCAGAATCTTCCTCGTACTCGGAAGACCTATCAGGCTTGACACAGCTTGCAGAGTATGTTATGGAGGGCACTTGATGATCACTATCAGAGAGTTTCTGTCTTTTGGAAGGTCCTGCAGAACTAGCAACTTCATCCATGTCTTCTTTGTCTAACCAATCCTGCTTCTCATAAGCAGTCATCGTACTAGGGGAGTGACCCGTGCTTGTTTCTTCGCCATCATCGCTGCAATCGTCTTCGTCATCCGAGTAAAGCAAGGCATTGATCTCCTCCGAGTCTTCACGCATGTTACTTCCCTCTTCAGTTACATGCTCATCATCCAATTCATCGGTCAAATTAGGTCCTGAGTAATGTCCTTCACTCCTGATTCTGAGTTCATCATCTTTGCGATCATAAAAGGAACTTGGTTTGCGGCTCCAAGTGGTCGGCCGTGGGACCGAAGTATCGATCCCAGAACTGAACATCATGGTTGTCTTGTTACCAGTCTGATCAAATACAAGAAATTGCTTCAATGCATGTCCACTTTCGGTAGCGGGCATAATAGTATTAACCTCCACAGAACTACCATTAGCAGCAGCAGAAACCTTTCTAAGTAGATCAGTCTTCGGCATAGACTTATCATGCAACATAACATCTGGCATAAGACTTTGTTGCCTAGAACGGGGCAAACAATAAAACCAGCCATGAGCCTCCTTCAACTGCCCCGGCTTGATATTGGGCGGTCCTGAAAATCCAAGTGCAGGCAAGGCACCATTCGTAGGAGCTGCTGCAACAGTGCAACGTATTGCACAAGGGAAGCCCGTATTTTGCATCCCTAGATCATCAAATGGCAGCTTCAAGGATTTGGCATGAGGAAACTGCTCATCCGGTTGCCGTTGGTGTAACCAGGACTGAAAGTCCTTTTCCATCAACCAGAAGCAAGTACCTGTGAACCATAGCAGCACCAACCCTTGAGACTTCACAACAAACTATCAACATAGCCTCAACAGCCGCATCAGAAATTGGTGATTCAGAAACTTACCACAACGAGGTTGATTCCAAAGCCCCGATTTGTGATTACTTGTTGTAATATCCACGAAGATTACAGAAAAATTAAGAAACCCAGCTGAACCCAAACCCCCAAAGCGCACAACTACAATCTAATCTACGTGACTGGCTTCAACAAATGTCTAAAGTACTCAGCCTGAAACACAAAGAGCACACCCAACATTACAAAGCTGACCATAAACAACATGACATCAGATATAAATCACAAACAAGCAATAAGGAAACATACAGCATACAGTCAAGACCTCAAAATTCAGCATATTTCCATGCTACATGTCAAGATGAAGATATCCATCTAATCAAGAAGAAATCTAACACTTTTTCCACCGTCGTCCAATCCAAATGAGACGTAACATCCGTTGATTTATTCACCCAAACAAGCCCATCTGCCCTATCTTTAACTTTAACCAACTTTAGTTTTTGTATCTCACTAGTTCCTTCTTTTCTCCACAATTGTTCATTTTAAGGGTGGTGTTACAAGTCATCCTCATCCAAGGGCTCAATCTAATGCACCAAGCTTAAAGCTTACGTCAAAACATACCACATAACCTAACCCACAATTGTACATCCAACTATCTCAATAACAACCCAACTAACGCCAGCTTGACGCCTACTCAAGACAGCAATTTCATTCCAAAGCACATTGCTTTGTATCTTCATTCGTACTCTTCCCCTCCCCTATGCTAATTCTTCCCATTTCCTCGACATATTTTAGCTAAATTAAACAACTGATACACAAACTTGAGGAGACAATTCATACTAACTAAAATCAAATGTCACCAATCACAAAAAGAACACAACTTTATATCATTCACCAATATCAATATACTACCAGATTCATGATTTAAGAGTTCATGTTAAAAAAAAAGGTAGAAAGGGGTAAAAAAAAGTAACTGAGACGGTAATTCCAATTAAGCACATGTTTTTACCAGCCAGTCACAACACACCAACAACAATAAAGCCAAGTGGCAAACTAATTTTCGAGTTCGGCTAACATGAATCGTCATTTAAAAAACCGTAAACAAAAACATAAATTAAAAAAAAAAAAAGGAAGAAAGGGCAAACCTGGCATTCATCAAGAGGTTGGAAACAAGCAATAACTCTAACAATCACGGTAGAAAACCCAGCAACTCCATTTTCATGTTTTAATGTCCGGAATCTTGTCTGACTTGCTGCTTGGCACACCATAACTACTCCCCAACACCCCTTTTTTTTTTAATCCAAATTTTTACGATCTTATTACAATTCTACCGTCCGATATCTTAAATAAGAGATCTGATGATTTTGATTTGTGTTCCTAATTTAGCTGATCCTGCGAACGTAACAGGGGATAACAATGAAAAAGCTTGAACCCATTTATATATTTTATTTGATGTTAATAAAAAAAAGATTGGTTTGAGGTAAAAGAAAATTTAGGGTCTTTTAAAAAATTGGGGAAGAATTTTGGGTTTACAGAATAACACGGCAGTATAAATTCAAAGACACAACTTTGCGAAACACATCTACTGATAAACAAAACCACCGCATGCTGTTTCTTCTCAATTACTCTTCGCCACTTTTTTTGTAAAATTACCCACCGAAAATCCCAACCCAAATTGATCAGAAATTGTGATTAAAATTTGCAGAAATTTCAAGAAAAAAAAGGTGGGTTCTTGAATGGTAACAAGAGTGATGAAATGGGCAGAGGATATTACCGAGAGAAAGTGTGATGAAGAAGGGAATGAAGGTGATTTGAGAAGGAGGAAGAGGTGAGAGGAAATGGGGAGCTTATCCGAGAAGATTTGAGGAAAAGTGGGAAACAGTGAGTTTGAGAGAGAAAGAAGAGTGAATGAATGGCAGTAATATAAAGAGAGAGAGAGAGAGACAGATGAGTGAGTAGTAGAGGAAGGGTGGTTATATAAAGCTTCTAATTGACGTTATTACCCTCCCGACGTGTGGGTGCGGGTCTTTACTCTTACCTCATTTTAATTTTGTTCTCTTTTTTTTTCGATTTACTGCTAATCACTGATCAATAGAGTATTTACTATTTGTAATTTGAAATACAGTACTTAAAAAGATTCATTTCGAGTAGTGTTATTGTAATACCCCGAATTTCAGAGGAGATCCCTGAAAGATTAAGGGCTCATATGGGGTGCTTAAAAGGAATGATAGTGCTACTCATACCAACAAAGTCAACTTTCCTTTTAAGAAGCCCATGTGATAAGAACTCTAAAGTTAAGCGTGCTTGACTGGGAGTAATTTCAGGATGGGTGACCTCCTGGGAAGTTTCCCAGGGTGCGCACGAGTGAGGTCAAAGTGCGCCGGAAGGACCCGTGTTGGTCTGTGAGGTCAGCCCACAGCCTGGCAAGCTGCCATAGGTGACTACTCTCGGCTCAGGCGATGAGCCGGGGTGTTACAGTTATTTCCACGGATAAATAAATTCTTTGACACCACATTCTTATTGGCACATACGAACATATACACTTGATAAATCTGATATAGAGTAGTTAACCGAGCTTGTATGTAAAATTATGCTTACGTATATTCTTGTGAAATTATGCTTACATATATTCTTGTGAAATTGTCTCACCTATGCTTCTAATCAAAACTATTTTACAGTTTAGTTATCTTCATAAGTAACTCGTATTTTAAATCTACTCGTATATAGCTTCACTTTGCAGCTAAACTGAACCCAACAAAAATTGTTTATTGCTAAGTAAGTTGCATTAATGGGTAGAGCACTCAGTGACCATTTTTTTACCGCAATTAGCACATCTATTAACTATGATTATGAATTTATGATGTAAATTGGGACTCGATATAAGAGAAATACGAAAAGATAACATTATAGTATTCACCCATTACCATAAGCAAAGATAGGAAACACTAAACAATAGGCATTCAAAGGTCATAGTAACAACAAGTCAACAACCTTGATTTTTTTCTTCTTCAAACAACATCAAAGGCTTTCTTCTTTTGAAGGAATGAAACATGAAACTAGGCTTAAAAATGAATAAAGTGAAGAAAACTAAAAGAAAGAAAAGAGATAGAATGAGGAAGAATCCGATGTATGAGAGTAAGAAGAAACCATGATTTAAATCTTGACTGTTCAAACCCTAACGGGGACCCGCTAAAGACTAAGGAACCAAGTGAAGAACATCATTCATAATTTGTAGCTCACACTTTCACCACCTCCGTCTATTCGTTCCTCGCCCTTGTCAACTTCTTTTATTTACAGACCACTTCCCATAACTTACCTCTTTCTTTCAAAAGGATGAGGGATAAATCATCCAAAAGGGCTTTGTCCGCTGGCTTGGTCCTAGCTTCTTGCAAAAGAATCTACTACATTTGCATTTTTCACTTTCTATAGTTGTTGGTTTGGTTTCCCTGGCTTTTTCTTTATTTATCGCGTCGAGTGTGGATCGGTTGATAATTGGTCGCATTGTGCTGCAACTCCAACCCTTAATTGCATTGTTGGATTGGAAGATTATTAATTAAGTTTCGTTCTTGGACATCTGTGTCTAGTTGTACAAGCTAGTATAATCAGCTTGTTTTGTATATCGCAACCACAAATTTCAAATTCTAACTCTATTAAATGAGACTAAGTAACCCGTATTGTATATACCTTTGAAATTTTCATATTTCCCGTACCCCTATGAAAATATAATTTTAATGTGTAATCTCGTACTATTAAACCCGAATCTCCGATGTAAATACATACCCAGTTCAAGCAATGAAACGACTAGGGCAATGCTTGACTGGCCTGGGTAACATACACATGATTATAAGGTGCCATACATATTGCCTGCCCCATTCAACTTTTCTCTTGATTACAAGGTCAGAAATTGCAAATTTATTCTCTCTTTAATTTGATGGGATGGATGCGCTAGAAAAAGAACAAAAGATCATGCTCAGATTGCTAGTAATGCTAGTTATGATGTCACAAGCTAGTATTTCTTAATCTGCCATATTTTCTGTAACACACAACTTTATTTGGCACACCCAGCATGTTGAGCCCAGTCAGTGTACGACTACCCTTAAAAATAAGGGATAGACCATGATTGTATCACCTGAACCATATCTTATGCGCAGGGCACCGTATCCATGATCCTTAATTTTTTAATTTATGCAATTAATTAAGATAATAATATTAAGGATTGATTAATTTTAATATAATTTGGTTATCATACTCTTATGTTTGGAGTGGAGGGAACAATAAACAGGCTCAATCAACGCTATCCCTCCGTTACTAATCCAATTGGGTCGTCCCTTTTGGTAGCACTTACATATTTCCACCATTTTTGAGCGAGATGTAAAGCAATCGTATCGAATAATAATCCCATCCTTAAGCACACGCCCAATACTTAATTTGTTACTCTAATCATGCTTAGGCATTATACTAGCTAGTGTTTGTAAAGGCGTCCGTTAATTGAACCCGTTTAACATGTCAACATTTGTATTATAATTCGCATAAAGAATATATAGTAGTTGTTTGCTACCAAATGTTTGTAAAATACAAAAATTAGCTATTTCTATACTCCTCAATCGGGTTGTCTCGATTTGCTTATGATATCTGATATCTAGTTATTGGGAATGTTGCATTATTTTATATAGAAAAAAAAAATTCTCCATCATCTAAATTCCAACTGCACTGGTTATAGACCGACAAAAGTGGTGCTCTGGTGAAGTGGTGAGTGCCAATATATAGGAGTGGTATTAGTAATTTCGAATATTTGCGAACGATTAATTCAAATAATGCTCAAAAAAATAAAATTTATCAAAATGGGGTTGTAAAAAACTTATTTATCGAAATGGGGTGCACGTAGGCTCGGATACCTGGGAGCCTGAAACTCGCCATGGCGCGTGGCGAGTTTGACAAACTCGCCATGGCCCGTGGCAAGTTTGACCGTTTTTGCTCTGTTGACTGTAATTCGGGGGAAGATGGTGAGGACAAACTCGCCACGCGCCATGGCGAGTTTCAAGCTCCCAGGTCAAACTCGCCACGGGCCATGGCGAGTTTCAGGCTCCTAGGTCAAACTCGCCACGCGCCATGGCGAGTTTCAGGCTCCCAGGTATCCGAGCCTACGTGCACCCCATTTCGATAAATAAGTTTTTTACAACCCCATTTTGATCAATTTTATTTTTTTGAGCATTATTTGAATTAATCGTTCAATATTTGCAGTGTGATATTCATCAGATTAAACGAGAAATTCCATGGTTTGGATATTTCAATATCTTTTTCAGTAAATTAAAATACCCACCATAATAATAATAACAAAACATTTTAAAGCCAACATAATGCCTTGATTAAGCTTGATTAGGTGAATGAACAGGCAACACATTGCGTAGTTTAATACTTTAATTGACCGATAATTGAAAATTAAGAACAAGAGTGGAAGAAGGGGAAAAAAAAAGGTGCTAATTACTTAAGAGCGGCCCATACATTAATTAAAAAGGGTTTATTAAGAAGATAAATAAGGTAGAGGTGGGGACGTATTAAGAAAGAAATTAAAGAAAAAAAAAAAAAAACACGAAGGGAAGCCATTTTGGTTGTGGATTCTCCAACAAAAACATCCACGCTTAGAAAGTAAAAATACAACACTCAAACACTCGCACATTAACACCATCCACCATTCCTCTTTTCTACTAGCCGCACTATAATCTCACTTTTTGCCATCTAATTCCATCTTCTAAACCCCGAATAACTTGATTTCGGATAAAAACAACAACTTATATATAGATCGATTTTGAGTTATTGATTACTAGTATGTGTAAAATCGCACTAGAACGATCACCGTGATAAGATAAGTTCAAGGCATGAATGTTTATCATGTGAATTTAACGTAAGGTTGGGGTGAACTTCTAATAATTTTTACGCAAAATGTATAAGCAGTGTAAAAAATGTTGACTATATTCATCCGCGTAATGAAAGAGAGTAATTATTGATTAATTATAAATTTTGTACATCCGGCCCTAACAAACACAATTTAAGTAGGAGACGACATCACCCTACAACACCTTGAAATATAGACTAATAACCCTTTTTTGAGTCATGCTAGTTTGTTTAATTGACATTATACCCACTTTCTTAGACTTTATCCCACTCTAGTTTAGAATAATATATACTCACTAAGAAAGTGTCAAACTATGATAGTGTCGCTCTCATCCTCTTCTTCGCTCGGACAACTATTTTGTTCTTTTTATGATCTGATTTTTGTGTAATAATTCTAGTTTGAGCGGTTAGTTAAATTGCACACTCAGCTCGTAAATCATATTTCAACTAACATCATTTATCACAAAGACATATCGTTATCAAGATTTAGCTTAAACTAAAATTACATTTCATCGGTTGATGTAAATACGTACCCGAAAATCTTGTATCTAACCTTTTTAAGGAATTGTTGGTATATTAGCTTAGTGGCTCGATGATGTAGGTACAAGATGAGGTCTTTTTTCCCCCTAATTGTGGAGTTGGTAATTGCGTACTAATTATATAATTAGGGGCTTATAAGTCGTTGAACATCATCAAACACGTGTGATAGTTACATGTAAATGGCATGATGCCATAATGTTGAGCTCTAAAATATTGTTTTTGAGGTACTTTTTAATCTTTGCGTACTCTAATTTCCGGGGCAGGAGGGCGGTTGGCTTATTATGAATGGTACGCATGAAATATATTATTTGGTCTTTTTTTTTTTCATATGATGAGTTTTTGACGTGAAGGGTAATTTTAGTAATCTTCCATGACTACCCACACATACGTGGGGGTTTTATTAGGTGGTGAGGAAAAAAAAATTAAGGCATCATGTTATTACACTGTAGTTGTTGCACGGCTTCCTTTGATAGCAAGATACTAGAATAATATATGCATGTGTACTTTTGAAGGTAAATAATGCCTTGTACAAAACCAATTCACTAAAAAAGAGAATGTTGATTAATTAACTCATCACGTCTCAAAGTTGAGTGAATTTTCATTTTTATAAGTTCATATTAATCATATATATAGTTTAATTCCGTCTCAATAATTTCGATTTTTTTATTCAGATTATTGCATGTGAGCCATCTATCAAAAAATATCCGATTATCTCTATTTATTATCAACAAGACATTCCTATGAATGATAAAGAAATAATTAAATACTCGTAGTTTGCAAAGTAGAAATATCATTATTGCATTAATTTTGACTACGGGTAAAACAAATTAAATTACCCAAGTTATTGGCCGGATTACTCCACTAGTATAGTAGTATGTTCGTTATTTTTTTTTTTAAGAATAATACTCCACTTGTATTATTAGTGAAGTGTAATGTCATCTCTTTGTTGGATCATCTACTAAAGCGGTGCTTTTAATCCAATTTCATATGTGCCTTCGCTTGGTACGCAACGACTTTGGGACCTAAGTGATGTATACATCAAATTGGACGTCGTCTATGCATGCATGAAACATTAGATAAGCTTTCAAGTGGGAAAAAGAGATTAACATTATATAAGCTTTTTGCTCGCACCCAAACTTTACAAAATGTATTGTATATGGGCAAGTAAAATTATTAAATATTGTTGCAGATCAACAATGTGAAGAAACTATGTTAATTATTGCGCATGTAATTCAACATTTTAAGTCGAAAAGTTAAGATATTCCTAACGACACATATAAGATAGCAAAACAATAAAACGTGCGATGTTATAGTGGTATCATCGAATTTATTTGCAATTTTAGATAATTAATTAATTTGTGTCTTAACACTAGGCCTCGATTTTTAGGGATTATATAGTCGCTTTGGAGATTGGTTAATTTAATTATAATTAAGCTAATTACGTGGGAGTAGTTGTGTGTTTCACGTACGTTGGTTAGGTGCTCTTAATTTGATCGTCGCACTACTCGTGAAATATAGTCACGATCATAGCATGCCTGTCCAATGTCAAATATTGAAAAGGACGGGAGTACATTAGTGCCAAAAAGAATTTGACTGGAGTGAGGAGTGATGAATCTTACCTTCCATGCATGATCTACCACCGTCTTTAATCCTAAATGGATTACCTCAACCAATTATTGAAACGTTAAAAATATGAGTCATAAAGTAACTCGGCTTAATTTGTCATATACCTAATACTCCCTCCTACCCAAAATGATTTTCTCCTTTCAAAAACTGTTTTTGAGTAGTCATGTTCGGAGCTACTTTTAAACCAAATGAATCGTTCACTTGTTGAAAAAATTAGTACATATTCAATTCTGCAGTGCATTTTACCAAATCCATTTGAGTTTAAGGTAAACGGGTATTTTATTTGCTCTAGAAGTAGTTTCAAAGATGACTACTTAAAAACAGTTTTCGAAAAGGGAAAATCATAGTGGGTAGGAGGGAGTAGATGTTTACGAATTTGACTATTTTCCCGATACAATTCTTTCTACTAATATACGAGCTGATCGCCTTCACTGAATATTGCAAAATGGCATAATCCACAATTGATACAGAGTACAATCAAAGCATGCTTTTTCGCCAAGGCCTAATTATCAAGGTGGAAGTCATTTTTACCAATTACCACACATGCAGAACACATGACACGGTAAGAACAGGACAAAGCAATCGAAATATTCAAACAAAATCTTACTAGCCCGACCAACAAATCTTGCAAGCTACACATTACCAAATTGCTGGTGCAGTTTTTACCCTTTTTACTGCTGTAAAGCTTGTAGAAGGTGAGCTATTAGTCTAATACTTCTACTGATTATAATGATTGGTCACATTTAAAACTCGTTTACTGGCAGACATATGAACTCAGGGGTCATGCCCTGCACTATACACGTGATTATTAGACTTAATTAAGAATGGAATGAAAGTTGTGCTTTAAATTTGTTTGATAATCTTAGTCGATAATTATGAAAAAAGCGTCTGAAATGTCATCCATATGAAATCTTAATCATGTCGTCACATACAAATAAGGTTTTACCATATTTTATCGCAAAAATCGATACCAAATAGACTCTATAGTCGAAGAAACAATTGTATGATATGGCTCATTTGGACAGTACATCAAACCTCAAGTGTGAAGTGGACCAAATAATTGTGAAAATTTCCGTTCAAGTTTCAAAGCAAATCCTAAAATGGAGTAAATGCTTTAACCGAATTACCGTAAACAAGAGTCAATGCATAGGGGAGCACAAATTGGCAAAATTTAGACGTTGAAAATAAACTGTGTTGGGAAAAATGAGGTGAATTGAGTCCAGAAACTTAAAAAAAAAAAAAAAAAAACACGCGTAAAAGGACGTGACGGTGAGACCCGAAACTCTCGGGCACGCCAATTAAACCTCATCTCCCCTGCCAAAGACGGTGGGCTGGCGGATATGAAATCTCCCATTCGTAGCATAAAAACAACTACTGTAGTAGGACTCGTAATATTCTTTTGTAAACAACTACTCGTATGCGATTCACGACTCGTTTCATTATGGTTGATTCGTAAACGGTCTCTTCATTTTTTCAAAGATAGAATGGTGATATTGGTGAAAATATACGTATTTCTGAAACCTCTAACTTTGTTAGAATCGGGAGCCTTAGAAAAAAAGTTGGGGTAATGTACTCTAAATATTATGCACTAACAAAACTTTTGTTTGAGTTTGAGATAATTGTAAATGATCGAGATTAAGCTCTATTCGTATTACATGTGCCGAGTACGTTTATTATATACTCCGTATAGTACCGTTTCAATTATGAAGTGATAAGCATTTTAATTTTCGTTAATATAGCAAATACAATTTCGAGTAATCGAGTTAAAGTTCTACCGTAGACAAACTAAAGACTACCAATGTCAAATGCGCAGCAGGATTAATATACGAATTGAATTGAAGATAAGGTATGAATAAAAATGGTGGAAGCAAATGATGAGCGTGATAAGAGAGATCTACGTCGGGATCTTTAGATCAGAAGACCCGCATGCAGTCCCCGCACGCTTCACCCTCGCTTCTATAACCCAACAACATTTCATAATATTCCACACTACATTTCATATTCGTATAATGGTATAATCGTATAATATAAGCTTTTCTGCGTGCCTTTTCATTTGTTCTCTTGTGTTTGTTTCTTAGTGCTACAATTATTTTCTCATGTAGGTCAACCCCCATTTGAGTTTTTTTTTAATTCATGTTACAAAATTTCAAATGCATGCGAAGGTGGTGCTCTTTTCTGTTGGATGACTGCCAAGTGGCGAAATGGTGGTTTTTGTGGTGGGACCAGGAAGCAGCGGCTCACGCGGGTGTCTGCCGCCGGGGAAATGGTTTGTTTTGTTTTTTGCCACTAGCTGTAGCGTGAGGAAGGTGTTTTGTTTGGACTGGGAGATCTCTGGGCTTTATATTTCTCTGTCGTTTTGAGCCCAAGTCAATTTGGATCTTCTCCTTTGTACTTTACTAGTTGTACATAATGACATACTTCGTATTCTTTTTGGTTTGTCCATTAGACCGACTCTTTTGAGCAATATATGACCCAATGACAGTGATTCAGTGAGATGTTGATACCACATATAATTTGCATACGGTGTTACCGGAATGGACACGAAGACGGAGTTAACACAGCGATACTCAGCCTAAAAAGTACTGAGTATAATTGATCATTCAGTCGATCTCAATATTCAAACCAGACAATTCATGGAGCTCGACATCAGACTTACATGCGAGATGCTCTGTTTTGGATTACTACCAAGGTGACCTAACTAGCCAGTTCAATTCAAGTCACCATTACTCTATTTCACAATTTTGGTTACGTACTTGAGAAATGAGAATCCAACATAACGAGTATAAAACGTCACGAGTAAGTTGAACACAAACGGACAAAAGACTAGGTGTACATACTCGTGCAAATGCAACACAGCCTACCACTCCATCATTCGAATGGGGCGAGCAGAATTGTAGCATTGCAGCCGCAACGAACTAATCAAACCAAATTAAATAGTCGTATAATATACAGTTCTGACTTTTTATTATCATGCGAAATGCGCATATGGGGTCAAGTCAACGTACCACTAGTATCATTCATGCGCACAATTGCCATCTACTATTTGAGTATTTTCTGTGCACTTCACTCACTTTACCACTACTCAGTTCTTAACAGGGCGAAGCCATGATTGAAAACTTGGGGTGGCGGAATATAACTATATATGCGGCATCTCTAACGGACAATTTGGTTCATTGTTTCTAATAAAAACTGATACTATACGATCCTATTTAATAAGAAACATAACGAAGCAGGGGCGAATCTAACCCCAGAAACTTGGGGTAACCATTTTAGTACAATTTTTTTTTTCCTTTTTTTTTTTACTAATTTTTTTGGAATTTTTTAGGCAATAGTTAGGTGTTTTCGGCGAATTTGTAGTGGCTGGTGCACCCCACGATCTTGAATGAAGCGTACATGCTCAACAAATTATGGAATAAGAAAGAAAAAATATACGGAGTATGAAAATGCTAACAAAACATAAAGATCGTGGCAAAGGAGAAATGAATAATCTAAATGAGAATATATATTAAAGACATGCATTAGACAGCATGAAATATTTGTAGCCTGTTGGTTATTAGTATGAACAACTACTCTGTCCTAAAGTCAAGAGTTCGAATCCTCTCATCGACAACTAGCTAAATTTCTGCTTATTTTTAAAAAATAAAGGAATAATTTAAAAAAAAAACATGAGACTTGCTATTAAGAAGATTTGTACTAACAACATCTTATGCATGATTGGTGTTCTAAAATATATATAAAGGAATTCCGCCTAAAAAACTTCAAAAACAATTTCCCCGCCGTGGTGGAGGCCGCCACTCCTCGCCACCGGCTGACTTCGCCGCTGGTTCTTAATCTTCTTATCATCCGTATAGCTCAATAGCTGTAGTACACTTGAAGATTTCCCAAGAAGCTCCTTCATTTCCTATTTTTCTATCTATGTATTCTTTCCATCTTCATTTTTCACCGGCACCTACGAATTTGTTTATCTTTTACTCCTCAGGATCGCGCATAGGGTGTGGTAGGATGGAGTTTTGCCGCCACGGGCGGTCCAGTGATGGTGGCGGAGGGGAGTGGACAGGTGGTTGGTGCTGAGGGGTGGTGGTCATTAACGGTGGCGGTGGTATGTTATTTTGGCTATGTTTGACATGCATAATAAGCTAACTTATTTGGCTAAATCAGGTTATTTAACTAGTTTTATAAGTTTTTTGACCAAATAAATTGGTTTGCTAACACCAAAAGCTTAAATAATAAATTAGCTTATTAAATAAGTCACCCCATGTAACTTATTACTCCCTCCGTCCTCCAAAGATTGTTAAAATTTGAAAAGTTAAAAATTTTAAGTTTAACTAAAAGATTTGTTTACCTCTTTCCTAAACCATTAATTTTTCCAAAATGTTTATAAGATATTCCCAAAAGAATTAGATTAGGAGTATATGACAAACTATTATCAATTGAGAATAATTGCATATTTTTTAGGATAGTTGAAAATAAAATTTTTAACATTCAATAGAGGACGGAGGGAGAAATATATAAGCTACTTTTCATAATTTTATTCCTAATTTTACCCCCAATTGTTTCATAAAATAAAAAAAGATAAAAAATTATAAATAATGCATTTTCATGTAATTTTATTACATCAGCTACCATATCATCAAATCTTGTCAAACACTCACATTTCTATCAGCAAAAAACTTTCATCTACTATTTTAGCATCCAGTTAGTTTTATCAAATATAGCCTTTATAATAATAATAATAATAATAATAATAATAATAATAATAATAATAATAATAATAATAATAATAATAATAATAATAATAATAATAATAATAATAATAATAATAATAATAATAATAATATTATTATTATTATTATTATTATTATTATTATTATTATTATTATTATTATTATTATTATTATTATGGGTAATGGTATATTGAATGAAAATTCAAGAATAATTACAAGAAATTGGTGGGGAGCTGAGATACTATCCGAATCACCACACCGTTCGTTATGAAAAAACCAATCCTAGTAAAAAAAAAAAGCTGCAGCCTGCACACTAATATCATGCATCCTTGAGAATTGCTGGATTCGTTTGAGCAGAGCAACAACTGCTGGCTCCAACTCTCCCAAAGAGGAGAAAGAGAAGGGAAGGAAGTTATAATCCAAAGTAGCGCATTTAGCCTCATACTTAACACGCTTACGATTGATCGTTTCCCACACCATATTACCTGGTTCAAAATCAGTCAATCCCGTCTGTGTATCACACACAGTCACACCAATCAAGTGCAAGGATTTCATAAAACTTACCATAAAAAATTCTAGTGTGAAATGTTTTATCTTACCCGAGCCCATATCTATCATAAAATACTCCATATATTTATAATATGGTAATTATACCTTATTACATATTTCTCCTCCAATAATTCCCATACCTACAAGGACGCGTAATCTCAACTCTTCCCCCCTATAAATATACTCAGCAATCGCATCAAAAAAAAAAAATAAAAAAAATAAATAAATATACTCAGCAATCATAAATAAAATATTGTTCTTGTTTTTATTTTTGTTGAGATTTGAGATGGACAAGATTCTTACACCATGCCACAGCGAAAATTCTACGGTCATTACCACTAGTGGTAATTACCATAAGAATATAGTATTTTATTATGATTTGATATTTTCCTATATTAATATAAAAATAGCATATAATATTTTGTTAAAATTTGGTATCTTCTTATATTAATTTAAAAATAAAATATCTCATCTTTACATTATGAAAAATTGTAAAACTTAATACATGTTTGGTATTGGTTAAACTTCTCGAAAATTAGAATTAGGCTAAATTCACACATTAAGAATGACATCCATCATTCTTCGGTGATCTTCACTAGATCAATTAATTAATCTTGTTAAAAAAAAAAAAAAAAAAAAAAAAAGCAAAGAGGCAAACGTGAGCTTGTGTGAAGTTATTTTTGAAACATGTGACTTCCAAACAAAACTCATCTAGTAGCTAGTAATCCTACTTAGCGGCTCATCTAACTAGTAATCCTACTTAGGGGCTGCTATTTGAATGCATGTCAATCATTAGTTTTTACAGCCCCAAACTTCTACTGTACAATTTTCTGTGCTTGTACGTGATGTACAACACCTCAATATGTACAGCCCCTAAATTTTTTTGTTCGTGACGGGATAACCCTAATTTTTTTCGAGGGAAAGTAGTACTCTAATTAATCACAAACAAAGCCTAAAAAATTGAATAATAAATGTTTTTTTAATTTTAAAGAAAAGATTTCTATGTAATTAAAATATTGGATTGAAATAACTACCTTTAATAAAATACTATACTTTTATGGTGATTACCACTAGCGGCAATGACCATAGAATCATCGATGCCACAGAAACAAAAAGAGGAGTTATATTAGTGGCTCAACATCATCGTCAATATTTGGGATATTGCACGATGAATTGCTGATCGATCAACATCTTTTGTAGGTTGGCCTGTGAAACAATATACTCATGCAAGTGTGTGTCAAAACGATGGCTCTCAATGATCTCAAACCCGAGCTTTGTGAAAAATTTCCTTAATCACAAAACGAGTACCAATCCCACATTTGTACTCAAATGTAAGAGCTTCTTCATGACGTTGAAAGAAACCGAACACGATGAGTCAACCTTTGTTACAGTGAGTAAAGATTCTGGCAAGTTGATGTTGCCTAATATGACGCTCGATTTCCTTCCTTGTCAAGTTGAAGTATCGGCGACATTAAAAGACTTGGTTCTTTGCTACGACAGGAGCAGCAGCAAGCAGAAGAAGCAAAATGAGTACTTTATCTGCAATCCATTAACCAGGCAATGGCTTAGTCTTCCACCTCTAGCTCTTGTTCCTCCTTATGATGATGATGATGAATCTCATTGTTTTGATGCACTAATCTGTGGAGATGTGAATGATCAAACAAAGAAGAAGCTTTAAGCTTTGGTAGCGACATTGAGTAACACCTGGTAACGAAGTACCACTCCGTCCCAATCTAATTAAACTTTCCATGAAATTTGAAATCTTTTCACATAATACTATTTCAGGGGAAATTTAATTTGGGACGGAGTGGTATCATTTTGCAGATTTCCGAGTAATGATTGTGCCTATTTCCTTCATCAGGTCTGCAATGCATATTAGCTGCGGGCTATTTCAGCCCAATAACAACCCATTCATCTGCAAGATCAGCCCATTCCCTTATCTACGGACTTACGGTATATATACCTTAATTCGTATTTCTCCTCCAATAATTCCCTTATCTACTCCCTTCAAAAAAAACATTCTCCTATCTAAAAGATACTAGGAGCCTACGGCTTGTATCCGGGAGACTACATGTAAGTAAAATCAAGTCGAATACCATTTAATTCAAACCCTTGTTTGTTGGTAGCGGAATTTTATTTCAGTCGCTAACACACAACTGCAAATTGTTGCTTAGGAATTGTTTCGTAAACTTGATGTTGGGAGAGAGTTGTATAATTCAAATTAGTTATCAAAAATCCAAAACTTGCTTGTAATTCGTAAGTCTTAACCTACGTGTTTCTCGAGAAGGCGACGAGAAAAGAAAAGAAAAACACGTTCACCCGATTTGAGTTTTGATAAAACTTATTTGGAAGGGTAAGTGAATAAATTCAACTATCAAAAGTACGGAGTATCAGAAGTTAGAATCTTATTTATGTGAACTGCAATTGCTCAATACAGACCATTCGAGACAATGGCTTAAGTTTAACTCTTCCAATTTCCCGTCAACGTAATTATTTGCGCCAAGGAACCAATACAAAAGACCAGGATGGGTAACATTACAACCAGGGATGCATGCAGCCATAGCTTTTTCACATTTCTCCACAAAACAACGGTATTCAGCCGTCTGGCAGAGGCGGCTACTGAGAACTTAACTAAACTGAGTCATCAGATTCATCTGAGTCAGATCCGTCTTCCTCGTCATTATTGTTGACAGGAGTAGGTGTATCAGCTTTGGCTTTACGAGCAGGGGCAGGCTTCTTGCCAGTGTTGCGTGCATTCTCCTCGCCATCGTCCTCTTGAGCTGGTGCCTCGTTACGTTTTCTTCAGTTAAGGCAAAGCAAGAATACAACAGAGTGCAACAACCACAACACTGATAAAAGTCATAATCCATGGAACCTGGAGGTCTCACGGCTGTACTCTGGTTATAGCTGAATTTAGACAGGTGAATTACAGATTAAATGTAACAACACAGATCACGCATATTACAAGAGCAATACTGTAAGTCATAAATTAAAACAACTTAAAAAAACGCTTCACGATAGAGTTCCATTGAGAAACCTTCAGCTATGATCACTCAATAACATCTTCAACCCCAGTGCCTAAAAGGCTCCCGCCATAAGGCGGGGTAAGGGGGGTCGGATGCACGCAATCCAAACAAAGCACACTCAAGCTTCAACACGCTCAAATAGCCGAATATAAGAAAAATAAAAAGTCACCACGTCGACTGTGATTATAAACAGGATATCTCGACTTTGCATAATATTCAAAAGATCATTCTCCACACGCTGCACCACTTCTGGCTGCAAAATAGTAAATCATCTGAGACTCAGATCAAGTGGCAATTAATCAAGGAAACTTAAAAGATGATATAAAGCTGAACAAAGCAATAGCGTGTCGAGTTATCGACTAAAAGGAGGAAACGGCAGACTTTAATAAGCCAATCTTGAGCAAAGCAGCATACATTAAGATCTGGCTCCCTTCTAAATCTACGACGCCGAGAATCCCTCATCGGAGGAGTAAGGCCATGTCGATATTCCACCATATCAGGTTTACTGTCACTCCCTTCTCTGACCATAATCATCTGAGCCAGCAGCAAACGTAATGAAAATGGCTGCTCAAAGAATGCTGATCACTGAGCAAAATAAACATGGTGCACAAAAGTCAGGTTTACTTGACCAATGTCTGCAGTTTTAATGAGCACACTATCATCATAAGTTTTGTATGACTCGGTGATGGTAGGAAGATCCAGGAGAGAAGCAGGAAAACGGTCGTTTCCAATCATGAAGGTACCACTCCTCCCATCCTCTGCAAGATATAAGACCAATGAGGAGTGAAATGAATAAAAAGGCCACAAGAAAAATAACCTTACACAAACCAAATATAAATCAGCAAAAAAAAACAGTAATCTCAAAAGTTCAGCAGAAAACAGAACGGTATACAAGAACCAAGATTACAACAAAGGCCCTGATTAGCAATTTTCTTTCTATTCGCTTCATACTGCCAAGAGGAACCGGAAAGGTTGTGTCCGTGCTATAGAAGTATCGTTAAGACATCGCTTTTCGAGTTGCACAAAAACAAATAGCAAACATGGCAGAACAAGCTTCAACGTCCATGGACTTTGATTGTATCAGCTAAGCTATTACAATCATCCTGAATAACATTTCTGTCCTACAGAATACCAATTATTGACCTAAAAAACTCAATCCCACCCAGAGTACAATCAAACAGGCATTAAAAATTCCTCTACATCAAGAAAAAGTCACCAATGCAGCCAAATACTTAGTTGTGACATACTTACAAAATAGATGGATAGGCATACAAGAATGAAAACGAAATAAACACTGTCACCAAGATCAAAGGAAAGTTTACAAAGGGGCAAGGTTGTACCAGTGAAGGACAAATCCAGCGAATTATCCTCAGATGAAGAAGGATCTTCATTCAAAAGACGCTCAATTCTTTCAGCAACAGAAGGTGGAACTCTTAAAACAAACTGCTCCTCCATCCTTCTACATATTGCATCAAACATTTACCAAATGACCCCTCATTAGAAACCGATCATCAATTATTACTAAATTCCAATATCCGAGAAAGCGCACTAAACTTTGCATTTCAGACCATGGCACCAATAAGATATATCCCAATCTTGCATAACACAACCAACCAACATACCCTCGGATTCTCCCGTTGCTCCTCTACAGAAGGACATGGTTGGATGAGTGATAATCTAAGACTTTCAGGTAAATCTTAAAGTCGAAAAACTCCCCCACCAGACCATCCGTCCAACACTAACTCATCTAAACACTCGGGTGTCTGGACCAAACAACTATAGACCAAGCTCATTTATCAAAATATGTGGCAACTCTAACATTCATGAAATTGGCGAGCTAAAATAAACAGCAAATCACATAAAAAGCGTAAACTTGATTAGCTAAATTTAAATACAAAGCGTAAACAGTACATTTTATGCTAAATTGAACCTCTAGAAATATAAACCCCCAATTCCAGGTTTCAATCAAGTCACGTAATTCTAATTTTTCAATGATTTTACTAATTCAAACATCCAAATTGATCACTACCCAGTTACATACACCAAACAAAAAAACAAACAAGGGTCTGTTCGGTTAAAATAGTTGTAGCTATAGCTGTTAGTGTTTTTAGTAGCTGCAGCGCTGGTAGCTGTTAGCTGACAGTTGTTGAAGATTAGCGGTATGCAAAGCTGAAATCTAATAACATGTTCGGTACAACTAGCTGTTAAGTTATCAAAATTACGTAAAAGGACATTGACATATTTTTTGACAAAACTTATGTAAATGTAGTAATACTAAATTATATTTTGTTTGACGTTAAATAATTTAATAATGCACAACATGGCTAAATAAATGAAATTATGTAAATAACTGAAATGTTAAAATGAAAGAAAAAGTGCAAATAATAACCTACTACTTTTGAGCATACACGGACTATGGATGCGTGGAGAAATTCTTGAAAGATATTACTAAGCAATGCAGGGAGAAGTAGTAATAAACATGCAGTACGGTGCGTAGAAGATGGAAAAAAAAATCATATGATTAAATTAATCCAAGGGTTCTATTGGAAAAAGATATGCAAAAGCTACATCATGAGACATCATCTCCATGAAACGTTACTTTGTATAACGTTTGGCAAAAGCTACTAAAACCACCAAAAGCAGGTCGAACAGCTGATATACCGAATATGTCTAATTTTATGTAAATAGTGGATTGACCGGGTCAAATAGCTAAAAGCTTCCCAAAAAGCTACTAAAAAGTTGCGCCGAACAGGACCCAAATCGAAGTTCTAATAAATTGGGATTTTCTTAAGTATTTCATGCGTTTCGACGCTCGTCACTTTGTATGGATTTATGACAGTTTTGACCGTTTTCCTTATCTTCTCTTAGGTTTTCTACTCTAATATTTTGCAAATCCTTATATTATCATACTTGGAGACCACCACCAAAATTTGAGTCGTTTTTCCTCCGAAGCCATTTTATCAAAAAATCGTAGATTATGTACTGTGATTATGGTCAAATTTGATCAATTTTCCGAAAAAAAGCCAAAGGTCCTCCAAACATTACTGAAGATACATTAGGATTATACTTGTTGTATTTGAGTGTTGGTTCCTCATTTTCTGAAATATTTCATGCGTTTCGACGCTCGTCACTTTGAATGGATTTATGACCGTTTTGGCCGTTTTCTTTATCTTCTCTTAGGTTTTTGACTCTAATATTTTGCAAATCCTTATTTTATCATACTTAGAGACCACCACCAAAATTTGAGTCGTTTTTGCTCCGAAACCATTTTATCAAAAAATCATGGATTATGTACTGTGATTCTGGTCAAATTTGATCAATTTTCCAAAACAAGCCAAATGTCCTCCAAACATTACTGAAGATACATTAGTACTATACTTGTTGGATTTGAGTGTTGTTTCCTCATTTTCTGAAGTATTCTATGCGTTTCGACGCTCGTCACTTTGTATGGATTTATGACCGTTTTGGCCGTTTTCATTATCTTCTCTTAAATTTTTTACTTTAATATTTTGAAAATCCTCATTATATCATATGTAGATACTACCAACAAAATTTGAGCTGTTTTCGCTCCGGAGTATTTTTATCGAAAAACCGTGGATTATGTAATGTGATTACGGTCAAATTTGATCTATTTTACGAAACAATTCATATGTCCTCCAAACGTTAAATTAGATACCCTAGGACTATATTTGTTGGATTTGAGTGTTGGTTCCTCATTTTCTTAATTATTTCATGCGTTTCGACGCTCGTCACTTTGTATGGATTTATCATCGTTTTGGCCGTTTTCATTATCTTCTCTTAAATTTTTTACTCTAATGATTTTCAAATCCTCATTATATCATACGTAGAGACTACCACCAAAATTTAAGCCGTGTTCGATACCAAGCCTCTTTATCGAAAAACCATGGATTATATACCGCAATTCAAGTCAAATTTGATCAATTTTTCGAAAAACGTCAAATGTCCTCCAAAAATTACTGTGGATACCCTAGGACTATACTTGTTGAATTTGAGTGTTGTTTCCTCATTTTCTGAAGTATTTTATGCGTTGCGACGCTCGTCACTTTGTATGGATTTATGATCGTTTTGGCCGTTTTCATTATCTTCTCTTAAGTTTTTTACTCTAATATTTTTCAAATCCTCATTATATCATACGTAGAGACTACCACCAAAATTTGAGCCGTATTCGCTCCCGAGCCTTTTTATCGAAAAACCGTGGATTATATATTGCGATTTCGGTCAAATTTGATTAATTTTTCGAATAACGTCAAATGTCCTCCAAAAGTTACTTTAGATACCCTAGGACTATACTTGTCGGATTTGAGTGTTGTTTTCTCATTTTCTGAAGTATTTCATGCGTTTCAACGCTCGTCACTTTGTATGGATTTATGATCATTTTGGTCGTTTTCATTATCTTCTCTTAAGATTTTTACTCTAATATTTTGAAAATCCTCATTCTATCATACGTAGAGACTACCACCGAAATTTGAGCGGCTTTCGCTCCGGAGCATTTTTATCGAAAAACTGTGGATTATGTATTGCGATTCTGGTCAAATTTGATCAATTTTTCGAAACAAGCCAAATGTCCTTTATACGTTAAATTAGATACCCTAGGAATATATTTGTTGGATTTGAGTGTTGGTTCCTCATTTTGTGAAGTATTTCATGTGTTTCGAACATCGTCACTTTGTATGGATTTATGATCGTTTTGGCCGTTTTTCTAACCTTCTCTTAGGTTTTTGGCTCTAATATTCTTCGAATACTCATTATCGGCAAATCCTTATTTTATCATACTTAGACACTACCACCGAAATTTGAGCCGTTTTTGCTCTGGAGCCATTTTATCGAAAACCCGTGGATTATGTACTACGATTCTGGTCAAATTTGATCAATTTTACGAAATACGCCAAATGTCCTCCAAACATTACTGTAGATACCCTAGGACAACAATTGTTGGATTTGAGTGTTGGTTCCTCATTTTCTGAAGTATTTCATACGTTTCGACGCTCGTTACTTTGTATGGATTTATGACCTTTTTTGTCGTTTTCCTTATCTTCTCTTAGGTTTTTTACTCTAATATTTTGAAAATCCTCATTATATCATAGGTAGAGACTACCACCAAAATTTGAGCCGTATTCGCTCCAGAGCCTTTTATCGAAAAACCGTGGACTATATACTGCGATTCCGATCAAATTCAATCAATTTTTCGAAAAACGTCAAATGTCCTCCAAAAATCACTTAGATAGCCTAGGACTATACTTGTTGGATTTGAGTGTTGCTCCCTCGTTTTCTGAAGCATTCAATGCATTTCGATGCTCGTCACTTTGTATGGATTTATGACCGTTTTCATTATCTTCTCTTAAGATTTTAACTCTAATATTTTGAAAATCCTCATTATATCATATGTAGAGACTACCACCAAAATTTGAGCCGTTTTCGCTCCGGAACTTTTTTATCGAAAAACCGTGGATTATGTATTGCGATTCTGGTGAAATTTGATCTATTTTAAGAAACAAGCCATATGTCCTCCAAACGTTAAATTAGATACCCTAGGACTATATTTGTTGGATTTGAGTGTTGGTTCCTTATTTTCTGAAATATTTCGTGCGTTTCGATGCCGTCACTTTGTATGGATTTATGATCGTTTTGCCCGTTTTCATTATCTTCTCTCAAGTTTTTTACTCCAATATTTTTCAAATCCTCATTATCATACGTCGAGACTACCACCAATATTTGAGCCGTATTCGCTCCCGAGCCTTTTTATCGAAAAACCGTGGATTATATACTGAAATATAAGAGGTGATGGGATTGTGGTATGAAGATGAGATAGTAAAATGGCTAATGTAAAAGTGGAAGTAAAATAATAATATGATAGGGAGTAAGTGAGTAGAAACATATAATATAATATACTATCATTACTAATAATATTATTAAAAAGATAAATCAACATTTTTATAAAACGAGTATAATAATGTGAATATGCAGCCCGGGCGTAAGCCGGGCATACAAACTAGTATAGTAAGGAGTTAATGAAAAAAGGAGGACAAATAAAGAGTCATCTGAGTTGGAGAGTAGAGTGTGGTTTTGTTGATGTGAGGTAGGATTGTACAATGGAGATGTTGTATGGTTGAGGGTGGCGAGACTAAGTGTCGTTGAACTAGGTTAGATGGGGACGGTTAGAATGACGGTGAGAGGAGAGTTTACGATGTCGAGAAAGAATAACGGCTTTTCGGAGGACCAATATAGGAACACCCGGCAAAACTTACCTAGACTTGAACGCCTCAACTAGAATTACTTGATTTAAACATCCGAACTTTGCCCAAATTCAACCCAAAACGACCCAATTCGAATTCGAAAATGACCCGAAGACTGTTTGATCCAATAATGACTGGAAGCCTGGAACCGAACAGTTTATATTTGTAATTTACCCGACCAGAATGATCAGACATTTAAATAAATCGCTTGAACAAATAGCTTGGGTTAGCAATATGACAACTTCAATCACTGAAATTACCGATAAAATCTCAACTTAAGATAATGTGGGACAAAGTTGTAAGACATGCAACATTAATATGATCAAAATTGACCAATCCAAAACGACCCAGTTTGGATTGACCTGACCCGAATCCGACCCATAGCTGAGACATCCGACTCAAACTAGAGGTGATCATGGGCCGGCCCGGGCTGAGTTTGGGGTGAAGAAGTTGGCCCGAAGTGCGGGCCTGACCGGGCTTTTCTTTCGGGCCTAGTAGGTCGGCTTAAGCCCGGCCGTTTCGGATTCGTTCGGGCTTTTTTTTTTAAATTATATATTACTTAATTATTACGTTTTTTTTATCACTTTACACATTAATATTATCTAGTACTTGCATATTTAGTTTAATAATATATTATTATACATTTTCAAAGAGGTTTTTGATGTTATTTTCATAATTTACAATATTTTATTTTATTAATAGTAATATTTTTATTATTTTAATATGCTTTATTCACTATATTTAGCCTAATTTTGCTACATTGAGTACTTTAGTTACAAAATTCGTCATAATCCGACATCATTTACACTAGTTTACATAACTTACGTTTATAAAATTTAAAAAATTTGCATTTTTTCTAAAAAGCAGGCCGGGCCAAATTTCGGGCCACGAGCTAGGCCCATATTATTGCGGGTTTTTTTGGCCATTTTCGGGCCTAGTTGGTCGGCACAAACCCGGGAAAAAAAGTCGGTCCGGGTCGGCTTTCGGGCCTGGGCCATTTGATTAGCTCTAACTCAAACCCCAATTTAACCTGAAAGGTGACCCGATCCGAATAGACTGAATGACCCGTAACTTAAAATTACGGGATTACCCCGAATTGGCAATGGAGTATTTTATTTATGGTTTTTTTTACGGGAAAAGAACAGACGATACTGGTACAATCTACTCCTCTGAAGAAAAAGGTAGTCAGGCAGGTAGAAGAAGTCTACAATTTGATCTAAATCTCAAGGTTTAAAGCTTTCTTACCTTTTCTTTCGACTATATAAACAACAATTTTTTACCATGTATTTTTATTGCTTAATTTCCTGTTGTAAATAAACATCATGGAGATGGTTGAGGTTCATATTTTTCATGTGATTTTGATCTGATTAGTTAATTATTGATAATTCACATAATGGGTTTCTTCCAAAAATTCAAAATTGGGGTTAATTGGAGTGTGCCCATTTGTTGCGGTAGCGTACAGTGTTGAAAAGTTTGAATCTTTTAACCCCAATTTATTAGAACTTCGATTTGTTTGTTTTTTTGTTTGGTGTATGTAAGGTAGTGATCAATTTGGATGTTTGAATTAGTAAAATCATTGAAAAATTAGAATTATGTGACTTGATTGAAACCTAGAATTGGGGGTTTATATTTCTATAGGTTCAATTTAGCATAAAATGTATTGTTTACACTTAGTATTTAAATTTAGCTAATCAAGTTTACGCTTTGTATGTGATTTGCTGTTTATTTTAGCTCGCCAAT
Source organism: Spergularia marina (assembly GCA_963680865.1). Taxonomy (NCBI): domain Eukaryota; kingdom Viridiplantae; phylum Streptophyta; class Magnoliopsida; order Caryophyllales; family Caryophyllaceae; genus Spergularia; species Spergularia marina. The sequence goes on along the minus strand of OY804551.1, from coordinate 27,577,906 downwards.
TTCATGAATGTTAGAGTTGCCACATATTTTGATAAATGAGCTTGGTCTATAGTTGTTGGCCCAGACACCCGAGTGGGTTACCATATCTCTCTCTCTCTCTCTCTCTCTCTCTCTCCCCCCCCTATGATTTAAATGAAAGTTTAGATGAGTTAGTGTTGGACGGATGGTCTGGTGGGGGAGTTTTTCGACTTTAAGATTAACCTGAAAGTCTTAGATTATCACTCATCCAACCATGTCCTTCTGTAGAGGAGCAACGGGAGAATCCGAGGGTATGTTGGTTGGTTGTGTTATGCAAGATTGGGATATATCTTATTGGTGCCATGGTCTGAATTGCAAAGTTTAGTGCGCTTTCTCGGATATTGGAATTTAGTAATAATTGATGATCTGTTTCTAATGAGGGGTCATTTGGTAAATGTTTGATGCAATATGTAGAAGGATGGAGGAGCAGTTTGTTTTAAGAGTTCCACCTTCTGTTGCTGAAAGAATTGAGCGTCTTTTGAATGAAGATCCTTCTTCATCCGAGGATAATTCGCTGGATTTGTCCTTCACTGGTACGACCTTGCCCCTTTGTAAACTTTCCTTTGATCTTGGTGCCAGTGTTTATTTCGATTCCATTCTTGTATGCCTATCCATCTATTTTGTAAGTATGTCACAACTAAGTATTTGGCTGCATTGGTGACTTTTTCTTGATGTAGAGGAATTTTCTATGCCTGTTTGATTGTACTCTGGGTGGGATTGAGTTTTTTAGGTAAATAATTGGTATTCTGTAGGACAGAAATGTTATTCAGGATGATTGTAATAGCTTAGCTGATACAATCAAAGTCCATGGACGTTGAAGCTTGTTCTGCCATGTTTGCTAATTTGTTTTGTGTAACTCGAGAAGGGATGTCTTAACGATACTTCTATAGCACGGACATGACCTTTCCGGTTCCTCTTGGCAGTATGAAGCGAATAGAAAGAAAATTGCTAACCAGGGCCTTTGTTGTAATCTTGGTTCTTGTATACCGTTCTGTTTTCTGCTGAACTTTTGAGATTACTGTTTTTTTTTTTTGCTGATTTATATTTGGTTTGTGTGAGGTTATTTTTCTTGTGGCCTTTCCATTCATTTCACTCCTCATTGGTCTTATATCGGAAAAGCATATCGGAAAAATCGATATGAAACATATCTGACGAACCCAAAAGAATAAATATAAAGTTATCAACTTTAACTCCATTTCTACACTATGACATTGATTTACATCTTCTCTACCAAAAAAAAACCGAGTTACATATGACAAATTTCACTGTCTAACATACAAAAAAAAAAAAAAAAAAAAAAAGACTAAATATTTAGCATTAAAAAACTCTTCAACATACAAAAATCTAATTAGCATCAAACTAAAAGGGTAAATTCCTAATGAAGTATCTGGGCAGTGGGTAATTTCTATTTTATATCACTCAAGAACATACAAATTGGAAAAAATTAAGAAATATAGTGACTAATTATTGCATGATTTTGGCATTGAAAATATGAAATATAAGTCGAATAAGTAGTATTGGAGGAGAAAGATTACCTGAGCAATGAAATTCCCAGCAGCCGACTACGACGGAGAAGTTCCAAAGAGTAAGAGATCACTTTCACTTTGTCGCTGAGAAAAAAATATTGGAGATTTTGTGTTAGGTTTTTTTAAGGTGAGTTTTTGGCTTATTTTGTATAGGAGGATTGTGTAATATAACGAGGGGGGTTTTGGTAATTTAACTTAAAAGACTATATTACCCTTAGTTAAAGGGTAGCCTTATTTCCACGGGAACGGTTAATCGGGTGTTTGACGTATAATCAGGGCCGTGTGAGAGAGATAAGTCTTAATCTTAATATATTTTTTTTCGTGGGCATTGAAGAGGTCTAGAGCCCTTCGAATTTTCTGATAGCTTCTGGTGATTGATAAATTAATTTATGTTATGGAATTATTGTTATATACCATATGTGAGTTTTTGGTAATCATGTACAAAATGCATGCATTAACCATGTAAATGTAGTATACCATACATAATCTTATGGTAATCATGAAAATGAGCTTATGATAACCAGTCCGAAGATATCACATTTTCATAATTATGAAATTATTTTATATGTTATGGGAAGATAATATTCCGTAAGTTAAAGGTCTAATATGACATTTTCTACATTTTGGTACATATAAGCATCAAATGATGACCTTAAATTTTGAGATACTAATACTAATAACTATAGGTCACCCTAATATAATTAAGTAACCGTTTAACTTATTCAAATGAATTTCTCAATACTAACAATTATACGTGAACTCTATTGAATAGGTTAAAAGGCCTACGAATTTCTTAGAGCTTCAGGTGAATTAAGAATTAATTAAGTGTTACAAAAATGTAGTTAGCATATATTAGTTCCATACGTCAAACTTACATTTTGATACGTCAGAAAAAAAAAAAAAAAAATCTTACGACATTATCTACATTTTGATAAATATAAGAACCAAAATTGTTTCTTTAAACTTCGAAATAGAGATAGTAATACTAACAACGATAAATCACTCGTGTACTATAGGTGGATAGTAATTCAACTTATTTTATAATTTCTCAATACTAATAAGTACTCCCTCCGTTCGCCTATAAAAATAACAGTACATAATCCGCACAAAATTTTATTTATAAAAATCCTCATTGTACCCGCATAAATATACTAGTTTAAAGCCCGTGCGTTGCACGGTGACATTAACAATATTTATATTATATAGGCATTTTCCATTACCGAAATCATTATAATTATTGTAGTTAAATAAATTTTTTTTAAGGTAATAACGAAATAAAGTTACCATTTATTTAGAACAATTGATTAATTCATTTTTTACAGTTTTCACACTGTATACTTACCTAACATTAACGTTCTAGCTAATTAATTAACTTTTTTAATAGAACCATTTACTTCCATTACCTACTTTAACCAATCTTTTATCGTTTTACGTGTTTTTGTCTCATGACAAAGGTATAAAGATATCAATACCAATCAAAACTAAACACAAATTATACAAGATATTTACAATTATTTCACATCAACAAACCTAAATAACAAATTGACAAATGTTGTGCTATAATGATTAAGATAGAGGTACCGAATATAATAAGTTTCAGTTTCGAATTTGTTCCCTATATTGTGTACCGATTTCCAAGCTTATTACACTTGATGTTAGTAAGATTTTGTATGATTTAACTTATTCTTTTTAACATATTCGTATCACGAGAGTAAGATGTTGTAACTAAATCTTATAAACAGACTTTTTATTAACAAAAAACTACTCGTATATTAAAATTTCATTAACTGTAGACACATTTAAAAAAAAAACATTGGTTCTTATATTTTACCAAAATGTAGAAAATGTCGTATAGTTTTCTCTTATATTAAAATATAGGTTTGACTTATTATCTTACCATAACTTAAAAAGGAAACTTTTATATTGATGGATTTTTTCAAAATTACCATAGACCTACATATGGTATACTACATTTCCTTAAGTAAAATATATGAATTTAATACATGATTACCATAAAATCACATATGGTATAACAACAATTTCATAACATAAATAAATTCCTTATTCACCAGAAGCTCTAAGAAAATTCGAAAGGCTCTAGACCTCTTCAATGCCCACGAAAAAAGTTTCGTTTATAAATATAATTTAATAATAATATTAATAATATATTAAGATTAATATTTATGTAGAAGAATATCTTTCAATTGGGTGATCCTAAGAGTCTACATATAGGCACATCAAAATTTGCTTACAAATCAATAATCCTAATTTATCTCACTCTCGTAATTTTTGGTAGTGGTACTTAACGGGGGTATTTTCGTACTTTACCCATCTCCTTCATGAAGTCTGTAACGCTAACGCACATTCGTTGCGGGCTATTTCAGCCCAATAATAATCCATTTGTCTGCAAAGATTAGCCCATTTTAAACGTTTGGGCCCCTGACCATATTTCGGAAAGCCCGAATCTGTCTAGTTCCAACTTCCAACCCACCTTCTGCCGCAGAGGAAAGAAAGACGAAGCGAATCGGAGTATCCAAAAATCAATAATAATAATAATCTCATTACAAATCCGTGCTTAAACATTTAAACCCCGTCATTAGTATAATCAAGATTGCAAATCTTCCTTTATCCAGGTAAAATTTCTAATTTTAAATTTCTGTCATTGTAGATGCATTTCAACGGTAATCTAATAGTTTAAATCTAGATTTTCACCATAATAGTATAACACTAATCAACCCTAGGAGAATAGGATCGTTATTGTTAGGCTCATACCGTAATTCTTGTGTTAGATAGTCTGATGACAAGTTATCGTCACACAATTCTGATTTTGGTTGACACACAATTGAGTAGCGTGACATAGTATTTCTCGTGACACCGTCTCACCAGTTTTTGCATCAAACGTAAGTGGTTTCGGATCAATTGGGAGGCATTTGCTTAGGATAATCTGTCTCATTCACTTCATATACATTGATACATATGCGATCATTAATAATAAACATAGAAAAGAATAGAGAATTACATGATCCTAGACACACAACAGTATAGATCACAAATTTGTTCTGATCCTAAAAATTGTTTCCGTAACGTTCAATATTTGTTGGGTAAGATTGGTAAATTTTGTCAGAAGTCCGCATGTGATCCAAGATAACAACTCCTTCCCTGCAAAAACAATCGTTGCTCTTACGCGACTTGTTTATTTTGCTTCCCTTCTTTATTACCGTTATTTCAATCATGTGTTTTCAGTATAATTGCGCGATTAGTACTTTCAACGTGCATTAACATGATTTTAATTACTGTAATTCCTCAACGCTCTTGTCTAGGATTCTCTTGCTCATCCGGTTATGTTCACATCCGAGTCGTGTAAAATCACATAAGTCGACCATGCCAACCAAGCAGATCCGACTTGTTTAGAAACACACAAGGCGACGAAGCTCTACCTCATGGGTTTGCACACTTTGTACACTCCGAAGGTTCGAACTCGACAGCTCTTATAGTCTTATCAAACCGATTAATACCTGTTCGAACTCTACTCAGTGCTTATTGGTAGTTCGATTTACATTGTTAATTCTTGGTGAAATGAAGAAAGAAAAAAAAAAAAGGAAATTTATTTAAATTGTTGACTTAGCATTGTAGTTAGCAAGCATTGTTTGAAATTTGAAGGTAGATTCCTGAAGTAGTAATATATATGGAGTTACACGTAGAGACTTGATCCCACTCTTAACAAAGCAAGCTAAGCTAAGCTTGCTGTCTTATTCTGTTCTGCTGATCTTCTTCTCTGACTTCAGTCGACATAATTTTATACGTTTTAATAAATTTAAAATTATTGAAAATATATATGTTAGTCTTATCATTTGCTATGTGTTTTTCTAGTTTAATTGCACGCATTGGCGTGTCATAAGTTGGTATGAGAAAAGACATTAAATTTGTCTTGTAGGATTGTATAGAATACAATGCTAATTTCTTTAGTATGAAAGTTTTGATCATATGGTATATGTATAATGTAACTGTCTATGTTTGGTGGCCGCATCACTACCTCCACTCCCACTGTCTACGTGACTATAGGCTTAAATTAGTGTAGTTTACGTTTGGTCGGTGGTTGTTTTTGTTAACGTCTTTTAGAATAATGAATGATATGAAAACGAGACTTAATTTAATTAAGGTTTGGAATTGTCATTTTCGCAATCTAGATAATATTGTTATGGCTGGAACGGTTTGTGTTATTTTTATTTTTAACGTCGTTTAGAAGGATGAACAATATAGTCTAAAAAGTTAACAAACTATACTACTTTACCTTAAACCTGAGTTTCGGTCTAACAAGGATTAATTAAGGTATGGTTCTATTCACGATCACGTACAAGGAGCAGGAACTCCATGTTACTGAACATATTTGACAACCACACACAAATCTAATCAGTTTGAAATCACTTTCTTACTAAGCCTCGCGATACTTTCACAAATGATCCGTCTTTACTTTTTTTAAACGGGACGATCCGTCTTTGTTGAATGATAATTGTTTGTGTTAAGTGTTAACGTGTTTTAGAATGACCCGAACAATACAACAAAAATGATAAAAAAATAAATCTTCTCAATGTATATCACTCTTAGTTTATGAAACAAGTCAAGGAGTCGTTTTCTTGTCTCTAGTTGATCGGAGCCATCTGACCCTTTTTCCATTAGAAAACCTTGTACGGCCAAGAGTGGTAATAATTTTACAATGATCATATCTTTTCGAATGGTACCTTATTATTATTTGCAAATCGCTTATTTATTACAAGATCAACGTAGTGGTTCACATAATTGATTGACTTAGTGCATAACTAGCTCCTAATTATGATTTTTATTGATGTTAAGTCAGGATATTAGGAAACTTGTGGGGACTTAAATCAACTTAATTAGACTAATTTATGAAGCAGAGCTTTCCAATTTTCGGGATTATGCTTTGGTTTATTGCCTGCTTTATGGTATGGTCCCTTTTCTTTTCTCTTATTATGTCTTTATGCTCGCCCATAACCACGTGTTCTCAGAGCTTTTCTCGATAGATTCTTAATAGTGTTATACTAATTATTTGATTATTATGAGTTTTATTGTATCTGGTTGTTTGCTCTGTGTCTCAATATAAATATCATTAGAAAGTTATATGATTAAAGAATGAAAAAGGGCAATGTTTCTTCTAGTTTTGCCGGCTTAAAAACTAGGTATACTTGACTAAGAATTTTTAAGTTTGAGGATGGAAATGCTAAGGTTAATACTACGATAAGTAAAAAATCAATGATCATGAACTATAGTAAGATTTGCCAATGTATTTTCATGGACGAAATTTTTAGGCTATACATCGATGAGGGATCGACCATGAAAGCTAATCCGATAATGTAGACCATGCATCTTAAACTTACTGTTAGGGCAATTTTTTTTCCGGTAAATTAAAACAATTCGAATTCATCCAAACCATTCACATTATCATTGAAATGACATAAAGTTCCACATTTCCATTGTTTACTTAGTAATCAAACAAGAAATTACTGTGTGGAATGCTCATAGAACAAAGCATTAACTTCTAAAATTGATCAAACTGATGATTAAATCGGTTCTATTTTCTTGGACCGAATGCTTCGTTGACAAATTTCTTGTCCTTGACCTTACACCTCAAGCATAAATAGTCAATTTTCATGACACAATGCAATGTGAAATTGATCGAGAATTGTGTATATTATGAGTTTGTTTATACTATAGTATGTTTTATTTCCAATGTACAGTGAACAAACATTTATGCCGACAGATTGAAGAGATAGTATGGAAATTGTAATGAGTAATTGCGCAACTTTTTCGTTGTTTTCTTTAAGCCGATCATTTTCTGAAAAATTTGGGTTCCCAAGCATGGGTTGTTTTGTAGTTTCAAGGGTACTCCCATGTTTTAGTAGTGATTTCTCAAATGGCAACAATAGTACTCTTGGCGATAGATTAATGGTTAAGGAGCCGATCTAATTAAATAAGAAAATTTGATTTCGTAATCTTAAAAAGGCATTTTTAAAATCTTTTAAAAGACGTATTAGTTTTGTTACCTTTGTAATTTCGTTAGCTTAAACGAAAGAACTTAACTATTTTTTATTATGTCTAGACTCTAGAACTTGATCCTAGGATCCCAAGAAACAATGGTGTTAACGTTTGAGTGGAAAATCTTAGTTATGCCTCCTTTACGAGTCCATCTGAACAAACCGAACTAACTCAAATTAGCGTATTGGCTAATTTGATCGTGACTTAGTTGGATTGAACCGGATCAAAATCAGATGGCGCAAACCAAAATTATAGGTCCAAAACTCAGTTTTTGTTTAGTACAATTGCTACTTTGCCGTACTGATATAATGACAATACTTTAAGTGACTAATTAAGTACTTGCTCCCCACAGCATTACTCTTATGATCTTAATTATACGCGTTTAAGTAGACAACATCTTGATATTGGTTGTTTGTGGATTCACAGATTAACTACGATGCCGAAAATTAATTTATTTCAATGCAAAGATCTGTTGATCGATGCGGTGTGCGATTTGAATGATGACGTCCGTTAGCAACATTTAATCTTTTTTTCCCTATCTCTTAATTACCAATTCTATTAATGAAGTAGGTCATTTTCTTCAATACACTAATAACTAATGGAGATCGAGATTATTAGAGGTTCATTAAAGAACTGTTGTTGAAGATTAGAGATGATAACTAACATATTTTATATTGATACATCTTATTAGGAGTAGATAAAATGGGATTAAGACTTAAGAGTGATTGGGAGTAGATGATTATCTCGAGATTCAAAGATCCGGAAATTCGACTTCTCAGTAAGTGTACTTTTACTCGCAAAGTAGCATGAGTCATTCGTGTATCTATAGCTAATAAATCGGTTCGATTAATCTAAAATTTTGCTAATTTAAAATGTATTTAAGCAAGTTGAATGCCATTAATGTTCTAGTGCTTTGTCTGAGCCCACAAGTTAAAACTGTGCCACTGTCATAATGTGTGTCAATTAAAAGATGGTCCTCTACTATCACTCCAGAACTCCAGAATATTGTCCATATTATTCGTGCCTTCATGGTGTGGTATGTATGCCATAGAAAGGCATACACTAGAATGTTAAGAAATTTGAATGATCATTTCATAATCAAGATTGGAGAAAAATGAATACTGCGCATAAATTACTATGAATCTTAACTATAGAAAATGTCAATTTCACCATTTATACTAATGCGGGTCGAACGACAAAAGGGGCTGCAATCTCAATCCAGCAATCCTAACAACGTAAATCTAGAAAGAACAAAAAAAAAAAAAAATAATTTACATTGTCAATTGTCAATTTTATAACATAAATGCTCCAAACAGGCAGACAAATTGAAGTAATTTTTTTTAGGTCAAAATTGAAATAAGTTACTACATATAAAATCCAGGAAGAAAAAAGAAAAATTAGAATTTTAGGTTGGTTTTAACATGGAGTTGAAATCTTAGTTTAGGTCGTGCAAAAACACACCTAATCTAATCTAGAACAATATTTGAAAATTTTGAAAAAAGTTGGGGAAAATGGAAATACTCGATCAGACAAATCTGTTCCCGCCTTAAGTTTCCCGCTAGCGCGCACATGATACGGACGTGGTGAGTCTAGTTTACAAAATATTATTATTTTAATGTTCTGTACTACTTTATTCTTAGCCCTACTGGGTAGCTTATGTGTGAATGAATCAAGCTGGTCTTGTTTTCCCCAAAAAAATAAAAAGGAAAATCAAGCTGGCCTTGTTAATATTTTGATTTATCTTGTTAATATTTTGATTTATCTTTTTTTTTTTTTTGTTAATTAGTATTTTTTTTTTTTTACTTTATTACCTTACATGTTGGTGCTAAATCAAGCTAGATTAATTTGTTTTTTTGTCCGTTTATTGTGATTGTTTGATAGTGTATGTCACTCTTTCATTTTCGACTTTATTTTTTTAATATTTTATTTTTACCTTTTCTCACGAATTCACGATTGTTAGTGTTAAAAACGTAAGTTTTAACTAACAAATGCTCGATCACATTTGAAAATTCATCTTACAAAGTAATATCATTACTACCCAAATATTTCACATCGGAAAATAATAAATTTTGACCCATTAATAACCCGTAGAGCGCAATTGCGCAATCAAGAGAGAGTTCATGATATAGATGAATAAACACAAGAGGCAGAGTAAACATCCACAAAAAGAGGTCAACGAAAGTGGTAAATAGAGTAAATGCAAGAGGCGCTCCAACCCCCGTGCAGCCCTAAATATAATGGGGGGGGGGGGGGGGGGTGGGATTATACAGTAAGATATTGCATTCCCAAAGCTCTTCTTTTATTTCTTTCTTTCTTACATTACTACTGACTTTAGTAAAATGCAGGGCCAATGAAAAGTCTGAATGCACCACAACCCAAATAAGTCATATTACCAGACACACAGTCAAACATAGCTCTGCCTGAGTGCCTGACTCTTGTTTTCGCATAAAAAGCACCTTCAACTAAATCCAACTCCCTCTGACATTACACTAACATTCCATTTTCTTCCAAATTTGCATGTAATTATGTAGGGTAATAGATTACCGAGTATTTCTTTAAATTCTTTCCTAACAACCAAGGTCATTCTTGTAATCCGGCACTGTAGAGTAGTCACCATTGATACAGATGAGTTTCAAACTTTTACCAAAAGAAAACAACCCTTGACAAGCTGATCAAAATATTTAACAGCAATCCGCTGAATAAACTATATAATTATCATTAGAAACTCTACTTAAAATTAACATTTTTTTTCAATGTTTTTCTTTGTACTAAAAAATGTATGATGATCTAATAAACACACCCACAAAAAAGAAAAAAAAAATCCTCTCATTTTTTTTTGTATATTATTCAAAACCCCTAACTTCTTTCTAATTGAAATGTCTTGTTGTCTAACTTCCTTCTCTTTGGAGCAGGAGTTAGATTGTTGTTGTTGTGTGTTGATGAAGTATCATCACTCTTGTAACTCATGCATGATGCAGCATCAAGCACCCCAATTGGACTTTGAGGCACATATGTTGATGATAAACCACTTTCACCATTACATCTACTGTTCATTCTCATATTTTGCATCATTTCTACACATTTCATCACTCTTTCCTGCCAAAAAAAATGGAATAAACTTTAATCACCCACCATTAAAAGATGATGATCATCATCAATGTTTACAACCAACTTTATTCAATGGGGATTTCCTTTTTTACCTTTTGTAAATGCTCTGAGAGTATACATTTAGATGCATTGTCAGGATTTTCTACTGTTTGGGTTTCTTCTGTTACAGAGATTGCCACTGCTGCTGCAATTTCTGATGGCTTGAATTCCAACCAGTCTATCCCTACATTCATTTATTTCACTCAACCAATCAATACAACACCACCAACAAACTATACTTGTAGTCCGAACATGATTTAGGGTCGGCTAACATGAAATCGTCACGCAAAATCGAAGTACGGTGTTAAAGATTATCATACCTTTAATGGTGCATATGATTAGTTGTATGGCTTGGAAGAGTGAATTTGTTGATGACACTTGATCACCACCACTTAATTTATGCAAGAAGTAATCAATGTAAGAAAATGGTGTCACTGATTGCATTCTCCAATTCAATGTGCTCATCACCAAAAGTTCCATTCTTTGTATAGTTTTGGCCTCGAATATAAACTTTGATTCACACACCTGAAGAAAATTTAATTGACCAATCATTCAATTGTACATACACACACTTCATTCATAAATCATCTACTCTTATATCATATAAAATGTGCATATAACATGCAATTTTCCTAATATTTCAATTGAAACCAAAACGTTAGCGTATACATTACTCACTTGTAAATCAAGAGAGAATGGGACATCAGTTTCATCCACTTTGGCTGCTATAGATAGACAGGCAACAGCGAGCAGTTGCATCATCCAAGCTTTGCCCTTCTGCAACACAACAATCATATATTTGATGCAAATCAGTAACAAATTACACTTGATTTCGATCATTTTATATACTAAAGTTTGAAACTTTATGATTGCTAAATAAATTAGATTACTTACAGGAAGTTCATACGTCGATAGGAAGCGATCCAAGTAATTTACAGATAGATAGAAACATAAGGGTCCAAAATTGTAGTATGATTGAACCTGCCAACACAAAAGTTCGATCTTCATTAGTCTTTAATCATCATCATAATGTGAAAAACCATTAACCCAACAATTGGAAATCAAAGACGTGACGATGCGGATCATTGAACGATCCCCATTTACGACGATAATGAGACGCAAACGTCAGTACAAGGTTCAAGGTTTCATCATGATTGATAAGTACCATGGTTAGGAAGGTTGGAAATGCAAAAGAAACATGTGAATTTGGTATAGATTAATCAACAAAAGGCCAAATAATTCCATATGAACACCTTTCTAATCAAGTGGTAAACAACTTTATGATGTCAAAAGATTACTAATTTGCAATAATATCATCAAAATGTAAAGATTAGAATGAAGACCCACCACACAAATGGGGGAAAAACATTGAAAACCATTGGAAAAAATTATGAAATTATAATCAAATAATAATAAGAACTAGATAAGAAAAGATAAGATGTAAGAAAGAAGACCCACCTTTTGAATCCAATCAACAGCCTGATTTCTAGCAACCAAGTCCAAATCCCCATTTCTTAGTCTCTTCAAGTAATAAAAAACACCCGGAAAATGTTGGCTTTCTTTGAGAAACAAGGAAGTTAAACACTCATCAGTTTGCAAAACCCCAGAAAACCCAACAACAACAAACTTTTCTTCTTCTTCTTCTTCTTGTTCTTGTTGTTGATTGTTTTTAAGGTTTTTTCGTGGATTCCCGTGTTGTTGTTGATGGCAGTTATTATCATCAGAAACATCATCAAAACAATCATCTACAACAACACTTGTAGAAGAAGTTCCCCCATAATTATCATCAACATCATCAAAAATACTTGCATTGTCCTCTGCACAAAATAGGCTTGACATAGCACAATCAAAATTTGCTCCCATTTTTGTTTTTGTTTTTTTAAATATCTCCTCTCAACAAATTAAATCAAAGAATCAAACTTTTGCATAAACTTGCAAACCCAAAAACAAACAAATTTGACCAACTTTTTTTGAAGGGGGATTAATTAATCTTGTAGATGAAGATTTGATAAATGAAATCAAATGAACTGATGTGTATGAATGGACTTGATTACTCAAAACAAAATTGAATAAACAAAAGAATGGAAAAACAAACAAAATAATGGGAGGATATAAATAGAGTATATTACAAGATGAAGAAAAAGATGCAGAAGAGAATGCTGAAGAAGAAAAGAGGGGAAATGAAGAAGTGGGGGGGTTTTGTAGAGGAGAAATGTATGTGTGAGTGTCTCTCACTAAACACAGTACCCTAGAGAGAGAAAGAGAGGAGGTTTTTTTTTTCAATATAAATATTTTTGGGTACCAACTGCTCCTTAGAGAGAGAAAGAAGAGAGAGAATTATACTAAGACAGTATTTATATACGGAATTATAGAGTGGTAATAATAAAACACGTACTCTACTTGTTTGTCTAGTGTAGGAGTGTATGAGTGTGTGACTGTGTGCACTGGATTTGCATACACTGTAATAATCGTAGTTGATACTTCCTTTATACGCGACGTTTCGCATAACTTTTTGTCATGTTTTGACATGGAAATGTACCTCATTGATAGTAGTAATTCTTTGCCACGAGACATTGTCTGGTTTTTGGGGTAAGTTAAGTGAAATTAGTTATAGGAATGGTTATTTAAATTAACCGCTGTGGTGAAATGTTGAAACATTACAAGAGTTTCACTGAATTGGGACTTGAAATATTAATTAGGTGGTTTTATGGGATGACATCATTTTTACCCAACATTTGATTCAATCATTGGTCATCAATTTACATGTCATTTGTCTTTGGTGTAATAATGTAAAAATTTACCGTTGTTTGAATTCTGTTAATATCGTTATATGTTTCATTTACAGTTAGACAATGTCATCAAACACATAACGTCTCCACATTTATTGATCAAATATTACCCTTTTAATTAGACATGGTAAGAATAAATGGTCACTTATAAGTATCTGGTTTATCGAATGATAAGATAGTACAAGATTTAACACTGTCAAGTGAGAAAACCTAGGTATTAAGAATAAGATGATCAGATGTATACAATTAGTTAATCGGTATCATGTAAATTGAAAGGTGTGAGGATTATGACGACTAAACACGAAGAGACTTTATCGAACACTTTGTTTATGTAGAATAATCATACATCGTCAACTTAGTGGTGTCATTTTAATCTATATCTCTATTCAAAATAGAATTTGAGTATAATTTTGCTCATACCGATCATCGCTTAATGTCGTGATACACTTCTCAAATCCCATGATTGAGTTACGAATTAAGAGTGCAATCAAAATTGCTAATTTACCCTTTTTCGAGGTGATACTATTGCTTGTTTACCTCCTGAGAAGATACACACCCCGGTCAAGATCCGACCAGGAAAGGAGCAAAGAGAACAAAATAATTAACCCACCCTTCCCAAATCCTCTGTTTCTACAGGTTACTTTAATCCAAAATTACTACCAGCCTACAACTGTAAAAATTATTAGTAAAAACTATAATTAATTAATGTAAGTAAGAAGGGTCAAAAGTTTTGATGGGCACCGTATACTAGACAAATTAGGGTCATGATTATACTAAGTAAGCTCCCAACAAGGGATAGGGCGGTCCAAGATGCTCATGTTATGTAATGTTTTTCAGTCAAAACAACTCCTCATGTGTTGGTTTAAAGCTGCCTGGCCTTGGCCTCGCAATTTCTTTTGGAGTTTATGCCAAGCAACGTTTCGACGCATGCTTGTTTGGAGTTACAACCATAATATCTTTGCTTAAACCATTCACATATCATGCATTCGAATTAAGATGCTGAACAAACTTTTGCGTGATCCCGTTTCATGATAAACAGGAATTTCGTAGATAAATGTAGTGGAACTCAATTTGTGTTTAACACATTCACACAAATAATACACGAACTCGTCCGATTTATCGGAATTCTAATTTGCTGTTTACATGACTGTATAATGACTTTTAACATAAATAATACACTACGATGTCCTACAACATGGAGTACTCACCTAAGCTCGTGTGGCTCTAGTGTTCTAAATGTATTATGTATACATACGACAGAGGCAGAGGCCTAGACACTAGTACTCTACACAACTGCACATACGTACCGTATGAGATACGTGTGATCCCTAAGCTAACATCGTTAAATTAGTTATACTCGAATTGTTCTATAAAGATTGCTCACGGTTTATTAGAATAACTCACCAGAGTTAAAATGAAGTACCCTTAAACTTATATAGGCTCGTAGCACCCATATTTCACACTAATAATTTTTTAGAGGTTAAAAGACTGAATTTTTTTTTGTTCGGTTAATTAATTATACGATATTTTATAATCGAGGAATCAGGAATGCATGCTAGAAATTGTCATGTCAAATGGCAACATGGCTTCAAATGAAACATGTCTTCATTTTTTTCTTTTACCCCTCGGCTCCACTGACAATTTACCTCGGTCTAAGTCAAAACTTCAAATCAAATAATGAAATCAGAAAATCTCAAAGTGCAGGAAGCAAAATTTCTGCTTGGAAAAAGGGATTGTGTATCTTGACACAAAGAGAATCCACAACGAGAGGTTGCCCTTACTTTCACCTTTTGCAAGCTTTTGGATTTTTACTTTTCAGAAATTTTGATCTTATAAAGTACAAATTTTGTCCCTAATTTTGAGTAATAATGCTTGATTGGTTGTTTTGGCTTACGATATATTGTTGGGGCTTATATCAATATGATCATATGTACTTGCTGCCTAATCATATGAAGAAGAAACACTATTATGTTCTTCATGATTCATGTGATCGATGAAGGTTGTACATGCAATCATCTATGCATCCGCAAATCTCGAGTGCATGTCATTTATGCATTTGAGTTATATATATGTGTGTGTGTGACATTGCTAGAGTGGCTCATAGTATGATTCCATGAAATAACGTGTTTGTCGTGGAAGGTTGATCGAGTAAGTACTATCAACAAAGTGACAATCTTTCCTCAAATTGCTACGAATATCTTCACAATTTGTACTAAGCAATGTCATTTTACCGTGAGTTTATTCACGTAATGATCCTACTCAACTACACTTTATCGCAACAACTGAAAATATGAACCAAACATGAGTATATGTGATCATCTAAATTTGTTGTACAATGAACTGGGATTAAAAGCCATTTGAGTCTCAAAGTAAACTATTCAAAACTCAAAAAAAGAGTTGTTAGTTAACAGAGAATCAATACCTATAAGATGAGCTAGATCTCATCAAACGGTCAAATATATTAGGAGAAACAGACATGTACTATAATATTCACTATTCGGCTATGTTTTTCTTTTGTAATTTTTATTATTGTATGTGCTAAACTTTCATAATGTCCTTTGTTCCAATGAATTCATCACTAGATCATATAAAACATGTAAAATCTTGGAATATACGAAAAATCTACAGAGCATTTCTCAGTAAATTAAATTGGAAAATTCAGCCTTAAACTCTCAATCTAGGAACTTCAGACTAATTACTATAATTAAGCTAATTACCTTGCACGTCCGAAAATTTAACATAGTTTACTCCCAAATTTGGTATTGTTTTTGTACTTGATTACTAAAAACCTGCACATTTCGAAGTCTCCTGATTGGTTTTACAGTCTTTCTATTTTTTTAACTTGATGGCATGTATAATGTCAGTAATTTTTCTAGTACCTCGACTTGTTGTCCATGTACTCTTGTAATTAGGTCATTAATTTTGTCTTAAGAAGGAAGCATGAATGTGCATGCTTGTGGACCTCGAACCAACGTCCACAAAATTATTAGTAAATGCATTGTGCTAATCAACGACAATCACTTCGTAACTATACTTTTTATTAATAAGTTTAGAATCATGGCCATCACCGATCCACCATTTTAGTACTCCTTATGTCCTTAGTACGAACTTGGTTTTTAAACATGCTTTATATGCATACACATGTGAAGAAATTGAGTGATGTTAGCCTAAACAAATACGATGAATGTAATGAAACGGACAAAGTATATAGACTTAAATGTCATTCCGGCAAACCGCAAAACGAAAGGAAATACTAGAGATTTGTAAAGAGAACCAACGATGGTCGGTAGCAATAAAGGACAATAAGCTAACGGAAACGATCGAACCAAAGAAATCATGACGTAATAGCAAAGTGACGGTACTAATTACTAAACACATAAGCTATATTCGGTATAATAATTGGCTATAACATACTCCGTATCATTTTGTGCTTATCGATCATTTTGCATATTAGCTCACTTTATATAATTTCAATCTGCAAAACTCTAAACAAGTTGGTCTCCTAACCATTACGCCAAACTTGCTTTTCCAGAAGTATGATCTTAGACCACATTACTTAATCTCGTTGCCACTCATTCCAACGGCTTATTCCAATTACTAGCTCCTATCAACATTTTATTGAATCGAGTTAAAAGAAATGGACCACTACACAAATTGAATTGTTGTTTATAAAGTTTATTTAGTATACCATGTACATACAAGATATACTCCATGAGACATTGGATGCTCATCCTCGCATAATCTTGAGGAACACATGCTTAAAGAATTTGGCTTGGTGTCTTTGTGACTCAACAAAAGTAGGCCTTTTAGGAGGATAAAATTCACATTTGGCACAAAACTCTAACCCTTTTTCATCTCATCACTTATATTCTTTGAACTCCCACTTAGAATTTTTTTTTTTACCACCCCATGCACTCTCATCTTCTTTTATTCTTTTGCAGTAACAATGTAAGTTAATTTTTTACCCCAAAGTTATTCTTCGAGATGCATGCTTCTATACTCTATATGATAATGTCCTCAAAGTTTTCACTTCACTGTTTTTAAAGAAGAAACACGAGTACACTAGATGGTCTGGCCTTCTTCTCTGATATTGGGGACTTTATCTTTTTTGGTCTAAAAAGACTGATGTGATCTTAACTAGGAGAAGCTAGCAAATCACTAGTATTGTATGTTTACTTGTTTGCACACCTCTACATATTTCTTCGAGTTTAATTATAGAATAGTAATGGTCTAAATCGAAATAATCTTCCCATGGTACTCGTATGCACATCGAATAATCAATAATGCGAGTAATCGATAGGTATTAGGGCTCACTGCTCAGGGCACTTTTCGAGTATAACAATGACAATGTAGCTTAAATAACATTGATATGATTGTATATTTATTAGCCATTTGGAAAAAAACATAATAACAGTGTGTAATTTTCCACATTATCACAAATGTCGAAATTCACACTATTCCTTAAAAATTCTCGATCGAGCAAGAACCTAAGTGCAATAACAGGCTAACGTGCGCACTTCTCTAAAGCAGGGTCGTATCCTCCCTCTGGATAATTGATTAATCCGATCAAACTCCAAAATAGTTGAGTAACAATTGAAGTAAACAATGCATCGACAGTCTCCAAATTGCTCCTTTTCCATCCGGCTTTCACCCCAAAACACCAAACACGCAACATCCACAACCTTAAAAACACGAATCACAAGTTAAATAACAGTTACAAGTTCCACACGATATTGGAATGATTACCAATTTGTGGTGTGGTTAGTTAGAATGCAAAGCCCAATGCTAGTAGGCCATCCTAGAGAGTCATGAGTTTGGCATGTGATCCATGTATATGTCCCAATAAACCTTAGCCTTTCCGATCTTTGCGTAGACTGCCAAAGCAAAGGCAGAGGAATCCAATTCCACATAACATACGAATACTTATTGTGTGTGTTGTCCGTGAATTTATTAATTGTTGGAAGTTAGATACGATTGTTCATTATTATTAATATTGTGCATCTGCAAAAGTTGTATTCAATATTTTCTGAACAAAAATGTATCTTCATTAAATTGTTTACTGAGTTGTTGTTGTTTCTTCTTGGAGGTGTTACTGGACTTTTTTTTTTTTTTTTTTTTGCAGAGGTCTGTCTTATGCTTGTTCTATTCTTGTGTTTGGAGTACTACTTATCTTTTGGCCTGCCTTGTAAACGATAAGCTACATTTATTGCTTAACGTTGTATGTGTTAATCTATTCATATGCGTATACCCCAGTGCGATTTCGACCAAGATTTTTGTCCCTCTAGCTCCACGGATTTTACCTCTTCTAAGTTCTAACTCGAGGGCTAAAAAAGTTTTATTTTTCATTTTTAGTTGACTCATGCAGTTTTTTGCATTTCATGTTAATATGAATGTTGGAGATCGATTGATTTGAATGTTGGAGTTGCTCGTAAAGATAGAACGGTTAATCGACGACAAAACTAACCAAGACGGGAAGACGACTACAACGATTAGAAACTTAGAATCAATCAACGTTGAGATTAATTTCCGACCTGAAGCTTTGAGTGTTCACCTCCCTAAGACTTTAATTAATATGTAGATGGCTAAGTTTATGCTACTCTAAAACAACTTGTAGCATAATTTAGCGACCATGAAATGTAAGCATGGTCCCTTTTGATTAAAAAGTAGCCCAGGACATCCGCCATGTTATCTTCACTGTCGTCTCTCTAAACTAGAGTATTAGGATTAAGAAGTTGTAATTATCCTAGAATATAAGAATTTGTGATGAAGATAGTGTGATTGTGGTCCCTTTTATATGTTGTTTAATGTTAATACTCCGTAATATTGTCTCATAACCTGATAACCACTAAATATTTGGTATGTTTTGTTTTGGGGTGTAGATAGAGAAAGTGACTCAATTGATATTTATAATTAAAGAGATTTTGATCTCTCTTTCGATCAGAGGAAGTAAGTCGGTCGATTTTAATTTTGTTCTCATAAATTAAAGAGATTTTAAACTCTCTTTCTAATTTCTATGCATACAAGAAGGTAGAAGCTTTACTCATTAAATTGTTTTTTTTGTACATTTTGCGATCTATTTATTGTTATGTACGTGTCGAAATCTACACCACACAAAATAACCACGAACAATTTTAACACCGTGTGTAGAATTGTTGATGGAATAATGAAAGTCCAATGGTTGATGGAAGGATGGTTTCGGGGCTGAAGACGCTATAGGCTCAACCACCAAGACTCGAGAGATTGGCGACCAAGAGCCAAGACCAGACAAAGTCTTCAGCCTACTCATTTATTTTTAGAGACTTCTTGTCCTTATTCGACAAATATAGTAAGGTCAACTTTCCATAATCACTCCCATTTACGCAAATGGTTTGTCCCTAATTTGCCATGCCCTGCTGTTAGGTACTACTAATATGGAGTATTTATTAAGGTTGACTTTTTGACATCTATAGCAATGGTTAGAAATTAGAATAAGATAGACAGACGACGATTTTTATTATTGATGAAAATACGTTCGAATTAAACTTGATCCTTCTAACTAACCTTACTCCATTAATATCTGAAACTAACCTATTGACAAAATACCCAAATACAAGTATGTGATGAACCACAATTCCATTTGGGTAAAAGATTGGAAGCCCAAAGACGTGTGTGTGGTAAAACACAAACCAACACATAGTGACAAAAAACAGCAAAATAGAGTAAACTAATCTGGAAAGTGTAAAGCTCAAGATTAAAGATCACTAATAAAGTTGATCAAGATTGACCTAATGGTTAGAAATTCAACCTGCCTGAAGATTGTCCCGGATTCAAATTCTCATACTTCCATCCCGCTTGTTTGTACCAAAAAAAAAAAAAAAAAAGATCACCAATAAAATATTACTATTTTCTTTTAATTTTTCCGGTACATATACTCTCTCCTACCCAAAATGATTTCCCCTTTCATTTTACTGGTTTGACTGGTCATGTTGAGGGTTATTTTTAGATTAAATGAAAGACCCGCGTGCCATAAATCAAGTAGATATGGTAGAATGCAATATCAGATTAAAATATGTGTTAATTTTTACAACAATTGAGCGATTAATTTGGTCTAGAAGTAGCCACCAACATGACCAGACAAAACAACAAAACGAAAGGGGGACATCTTTATGGGTAGGACTGTAGGAGGGAGTATATAACAAAAAAAAAAAAAAAAAAAAAAAAAAAAAAATTAAAGAAAGAGAAAATCAGAGAGATGGTAACACCAGTCTGCTCCCCCACCTGTGCTTCCAGAACACCTTCTTCTTCACTCTTCTCTTTACCATTAGTGGTGCGATCCTCTGCTTCGCGCTACAGATTCCCGATCGTAGGCGCCATTTGTGTTCTTACCTTCGGATTTTCCAATTTTGCCCCTTCTTTCTCCTCTATACTCAACTCCGGCCGTCTTTCCTCTCATTCTCCCACTCTTCTCCGGTAACTTCCTTTTTACGCTTGATTTTTTTTTCCTTCTAATTGAATGAAAATTGCTGCTAGTTAATTGATCGATTACTTCAATTTAATGATTATTACTTTGATTAATTCTATGTGAATTGAAATTGTTTGTTAATGGCGGAATTTTTTGAGGTCGAAAGAGAAATCCAGAAGTATTTACTCGACAACAATGGCGGAAGCAGCAGCAGCAACCAGCAACAGTGTGCCGAGTATTGTCGTTTACGTTACCGTTCCTAACAAAGAAGCAGGTTCATTTCTCTACCTTAAAACCCTAGCTATTTTGCCTAAATTCTCAATTTTATTGATTACCTAATATTTGTTTTTTTTTTGTTAATTAAATGTTGCTTAGTTTATCTTGTCGCTTTAATTATAGCTCATATGTATGGTTTTTAGTGATTAGTTAGTGATAGTGAAATGATTTTTTTTGGCGGCGTTGTTTAAGGTACTAATATTGCAGTATATTGATCGGAAATGCGATATTTTGTTGTAATTCTAGATTAATTCTGTTGAATATTTGAACACAATGCTATATAACATGATTTATCTTGTTCGGATCCATTATTTTCTCCGAGCTGTTATCGAGTTTTATGATTTTATCTGCTCAAGAAATAATACGAATCTTGTGTTGTGGACTTTCATCATCCTGCTCTACATTTTGAGCGATTTGTGTGCATTTCTCTTGTTATGTGAAATCTGATAGGAGTTTCAGTTGCTTACTTGCTCGGTTTTGACTTTCGTTGATCAATCTACAGACTACAAGTGCATTTTGAGCGATTTGTGTGCTCTTCTCTTGTTAGGTGAAATCTGATAGGAGTTTCAGAATTCAGTTCCTTACTTGTTCGTTTGCTCGGTTTTGTGTTTTGATGAGCAATCAACATAATTACTTGTATTCTGCTTTGTGATATCTGTATCTGTGGGTTTAAGCCTATTTTTGTGGCGCTTTTTCACCGGCTTTTGCTTGAACCTGCAATACCTGATCATGGATTTACTTCTTTGTATGACTAGACCATTGTTATCATAGTCACCAATTCTGAAACTTCTTTCAGGGAAGAAGCTGGCGGAAAGTATAGTTAAGGAAAGACTTGCAGCATGTGTAAATCTTGTACCAGGCATGTTCTTTTTTTTTTTTTGAAGTTGAGACATCAGCAGTTTCTTTCCGCAATCTTGTTTGGTTTTTTGTATGTCCAGTTGCTTAAGTTATATGCAGTATTCGGTATATGCCTGCACAATGATACCAGGTATTTTTTTTTTCCTGTTAACCTTGTAAATTCTCTGATTTTGAATGATCTTCACGGAGGTGAAATGTCTAAGGCCATTTTTCCCCTGCCAGTGTGCGTGTATTATCTTGGTTGAGA
The DNA here is from genome assembly GCA_963680865.1 of Spergularia marina. Taxonomy (NCBI): domain Eukaryota; kingdom Viridiplantae; phylum Streptophyta; class Magnoliopsida; order Caryophyllales; family Caryophyllaceae; genus Spergularia; species Spergularia marina. The sequence goes on along the minus strand of OY804551.1, from coordinate 27,555,553 downwards.
AGCGTGAGGGGGAAGGGGGATTAAAAACGGCAATCTTATAATGCTTGGGTTGAGAGATGTTGACTTTGGCTTTGATTTTCTGTTCGTGGGGGTAGTCTGGCTGTTGTGGCTCTGGGGAAACCTTCGGAGTCTGCATTTTGTTCAGTTTTTTGAATTTATAAAGAAAATGCTTTCCTAAATCCAAAGTGTAATCTATTGTGTAATGCAGGAGTCGAATCTGTGTACGAGTGGAAGGGAGAGGTAAGGATCATATCCTTCAAGTCTGGACTGGAAATTAAAAAATAATTCAACCAGCATCAGTGAATATATCGTCCCAATGGCTTGATGAAAATATAGCTAGACTTGCATGAGACTATGTCATTGCAGCAGATTGATCACAGTTTATTTGTAGGAGTATAGAAAGGAATTTACTACACTTCAAAAATGTGATGGTTTGGTGACAGCATAATAACGAAAAAACTGTCGAAGCTGAAAACTGCTACCTGTCGTCTCATAGAAAGTCCTTTGCCATCGTTTATCAACGTAATGAGTTTGCATCTGATGCTCAGAATTGTTGTCTGAGACCTGTGTTATGGAGTCTATAGTGTTCACTTACACGCACCCTACACAAAACCCTTGAAAGACAGGACATGCACTACTTTGATAATTGGAGATACAGTGATGTATGGACCTATAAGTGTGAAGCTAAGTTGTATGAGTGACATTATTCTAATTTTCTGGTTACAGATCCAGACAGATTCTGAGGAGTTGCTTATAATAAAGACCAGGGAATCCCTACTAGGTGCTTTGACAGAGCACGTCAAGACTAACCATGAATACGAGTAAGGCATTCAGTTTTTTTTTTTTTTTTTTTTTTTGGGAAGGAACACATCTGTTTAATCTAGTGCTTCACTTGTTGCTATTTGTTAGGATTTCTTCATCTAAACGCTAATTAATCTGGTTTATTGAGAACTGCCTCGCTGTTTTTGTTATGGCAATCAAGATAACTTTGAAGCAATTGTTTATGCTTGTGTTGAACTTTATCTGGTTATTGAGCACTCTCCTTTTCTTGAACTTCATTGGTGGCATGGAACACCAGAGCAGTTGGTCTAATGTTTTCCTATTTGAAATGATTTGGGTGTCAATAAACAACCTGACAACAATAGCTTTCTAGCTGGGCTTTGTGTGTTAAGAGTCGCTCAAAAACCAAATTTGCTGCAGCTAGCTATCTGTCTTGCTCCAATGTCCGTATATACTATCCATTGACTAACTGTTTGTTTTTTATCTGGTGCAGTGTGCCGGAAGTGATCGCAATGCCTATTACTGGTGGCAACGCCCAATACCTAGAATGGCTCAAGAACAGCACCAGGGACTGAGTTCTAACAGTACCAGTACACTATGAGTACGATTGTAGGACACTACTGGGTGGTTCACTTGTGACCTGAAATGAAAACCTCCTTTGTTGGCTTACGAGTTCTGAACTTCTGGTTGGACTTTGTATGTTCCCAGTCACTATATGTATTGGTTTACACCCCATGGAAGTAGTGAACGTGCTTCGGTTTCATGTGTAAGTGCTGTCTGGATGAATCGCTCTGTGATGTTATCCTTGATTCGATCATGTTCACGTTATCACATATGTTCCAATAAGCAACTGTTTTGTGGCTTAATTGTTGATTACCGGAAACATTTTTGGTATATAAGCACTTTTTGGAACAGAACTGAAATCTTAGTACTCCCTATTAGACTCCGTAGTGATAAATAGACCGTCGATATTTCAGAAGGAAAAAGAAAGCAAATTGCAGGTAGACTTCGAAAAAGCTGGTGCCCAGTTTTCATTTCCTCCAGAGAAGAGTACTTAATGCTAGAGTTGCACGAAATCAAGGTGCAAATGAAACAGTATCATACGAAGTACTTGGCCATATTACAGGTTGACTGGCAATATCTCCAAAACAAAAAAACACGACCATTAACAAAAGCTACAAGTTTAGCATCCAAATTTGATCAGGGCTTTACATCCTCCTATGATTCGTCCAACTGATCCTGCACCGACACAAGCAGAATTAGCTCCTTGATATCTCAACACTGGTCAGCTCATGGATGCACATTTCATGTTCATTGCAAGCGTGCCAACAGTTAAATTTCAGTGGCAAGGCGATATTTCAAACGAGCAAAGTAGACGATATAACAATTCTGGAGCAATCTGGATAGCTTGTGAAGAAATATGGCAAAAACTGATTCATACCTGGTCTGAAGTCCAGAGAGTGAGGTTGTCCCTGAGAAGTTGCATGATCAGAGTGCTGTCCTTGTAAGATTCCTCACCCAATGTGTCCAGCTCTGCTATTGCTTCCTCAAATGCCTGCCAGTACATCATTGAGCAAATTAAAGCACATGTACACTCTCAAAGTTTTCAAGTTACTAAAATTTCATTAGCACGTCGCCCACACACAAAAAAATAAAATAAAATAAAATAAACGTTAGCACATGAAACATCAGATGCAAATTTTGGTAATAAGGTTCATTAAGATAACCAGCACGAACACACTAAGCCTGATACACAAGCCCCTTCCAGATCCTATATATGGTCAGATAGCTAGAACATCAGACTTAACAAGGACAATTGGACAAGAAATCTGGAATTTTTGACTGTTCCGTTACTGTAAAGCTGTACTTCATACACTTCATACATAAGACCTGTACATGATAAGATTAAGCAACATATAGCTCAAAGGCACTCATCCAGAAAAAACTCAGAACACAAAAATTCATGATGTACCTTCAAAATTCGACACCACTATTGCAAAAGACACATTCCAAAAAATGCTGCAATACAAAGTCATGCTCCCGACATCATAACCAAAAAATATTACCCCAGACACGGAAAAATAAACACTTGCAACAATTCAACACCAACCCTATGTACTAGTTATATCCAGAAAATTTGCCAGCTCCAAAAGATTATAAAAGCAAGTCATAAGCCAAATATAAGGCAGATGGTCACGGCCACTTACTCAAACACCAAAGAGTGAGTCAATCCCAAACATCCCAATCATAAAATTCATACCCAACATTAAAAATTAACATCTAGACAAAAGCACCCAGACTTTTCAGGTCATGGAGCGATGAATTACCTGTTTGGCCATGCTACAAGCTTTGTCAGCAGCATTCAATATCTCATAGTAGAACACAGAGAAGTTGAGAGCAAGACCCAATCTGATAGGATGTGTAGATGGCAGATCTGCAAGGGCAATTTCCTGAGAGAAGACGATGAAGCTAAGTCAGACAAAACATTATGTTTAGCCACCAAAGTTATTTCTGATTATCATACACCGAAATCAACACACTAGATGATTTCACACGGGACAATTTCTTCCATGATACTCTGTACCAATTTCTTCCATGATACTCTGTACCAATATTGTAAACACGACACACAATCAATTCAATCACCAAATCGTAATCTTAAACAACTGCCAACATCTCACCAGCATCCCCCATACATCCTTACCGCACAACAGAACAAACACACTTCAGCTGATCATTACTGAGTTTCTAGACTTTCTACTGGTTGATTAGATTAGTGATATTGCATTGACAGAATATATCGACCAGGTTTGAAAACTCACACAAGCGAAATCCACACAACCATAACATGGAGCATAATCAACTCCGTATATTCTGAAAAGATCATCACAATACTATGCCTAGCTCAAACAGTAAGAGTTCCAAGTCACAGCAACGCAGCATGCAAACAACACACATAATACACAGATCTGAATAGAACAACCCGAACAAACTCCGCGGTAAACTACACTTCTCCATAACAAACGCAGTATTCCGGAATTCACTCTGTTCGACATAACAATTCAATTACAACTTCTCCAATCCTGTAATATTTCATCAAATCCGAAACCGCTACTCATCAAAATCATTACGACAACACAAAAGCCCCCCAACCTGAGCAAAAATACCGCAAAATCACCAGAAAATTCATCGCAAAAATTAATCAATTTAAAAACAACTTCGACAACGCTGAAACAATAATCATCGCAAAATTATAACGAAAATTCATCTAGAATTACTAACGAATACACGGATCTCACAAAGAACAGCAGAATGATCACAAAAAATCATCAAATAAACTATTTCGACAACAATAAAACGATAATCTGAGGAAAATTACTAGCAAATTTACCAAAATTCAGCAGAAAAAAAAAACATAAAGAAAATCAGTAGTAAAAAAACCTAATAAAAAATAAGAGTAAAATCATCAAGATTTACAAACGAATACTCGTACACAGAAGTCACAAAGAAGAGCAGTAAATCCAAAAATGACCAGAAAATCAGCGGAAATATGAGGAGAAAGAAAAAGGAAGAGTAAATATTACGGTACCTGAGCATTTTTATAAGCGAACATAGTTTCTTCAGCAGAAGTCTTACGCTCGTCACCAACCTTAAACTCAGCCAAATAACGATGATAATCACCCTTCATCTTCAAGTAAAACACCTTACTCTCACTCGCCGTCGCACTCGGTATCAAGTTTCCTTCTAGAAGCTTCAATATACATCCACATATCACGCTCAGCTCACCTTCAACTTTACCTCGGTAATCACGCACAAGCGCCACGTGTTCGTCGTTCTTCCTCCCTTCCTCCTTCTGCTCTATCGACGACACGATTCTCCACGCCGCCCTCAGCGATCCGATCACGTTCTTGTACGCCACCGACAGCAAGTTTCGCTCCTCCACCGTCAGTTCGCCGCCGGCCGCGGTGGTTGTCTCCACCAGCTTGTCCATGTACTTCGCCATCTCCTCGTACCTCTCCGCCTGCTCCGCCAGCTTCGCCATGTACACGTACTGCTCTCTCGTTAGGTTTTCTGGTATCGCCGCCGTCTCCGCCGCCATTTTCAGTGGTTTTGATTATTTTCCGGTGGTTGTTGGGAGGAGAGAAAAGATTAAAAAAAAAAGGTCAATTGTTTTTCTGATTATTTTCCGGTGGTTTTGGGTTTTATTGAGAAGGATGGGGTCGAATCTTTTTCTGTTGGACGTCTGTGTGGGGCCCAGACAACCTGGGTGATAATTTATTGGAAATAAATACGGAGTATATCAATAATTATTAATTATCAATTTATTTTTTCTACTTTTGATAAAACAAAGAAAACTGAAAATGTTGACAGATGCGATGTAACGGGGTTGTTGGTTGGACCAGGGGGTGTGGGTGGGTGGGCTTGGAAGGGGAGATAAAGACGTAGGCGGTCCATATTTGTGAATTGTGATATACTTTTTTTTGTTGATTTATTTGATTAATTTGATTTTATAGTCGGCAAAGTCGTTATGTATGGATAACTGGATAAGGCCAATTCTACAAGTTGATTGAAAATGAAATTGGGTTTGTATCTTTGGTTCTCTCCCAAGGAAAAAGAAATCGACTTTTTTGTATCGTCGTACTAAAATATCAGTGTGATTCATTTGCATGAGAGTTGTTTCAGGTTTGAGTTTTTATAATTCCGTATTCCTTATATCTGACCTAGGTATAACAACCCATGAATTCTCTAGAGTTGAAAATCATTTACAAACTTAGGAATATATAATATGATAGACAACAATACCGAATTTTCGAGATTAATCACGTAGATATCTCGTACAGAATAAAAAGAAAAATCACACCAGGGATTACGAAAAAGCACACCAAGGATTACGAAAAACTTGCATGTCATATGGCAAATTATCTACGAAATAGGGTTATTATAATTCATAACAAAGGAAAACACAGAGGAGACTATGTGTTCCGGAAATCAGGCACCATGGCTGCTGCCGCAATCCGAGGCAAGCAATCCAGGCTCCTACTCCCCGTTCAATCACATCAAGCCGGTGTCATCAAGACAGGTATTCAGTGGTGACTGAAGGGTTTGGTGAGGATTGGTTCTGCATGCACAGACGCGTGCTATTGAATTATTGATGTATTCAAGTTCGATTTTGAAGAGAAGAGAGTGACTTAGACAAGGAAGCTTGATAACCACGCATTCTTCATAGGGTCAGGAAGTGAAGCTTTTGCTGTACCATTTTTCGACATGGGTGATCTCTCGATGACCCGACCACAGACATTCTGGGTTGCTCCTCTTTTCATTCACCAGTTAACAGACATAGCAACCCGGCTTATAAACGGATGACATTGAAACTACAGGATTAAACTGTAATACAGCTGAGATTTAGATTTACGAGTTTACTCAGCCGGTGTAAATCTTTTCTAGTTTTGCTCAATAACCTTGACAAAATGGAGAAGATAAAGTTCCGATGTACTAGTATAGAATACCCCAAACACTGACTGCAATCTTTTTTATTCTTTATTTCCAAACAAATATTTTTCATTTCGATATATATCATTTACTCCTTTCAAAAGGTTAAAAAGAAAGGGGGTAGAGAAAAACTTGATTGGAAAACCCTAAAAATTCACAGAAACGAAATCTTCATGGCTTTACGCAACATTCTCAAATTATCTCTAAGACGAAGTTCCACGTTCCAGAAAGCTGCTAGACAATAATCATCATCAACGAAGTTACTACCCTTGTACAAAGCGTCGCTGCCATTAACATCAACGCCATGGTTAATGCTTCCACCCGACGTAAGGGACGGTCCGAATGGCCCTACTGACAATTACTTCAACATTCTTGACAAAAGCCTGGTGAAAATTGACAGGCCGCGAGCCCATGGGGACGTCCCACCCAACACCAAGTGCATAGGCACGACACAGGGATGGGTGGCATTCACCTGTGATTCTGATAACAGTGTTTCCCTTGCTTACCCTTACTCTGAAAGGTTTTCTATGATGCTTCCTAAGAATGACAGTTATTTATTTGCAGCTAAGTTTGAGTGTACTTTGGCAGGGAATCCGGCATCCAAGTCCTTTGCGCTCTTAACTGTGAACGAATATAATGACAATAACATTCACATCTGCAGCAATAGAGGATGGGAGGTGCGACCGGGTTCAATGCTGGGATGTGTTGAGCGACAATAATGCTCCTAAGGTCATCAACAGATTCAGCTTTGGTGATGGCTCCATTGATTATGCACAAGGTCATCAACAACTCCTAAACGACATTGTCACGTCTTCTTTGGGGCTTTTGTCTTCTTGTATGTGTGAAATCAATAAAATGCTATGAGTTGGTTACGATCTACTTACCAGCCAATCATTCTTAGGAATTGACGAATATCGAATTGGAAGAACCGCGGCAAATTCGAACTTGCAAATGCAATTGATCAACAACATTTTGCACCACGAAACCATGCAATATGTATTATTAGCAGATTCAGCACTTCCAATTTGTACCTGACAACAACAAAAAAAATTAGAACATCCATTATACTACCAAAGCAAATAATACTGTCTCACTCTCTCTTCTATTTTACATAAAAATGAAAGGCTAATTAATTTTTATTCCAAAAATGAGTTTCATAACTACTCGTATGCCGTAAGCTACAGATTAGGGTTCATAACTCAAAACAACCGAAAAAAACATAGCGAAAAAATGTTGTTCAGGAATTCAGCCATGGCTGCTGCCGCAATCCGAGGGAGACAATCCAAACTCTTTCTCCCCTGTATCAGTTCCATATTCAACACCACCTTTACAACTAGCAGGCGTTTCATCACATCATTGCAACCGTCTCCGTCGCCATGGTTATTTCTCCCGCAAAATATGCAGGAAATACAAATGTCTGATGGGTGTGAACACTACTACAACATTGTAGACAAGCGCCTTATCAAGCTCCAACATATAAATGCTTACGGTGTAGCGTGTCGCTTCTTAAAGTGCCTCGGCACGTCTCGTGGACACGTTATGTTCCTCCCTGACGATCCCGGTCGATTTTATCCAACCTTGCCCTACATTCCGTATTATACATCAAAGGTCCACAGATATGGTAATTACGGTTATTTGCACTCCTCGAAAAACCACTTCAGTGTAACAGAAACCGATGACGGGCAGGGAGATCTAGTGATGGCTCTTACTCCTGGAGATGATGAGGCTGAATTTTCAGAGTTCTGGGTGTATGAACAACGTAGGTGTCCTTCGTGGGATTATTACGGTGAGTTGTTTCTCAAAAACGATCCTCCAATGACGTACTGTGCTAAGAATAATACTGTTTACAAGCTTTCTATGCACTCAAATCAGCAACCTTGTCTTCAACTATTTGATGTGTTAGGGAAGAAACTCAAGTACAAATCTGGTTTAAGCATCGGAGGGGCCTTTGACATTGACGGGCAGGGTCTTCTCCTGTCTAATATTGGTGCGACTGAGCGTGAGTTAAGAGGCCGGTGTCATCAGGACATCTACTTAGCAGTGACTGAAGGGTTTGGCAAGGATGATCCTACGTTATACCTAGTTATCAGGCATCACAACAGAGAAGTACTTGGTTTTGCACAGACTCGTGCAGTTGATGTTTTCAGGTTCGATTTTAAAGAGAAGAGCGTGACTTACACAACGAAGCTTGATAACCATGCATTCTTCATAGGGTCAGGAAGTGAAGCTTTCGCTGTATCAGTGACAGATTGTCCTGGCCTGAGTCCGGATTCCATCTACATTGCAGACGACCTAGGCTAGGTGTCTATAATCTTGAACATAAGTGCCTAACACCATTGTTTGACATGGGTGACCTCTCTATGACCCGACCTCAGACATTCTGGGTTGCTCCTCCTTCCATTAAGCAGTTAAAGTTCATTGCAACCCAGCTGATAATAGAGGACATTGAAACTACTCCAGTATCTATCTACGATGAGGATCTATACAATCAAGGGTGGGCACATTTCAGTGGCAATAGCTGGACGTCAAACTATTTGTTGGAGGATGATGAGAATTCAAGTACAAATGAATACTATCACTGATGAAGTTGCAAAAGCGCTAATGCGTGCCTTTTATTCTTGAGGACTGATCACTTCATTTCAACCATGTTTTGGAGGGAAGGTGCAAAATGATGTTATGGTTAGAAGCAAGTAGCAACAGTCCTACTCTCTCTTTTTAAGTTTATTAACCAATGTTGCAATTTTTTCGGTGCAATCACATCCAAGTTATCAGTAGTTCAGTACAACGCTTAATAACACACAATTTTGTCACAATTGTCACAGAGGACTAAAGATAAAATGAATATTTGGTGACAAGTTGTGACCGGTTATTGACCAATGTTCTACTTGTGACACTACAGTGAACATGATCTCGTGCAATAGTTGTGCCAAAAACTTCCTCATTTCAAATATAGATACACATAATGATTAAATTATTTCACAAAAATCAAAACAGTATACTTCGAACAATATTAAAACCATATTCAAGTTAGGGTTACCGAGAGTTGTGACAAACTGACAATTGCCCTATCCTACCACATGTCTACGAATTAGGGTTTTCATAACTTCTAACAATTTCTCCCTTAAAAAAAAAAAAAAAACATTTTTACGAGATTTCCGCTCGGCAAAACAAGATCTGAGATTTCAAATATTACTTTACGAGAATCTCTCCTAGATGAGGAAGGAAATGAGTTTTTAACGTTTGCGCTTCGGACACAACCCTCCAATTTCTAGATATAATTTTCTTTTCTTTTCTTTCTGACTGAAGATTAGGGAGTATTTTTTAAAATATAAAAAGAATAGGCAGTATTCGATAAACCCTAAAACACAACCTAACCTTCCACAAAAGAAGTCACCATGACTCTACGCAACATCTTCAAGTTATCTCTAAGCCGTGGTTCAACCTTGCAGAAAGCTGCGAGAAGTTATTCATCATCAACGAAGCCACTGCCCGCCCTTGTACAAGGCCTCGCTGCCATTAACATCAACCCCATGGTTAATGCTTCCTCCCGACGTACGAGACGGTCCGAATGGCCCTACTGACAATTACTTCAACATCCTTGACAAAAGCCTGGTGAAAATTGATTGAGTTAGAGAGGAACAATGTCGAAAATGTGAACTCCTTAGGTGAGCAGGCGCTCTTCGTAGGATCAAATAGCGCGCCCTTTATCCTTTCAACTCGCGATTGTCCTGGACTTAAGTCTAATTCAATCTACATTGCTGATGAATTGGGTGTCTGTGATTTGGAAACCAAATGTATTACACCATTCCTCTCACTCGGGGACCTTGTGACCATTTGCCCTCAAGTTTACTGGGTTGCTCCTCACTCTTTGGGTTAAACCTTCTAATTTACAAACTTCAATTTTTAAGGCATACTCCATATCTATAAAAAAATAATAACGACTCCAAGCTTTAATGCTCGTCACCAGTAGGGCGAAAGCCAAGTATTCCTCTGTTTTAACTTTCAAGTGTCATTCCTAAGTTTCTTTTGTTTTAGTGTTTTTCCTTTCGCTTTCACTTCATATATGATCAGTCTTTCTACTTTTTGGCAATATAAACACAAAATGTTATCATTCACGACATACGAAAGACAGAGCTATGAGTTGGTTAAGATCAACTTACCAGCTTGGGAATACTCATATCCCGACCCTGCAGCCTTAACTACTCTTATGCGCACGCACGTGAAGCAAGGCTAAAAAAACACATTGTTTAAGTGGCCATTCACATTCTGTACATGCTACCATTACCAATCAGGCAATCTAATACGGAGTATGCCAGATACACACTCGTCTTCAGAAAAAAAACAAGAACGTCTAATCACTCTTATAATTGTTAGCATAATTTTGTAACACAATGCTACTAAAGATAAGACAAAGTTTCATATGAGACGGTTTTGACACAATACAGCAATACACATTATTGTGACCACTTTTACACAGTAGAGTAACTCAAACTCACTAAATTACCAAAAACCGTTTGTTCGTAAACATAGATCACTAGACCGTCTCACACAAAACTTACCGTAACCATAGATCATCAAACGTAACCGATTACCGTAAACATACATACCTAAGGATAGTAATTAAGAAAATAGTATCATATTATTATCATACCTCATCAATTTCATGTTGATCACGGCGCCAAATCAATCGATTCCAAAACTACACAAAATTGAAGGAAACATTAATAATGTAAGGATTTAATCAATCAAATTAACAAACAAACAAATTTAATCAATTTATTCCATTGTTATGTAATACTAATGTTTTAATCAAATCAATTTACCGTTACCTGTGATATGAATCAAAACTGCCGGAGAGAAAGCGTGTCAGTGAAGATTAACTAATGCGGAAGCAAAATTAATCTCCTTCTCGCCGCCGTTGCCGTTACGTTATCCAACCTCGCCGTGTACGCCACCGTGAGAATCCATGTCCACGACATTTCCGACGGAGAGAGAATGACAGTGGAAATGAACTCATGCGGAAGCCAGATTAAGCTCCTCAACGGCTAAAACGCCACCGCTTCCGCCGCCTAACCTCGCCGCGTAAACCGTCGTGGAGACTGGAGAGACATTTTCTTGTTGACTGAGGAGAGAGAAACAGACATGTTTTTTTGGCACAACAGAAAGAATGAGAGAGTTGACTCTGTAGTTAAAATCACGTGATTTGCACGTGCTGGGTACATAAAGAGTAAGACTTCAGATTCACGCTTTTTATTTTTGGTTTGGGTAAAGAGACAAGAGAGATGTATTACTGTGATGTGTTGAGTATGCAGTTAAGGTGTTTGATGAAATGCTAGTGAGAAAATTAAGATGAGAATGTCATTCCCCTGTGGGTTTTGTTCTCTTTATTTTACGAGAACATTATCGTCGTCGGCATCATCTTCGCTACCATGGATTTCACCCTTGCATTGTAAGGGAAACCGGGGGAAACATGATCCTCCACCACCAGCTGAGCAAGAGTGTAAGAATAAACCGAAGTTTATAACCCATGAACGCGCTATAAATATGATTATACACGAGAAGGAACCTCAGCGTGCATTGGATATATTTAACAAGGTTTCGGAGCAGAAGGGGTTTAATCATAACAGTATTACTTACGCTACTATCCTGCACAAGCTCGCCAAGGCGAGGAAATTCAAGGGTGTTGAGGCCATTCTTCGTCAAATGAAGCATGATCCATGTATACTTCATGAGGGTATTTTTACAAACCTTATGAAGCATTACGCAAATTGTTCTATGCACGAAAAGGTGGTGGAGATGTTTGATTTGATTAAGCCGTATGTTAGGGATCGCCCTACGCTTAATGCTGTAAGCACTTGTCTTAACCTACTGGTAGAATCAGACAGGATGGATTTGGCGAAGAAGTTTCTGTTGGATGCCAAGAAATGTCACAAGATGAAGCCGAATACTTGTGTTTTTAACATATTGGTTAAGTATCATTGCAGGCGTGGGGATCTTGAGTCGGGTTTTGAGGTTGTGGAGGAGATGAAGAAGTCGAAGGCATCTTACCCGAATCTTATCACTTACACAACAGTGATAGATGGCCTGTGTAAGGGTGGAAGAATGAAGGATGCAATTGATTTATTTGAAGATATGATCTCTAAGGATCATATTGTCCCTGATCCCTTAACTTATAACATCTTGATTAAAGGTTTTTGCCAGGTAGGGAAAGTCGACCAGGCGAAAAAGATCCTGCATTTCATGAGAAACAATGGGTGCAACCCGAATTTGATCAATTATTCTTCCCTTATGAATGGTTTCTGTAAGGAAGGAAGGATTCAAGAGGCCATGGAGATTTTCGAGGAATTAAAGGCCTCGGGTATGAAGCTGGATGCAATTGGATACACGACACTGATTAACTTCTTTGGCCGAGCTGGGAAACTGGAAGAAGCTTTGCAGTTGCTAAAGGAAATGAGAGAAGTAGGGTGCAAACCTGATGCTGTAACTTACAAAATCATCATTGAATCTCTGTGTAGACAGAACAGGTTCGCGGAGGCTCTACAAATGCTTGAAAGATTGCCTTATGAAGGGTCTTACTTAGACAAAGCTAGTTACAGGATTGCTTTGAATTGCTTATGCAATGGTGGCGAGGTAGAGAAAGCGACCTGGTTGTTGAGTTTGATGCTTGGCAGGGGTTTTGTACCTCATTATGCTACTTCAAATGCAGTATTGGTTCAGCTGTGTGAAGCTGGACGAGCTGATGATGCAGTTACAGCACTGCTTGAGCTATTAGAGACAGGATTCAAGCCAGACCCGAAATCATGGGAGATCTTCATAGAGACAGTTTGTAGAGAGCGAAAACTGCTGCCCACATTTGTACTACTCGACCAGCTCACTGAAGAAATGAAAAACTGTTGATAAGGCAGATAGGCATAGGAGTTTATAGGCTCGTTAACAAGACGAAATTGTGCAGAGAACGCATACTGCACCCTGTAATGAAACCATCAGTTAAATTGTTCACTGCACATCATTACTATTTCCGGCCGTTTTGACTACATATGTATTGTTTTTACAAAGCGTCATCTCAGTTTTCACTTTCCCAAAAAAAAAAAAAAAAAAAAAAAAAAAAAAAAAACAGAATGCTCTGAAACTCCGAGTTTTGTCATGAACAATTGAAACACGTTTAAACCAAATGAGAATTTATGGTACAAGATTCGTCCAGATCAAATCTTATTCAACTGTCGTACAAAGTACAAAAGGAGCAGGAGATGCTCATGTTACAGCCCTCCGTGATCAGCAAGCATTTACTAACAAATGGCCATTCATGCCATACTAGTACAACGCAAGAACGACCAGCTAGTCTCATAGCGACATACAAGTTACACAACAGGACAAGCTCAAGATGTTAGATGGAAAATGATGAAGCTATACATGTCATTTTCCAATGGCGTAGTAAAAATGTGCTTCTAACTCTCAAGCCTTCAACCATCCACCAAAAGGTTCTCGCTTTAATCTGCTGCACCTGAAGGCTGAAACCCTGGGCAGGTTTATAGGTATCTCTTTTGGCAAGTGCTTCGGCTCACTGGATCAAAAGACCCTAACCTGGGCATATACAACAGATCTACCATATAGAGTACTTCATCCCAAGGCCATTGCAAGTCAATATAAGCCCCTTGTAGCGATTTAAATACTCCTGCAAAATTATTACATGTTCCGGACATATGTTATCACTGAAAGTGTGGCAAGCTAAATGTCAAAGAACACCACAAGGCAAGGATTCTTACAACGATATTGTAATCAAAATGCATCATCCCTTTTGTGTCATATTCTTGCCTCTTTACAGGATCGCTCAAGACTGCCAAGACAATTAGAGATATGGAATCACAAAGTTTTTAAATTTTCTAAAAGTCACTCACAGACTCACAGTCATCAGGTCATGAGTGAGCATCCAGCTTTCACAGACTCCAGTCATTTAAGTGAATATATACTTTCATCGGCTAGAAATTACCAGTGACCAATTGACCATATACCGATACCACAAAACAACTACATCATATACCATACAGTATCCAAAGCCAAAGTTTGATACAATAGCTCAATACTAGAGGACGTAACTGACATCAGCTCCAGCACATAACTGAAATTGCTAAAAATTAACCTCACTACGACAAAGCATTTCACAAGCAAATGTCGCTGAATAGTTCACTGAAGATGTCACTAACTTCTACTACACAAAGCTGCGGCAAAAGGGAGGGCATAGGGCAAATTGGCAAAAATCCTAAAGTTACTGGCATTAACATTAGAGGCGTCAGGAGACGACACACTCAACCACACACTCATTGGAGCAGCTATTTCTATATTTGATAGGTGACCATCAAATATGATACTAGCTGCTGATCCCAAAACAAACTTCCCAAAGTTAGGAAGCCATTGCCGATAAACACGCACACCGTCATTAACCCCACGTTCACCAAATAAATACCACGAGTCATACTTCAAAGTTCAATTCATCGAATGCTGCAGCAAAAGAGAACAGAACGGCAATAATCTCTAGACACTGCCATCAACATCTGGGGGTTTACAGATCAGAAACACTGATTCCAGATAGCTAAATTCCACTATTTCCTATGTTCGACAAATGAGCAACACAGCTTGTGAGAGAAATTCAACCAAATCCACTAACAAAACCCTAAGGAGAAACTTGGAGACCATTGCCAAACAACTTCATTCCTCGTAATTCGAACTTTGATCCCACATCATATGAGAATATCATCATCCAGTCCATAATAAGCATCAGACCAACAAGTCAGCCAACTCATCTAATCTCTATCTCTACACATCAGATTCATCTAAAACCGCTTTCGACCCAAAACACCACCTCAAGCAAACAGATATTATACAAGCAAAGGCCAGCGCACCGGCCTAGACACTAACCTTGATAAGCCTCATTAATATCCTGAAACTTGGATGTAGCGTCATCCTGATCCTTCTTCTTATCCGGGTGCCATTTCTACAACATAAATTACCAATATCCCCATCAAATCCTACCATTTCCCAATCCAAATTCCAAATTTAACCAATACAAAATCTCAATTAAACTATAAATTCTCACTCCTATGAATTCAATTAAGTCGAACTGCGGAATTTCAACAGAAAAGAGTATCACTAACCAACGCGAGCCGGATATAATTCGACCGGATTAATTCTTCTGTTGCATCAAAATCCACTTCCAAAATCCGATAATAATCCTACACCACAACACAAACCCACATAATTAAATATCGCAAAAATGATTTGGGATCGGCTAACATGAATCGTCATTACTAAGGTATCGAAAAAATCAGCATAATCGGAGCAAATGTGAACCAACCCAGATACAAAAATTCCACAATTAGACTATAAATTAAGTTTTCTATGATGATTATTGCCTCAAATTTCGGGAAAATAAAAAATTCATACCTTGGGTTTAGAAATTAGTGAAAGAAAGTCGAAATTACAGGGAAATTCACGTTGTTGTTCATCATAATTATTATTATTATTATTTCCCTCGGAAAAATTCTCGTCCCACATAACTTGCTCGTTCATTTCTAATTTGTTTTCTGGGAAATTTTGGGACCCTTTTTTTTGCAGAAAATCGATTGAGAAGTTCTAACAGATAGAATTAAACAAGGGATTAACAGGTGGGAAATATAGATTCTTTTGGAATAATTGATGAAATGGATAGAGCTAAATTAGGGTTTTTAAGATTCTTGTCGAGTTAGATAATTTCGGAATATTTATGGGCAAACCTTTGCATACGTGTTCTGTAAATGGATGACCTCAAAAAACCAAACATACAAGAGATAGGGAAGTTTTAGCAAAAACAATTTTACTCACTTCGGTTTTGAATGATTTTTAATTTCCGAGTTTTTTTTATATGCTAAATGACAATTGGATTATTAGTTCATTCAAAAATTACATAGATCCTAATATGATAGGCGTCTAGATGTGTAATTTTGATTTCGATATGGTGAGACAAAATAGTACAGTAAAACAAATGAAAGGTCATATATAAACACAACATGTAATACCCCAAATTTCAGAGGAGGTTCCTGAGAAATTAAGGGCTCATATGAAGTGCTTAAAAGGATTGAAAGTGCTACTCATTCCAACAAAGTTGACTTTCCTTTTAGGAATCCCATGTGATAAGAACTCTAAAGTTAAGCGTGTTTGACTGGGAGTAATTTCAGGATGAGTGACCTCCTGGGAAGTTTCCCAGGGTGCGCACGAGTGAGGTCAAAGTGCGCCGGAAGGACCCGTGTTGGTCTGTGAGGTCAGCCTACAGCCTGGCAAGCTGCCATAGGTGACTACTCTCCGCTCAGGCGATGAGACGGGGTGTTACAAATGGTATCAGAGCAACCCTGCGACCGCGTGTTGATCTTGTGGTCAGGAGTGCCCAGGTCAGCAGCCTAGCGGGGGAAGGATCCTGGAGTTGGACTAATGGTTGGCTGCCAGGTGCAACGAGGACATTGCTTTCTTCAGAGGGGGTGAATGTAATACCCTAGATTTTAGAGGAGGTTCCTGAGAAATTAAGGGCTCATATGAGGTGCTTAAAAGGATTGAAAGTGCTACTCATTCCAACAAAGTCGACTTTCCTTTTAGGAATCCCATGTGATAAGAACTCTAAAGTTAAGCGTGCTTGACTGGGAGTAATTTCAGGATGGGTGACCTCATGGGAAGTTTCCCAGGGTGCGCACGAGTGAGGTCAAAGTGCGCCGGAAGGACCCGTGTTGGTCTGTGAGGTCAGCCCACAACCTGGTAAGCTGCCATAGGTGACTACTCTCCGCTCAGGCGATGAGACGGGGTGTTACACAACAAGTATTATATCTCTAAAAATCTGAGTCACGTTATACATTTCCTATTTGATCTTCGAGGTGTTCGCTTTAGCCAAAGCTACAATGTGCTTATAGATAATGAGGTTTATTCTTTAAACAAAAATTTCAACATAGAATATGTCATGCCAGCAATTTTAGTATAGTTGAATTAGTATCACTTAAAATATTATAAGGGAACTCGGTTGGTAGCAAAATTAGGTTAAAGTGTATAATCTGTATCAATATGAAACAATTTCAAATGTATGTACACCTGACCCCGAACATTTGATGAAAATTTCATAACACTCGGTGCATGACAATTCATCCAATACATGACTTAAAACTTGTAACTGTTTCATTTTTTGGTTAGTTGTGGATTTGTGGTTCATGATATCCTCACCACCGTTCAAAGAATAGGACGGACGATAATTGGCTAGTGGCTCAATAGAATTGGCGGTGGTTAGGTAAGTTTATTGATCGACGAATATGATGTTTGTGCATAGAGTGAACGGTCAACATTATCCATCAAAGTACCTCCTAGGTTATAGGTTTGTTTGACGGTTCATATAAATCAAACTTTAAACAAATATTAAACAAAATGGGTCGGATTCAAAAACGTTTAATGTTATGGGGTGCACGTCACCCCATTTAGGTTCGGGACAAAACCCCCAGTGGCACTGGCGGTTTTAAGTGTCTTGAACAATAACTTTGAGACTGTGAAGAAATTTTGGCTAAGGTGAAAACGCCATGGGAGGCGGCGGTTTCACTCAAGTAAAACCGCCACCTCCCATGGCGGTTTCACCTTAGCCAAAATTCCTCATAGGTCAGTTCGGTGATGAAAACGCCATGGGAAGTGGCGGTTTCACTTCAAGTGAAACCGCCACCCTCAATGGCGGTTTTACACCCGAAATGAGTATGGGAATCGGTGGCTTAATTTTTGTAAAAGGGTGAAACCGCCATGGGAGGTGGCGGTTTCACTAGAGGTGAAACCGCCACCCCCCATGGCGGTTTCACCCTTTACAAAAATTTAGCCACCCATTTTCATACTACTTGAATCTGTGATGAAAACGCCACTGAGAGCAGCGGTTTCTGTGGTTATAAAACCGCTGTGCTCCGTGGCGTTTTTATATTTTTGTTTTTTTTTTTTGAAGGTGTTTTCCCTCTTTTCCGTTTCACCTGCAACTCAAACAAACCCAAACCAAAATGCCACGACCACAATCGTTCAATAACACCAATAACAACCCAAGATGAGAACTCAAATGGCAAGGTATCTTATTTCATAACTTAAAACGTCTTTTACAAACTTGAAAGAGTCGAATACAACATAAAATTGTTTCCATACATTACAAACTACTATATTAATAGCTAATCATCCGCTAGGCGGCGGCGGCGTGTAGCTCGACGCTGGCTTGAGGAAGCGGGTTGGCTTGAGGAAGAACCCGGAGTGTCGCCTTCCATAATTGGTGTCATAGGAGAACCAACTCTACGTCGACGCATATATTGGATAAGAGGAGAATGATCATCCAAACTTGCACTTGGTTGTTCTTGAGATTGTTGGATAAGATGTGAAAATCCCACCTTCTCGAGACATTCGGAGCAATGTTTGCGGATGTCGGTTAAAGTTTGGACAAAATTAACACTAGATGCGTCATTGAGTGCAGCTTGAAGGTCATGCTCACACCTCATGTGTAGAGTTGCAAAACCTTGAGTCTATAATCACAAAAATCAAAATATTGCACTAATTATTTCCTAAACATGCTTACTATTCAATAAAACTGAAATAACGATAAATCATACTTACAAGCAATTGAATTGAGGGAGAAGAAGGATGGTAGGAAACCGGGCCACCATGAGATTGTTTAACAGCTCCAATGATACGACGAGTATGGTTTCGATACCAAACCATATACGGATCATTGTAATCCATCAAGCCATCATCTACATCGATATTAGCCACCACCCTCTCTCGACGCCTACGCCATAAATCGATATAGACATTGTGGATTTCACTCCAGCTTACCTTCCGATTTCCTCTCCTATCCAATTTATGAAGAGCCACCGAAGTATCACAGTCCACCGGGATTGTTTGCTTCAAACCAAATTGGCGTACTACCCGATCTGGACAATGCCACTCTACAATGTCAAAGCAGATCATAGGAGCCAAAACACACCAATCTTGTTCATCCTTTGAACAAATCGGAGAGAGAGCTGAGATGACATCCGCTGTATAAGGCTGCCAAATAAACTAAAATAAAACAAATAAATAATTAAATTACCAAATTATTTTCATGCTTATAAAGTCACAAAAAATTGGATTGGATAAGTAAACTTACTTGATCATGAGTCATACAATCAAATGCATCTCTGTAAGCGGTAAGAGAGAAAATCCCATCAGCTCTTCGCCGATCGATCATAAGCCACTTACGTCCTAATGCATCTCTCCCATAGATATGTTGTGACCCAAATGGACTAGCTATAGTCTCATCCTCATCCTCATCCTCATCCTCATCCTCATCCTCATCCTCATCCTCATCCTCATCTTCATCCCCATCCTCATCCTCATCTTCATCCTCATCCTCATCCTCATATTCTAATGGTCCCATGTTCATAGGACGTCCTATAGCAATACGTTCCCAAGACCACAACTGAAGAAGAATAAGAGAGCCGGATATCTCTAATGCATCCTTACAACACCCACGACACAAGTTACGATACAATGTTGCTAGTACCGCACTTCCCCACGAGTAATCATCCAATCTACTGACATCACTTAACAATGGCAAATAGATGACTTGAACCACATCCCCACTCTTATCGGGAAACAGAACGGTACCAAACAAAATGAGAAGATACGCTCGAATATAGCAATGAAATATGGCATCGTCCATACCGTTGGGCAAATAACTAAAATGGGTCATCAACCAAGAAATTTTCAAAGAAGTTCCCTTCAAACTTCCCCCCGGTGCTATTCCCAACAATTTAGTCACTAATCCTTGCCAATCTTGATGGATCTCATCCGTCACAGCTCTTCCATCTATACTCAAACCTAACATAACTTGCACATCTTGCAAGGTGATAGTGGCCTCCCCAACGGTTAAGTGAAAAGTGTGGGTTTCTTGCCTCCATCTTTCTACTAACGCACTTATCAAATCCTGATCTAACTTAACACTAGCTACTCTATGCGCCCCATAAAACTGGGTTTTCCTAATAAATTTAACTACCCGCTTACTAGGACGATAACCGCCATGCCATTTTATGTGAGTTCTACATCTAAGCGAACTCACCTCCTCTCCGTCCCAAATTGCTTGACTCCTGTGTTTGTCTTGCAGTTTGAGAAGAGACGGTTCGATCGGTCCCGGATGAAGATCCGCCTCCATGAGAGCTACAAAAAGAAAAACAAGAGAGTTAAAATATTACACAAAAAGATTAGGCAAAAGTAAGTTCACAATAATATAAAGATCAACAAAAAATGTTACCCTCTTAAAGAACATGTCTTTTTGTTATGACCGGGTTGACGACGTATGCCACATAATGATTTTGATGGTGGTTTTTCATCCATCTCATTACGCAATCGCTTTGAATGTGACTTATCCTTCGTACCCTTCTTCTTCGGTTCACGTTTCATATCCTTATTAGCAAGGATTTTAGGACCATCAAGAGGTGTCCAATAAGCTTCATCCGGAATGGGTCGAAATTTGGGTGCGTATGACCCCAAATACTCACCACTAGTGTAAAACACATCCACAAATGCATTTGTACTTAAACCCATTGAACTACAAACGGCAAGTACATGTGAACAAGGGTACTTGTAAATTTCAAGTTTTTTACAAGTGCATGTTTTAGTCACAACATTCACAGTATGCTTATGTTTCCCTTTTCCACTACCTCTATGGCCCGACCCAGTGGTCACTTGAAACAGTCCTCTATCAAATGCCACAACGCTATGGTGTGCGGCTTTCTCAGAATTGACAGCAATGACATCCATTACTTTCTTACAATATGCATGTCTCTCTTCAAGCCTTTGTTTTGCCTTCTCACGCCGCTCCACAAAGTACGCATTGACTCGATAAAATGTCAATTTCACAAGTGCGACGATGGGTAAGAATCTGCCTCCTTTCAAAACTCCATTGAAACACTCCACCATATTGGTAGTCATTATACCATACCTGAACCCACCGTCATGATAATTTGACCACTTCTCCATCTCCAAACCATGTTTGGTCAAATATCGTCGTGTATCAATATTTATTTCACCCATTCGATTGAAACCACGATTGAACTTCTTCTTCTGATGTTGTGTGGCAGTCCAACCAAACAAGTTTTTCAAATCCCTACTTTTAAACTTTGTGTTGATGTTGGATGCCACATGACGCATGCAAAATCTATGGTAGGCATGCGGCTCGGTCATTTCGATGTGTTCATCATTCATAGCAGCTTTGATGCCATCATGTCTATCTGATATAACACAAAGACCTTTTCTATCTGTCACGAATCTCCTTATACATGCCATAAACCAAGGCCAACTATTGGTATTTTCACTCTCAACAATACCGAAAGCAAGTGGGTAAAGTTGGTCGTTAGCATCAACTGCCATTGCAATAAGTAAAGTACCCTTATATTTCCCATATAAATGAGTGCCATCAATAGTTATAAGAGGGCGACAATGGTTGAAACCTTGAATTGATGGTCCAAATGCCCAAAACACTCGAAAGAAAGTTTCCTCATTAGGTTTGCATGTTGGCGTATTCACAAAATGCACAACAGTTCCCGGGTTGGATTCTTTCATTGCTTGCATGAAGTGAGGAAGCAAAGTGTAGGATTCATCCCAATCACCATATAAATTTGCAATTGCCCTTTGTTTAGCATTCCACCCCTTCATATATGAGATAGTATAATTGAATTTATCTTTGATAAATTCAATAAGAACTGGGACTTTAATGGACCAATCCTTGGCAACAAGGTTTTTAATAGCTTCACTAATGAATCCACGTTTCAAATTCATATGGTCGCGTGGAATAATGTCACCAACACAGGTAGCTTCGTGAGGCCCAAGATAAGTGACAATGGTGAAGGCTTCTGAAAACTGTTCTTGTTTTTGTGATGCCCTAAGCCTCCAATTGCATGGGTTTGGTGTTCTACTGCACTTGAAAGTGACAGTGTGGGGTTTGGATTCAGGCACTTTGAAAGTTTGGTTACGTTGTACAGAGTACAAAGTTACATTTTCTATCAAAGCAGCTTTATTTGGAAATCTTTGACCAACTATAAACTCCCTACCAACCTCAACTTCAACTTCATTGACCCATGTTTTCCAAGCATTCACATGTTGTTGATCAATTTCATGAATCGTATTGAATTCTAAATGTGGGGCACTCTTCCCAACCAAATCATCATTCTCATCTTCATCATCAATCATACGTTCAACAACATTCAACTCCTCCTCCGCCTCATCTCCTTCTAAATCTTCATTCAAGGTCCCCTTATTTATGTTATTGGTTTCAATGGAAACATATTGCACAACATCCCCAAATCTCATTGATGTGAGAGAAGTATTGGGCGTTGTTGAAATCGTTGTTGCCAATACATTTCTAGAGTCTAGCATTCCCACTTCAACATAAATGTCCATAGAAGGAACCTTTGAGTGTCGAACAATTGCCCACATAGCAAGTAAAGAACGATCATTATTAAGGGGTACAACCTTATAACACCCGGCACTCGGATACTTCATCTTCACCGTCAATGAAACACTCTTTCTATTGATTTTCATTGCCTCACAAATCTCCCCAATGAAGTCATTATAAGTCATACTAGTACTAGCAAATACAAAACTCTCATTTCCACCCTTATAACAAACATTTCCACTAGCTTCAACAATTTCTCCATCCCAATAACATACCAAAGGATATCCCGTAATTTCCATTCTATAATGAGAAAAATAAACTAATTTAATTAAGAAATTCAACTAACATAAATCTTCAATTAACCAAAACCCTAAAAATCGACTTATGAATTTTAATAACTAAACTCAAGCATAATACTAACTAAATTGGATTAAATATATAACTAAACTCAAGCATAATACTAACTAAACTCAAGCATAATACTAACATAAAAAAAAAAAAAACAACTCAATGAACTTAAATTAACCTAAATTAGTGTGGTTTAATTACAATATTAAACAAAACCCTAAAAATTCAACTTCTATCATATACCATGAATATGCAAATTATTATCAATACTAACAAAACAAATTATTCAATAAATTAGTAATCTAACTAAAAAATCAAACAATTAAACTAATGAATTGAAATTACCTAAAACAAATTGGTACAATTAGAAGAAATGAAATTACCTTAAAGAAAGAGGGCGGAGCAGCGGCGCAGCGAGAGAGGACGGAGCGGCGGGAGAGTGGCGGAGCAGCGGCGGGAGAGGGGCGAAGCAGCGGCCGGAGAGGATGGGGACGTGGGCTGGAGAGAGAAGTTGAGGTTGAGAGTCGGGGGGTATTTTTTTTTTGTAAGGCGTCGGGTGATTTGGGGGTGGAGAACCCGGTATTTGAAAAAAAAAAAAAAAAAAATCTATAACCGCCATGGGGGGTAGCGGTTTCACTTCAAGTGAAACCGCCACCCCCCATGGCGGTTTCACTCTTCATACAAAAATTAAGCCACCAATTCTCATACTCAGTTCGGGTGTGAAACCGCCATTGAGGGTGGCGGTTTCACTTGAAGTGAAACCGCTACCCCCCATGGCGGTTTTACAATTGCCCAAAATCACCCCCGAAACTCATATTCACTGTTCAATACATGTAAAACCGCCAGTGGTAATGGCGGTTTTGTCCCGAACCTGAAATGGGGTGACGTGCACCCCATAACATTAAACGTTTTTGAATCCGACCCATTTTGTTTAATATTTATTTTTTGAGCCCTATTTCGAAAAAAAATTCTTGAACTCCTTCATTTAACTTTATTTCAAGATTCATCCAAATGTCTAAGGGAGAAATGGGGAGAATGTAACTTTTAAATAATTTGTTACGTTACTTACGTATATAGTCTCACTTTTATTATGAGAGTAAACAATTGCAGACATCTCGATAGCATAAAAAAAGATAGCATAAATATATGTACTCGACCCTTCCATTTTATTCAATTATTTACATTAGTTTTAAACGTGTGAAGAGAAACTAATTTTAAATCTCAATGTAAAAATTTGAGCGAAACGGAGAGTTATGCTAATAATTCATAGAGGGGAATAAAGGAATCAAAGTCAGCATCCAATTTGACATAAACAATTGAGCAATCAACTTCAGCCCACCATTTGCCTATATTTTCTACATATAAACCATTCCAAACCTTTAACAATCACACCTCACACACCCAAAGAATCACCAACTCTCGTTGAAAACCACTCATTGTCTACAGTCTACACCTCCCCTACCACTATATCAATCCCCCAACAAATCCCCCCTGATTTTATATTGTACAAACTTTGTCACTACCTTCCTAGCTCCGTTTTGTGATTAATTTGATCATCACCCGCTTCCAATCCCGATTTAATGTAATCCTTTACCATTTTAACACAGTTATTCTAAAAATTTAATGTACATTATTCTGCAAAAGAGTCGGAATTGCTCATCAATTCAACTTACGGAAACTGAGACACATCACACATAGATTGCAATTTCATACATTAATTCACTTGTTTAGCTTGTATTGCTGGTTTAAGGTGGTGCAATGCATCATTATACAAGCAATCACACTCCTTCGTATTAGGATCGTCTAAATTCATTTCCCGTAAGTGGGTTGAATTAGGCAATTAGCCGAAAACAGAAGAATCATTTTAACTAAACACACAAATACCATGTTAATTTATTAATATACTCCGTATTAGGTTCGAAACTCGTACACATCTGCACTTAGAAATCATACTAGTATAGACAAGTAGACAACAACTACAGTAATCAGTCTCAGTGGCCTAAACAAAACTAAAAAAAAAAAAAAAAAAAAAAAAAACCTGTCTAGTACAATTTTCTCTCTCCTCCCCCCTCGTTAACATCACTCTCCGTCAAACCGGAGAGAGAGAGCAAAAAAAAAAAAATGGCGTCGTCTCTCTCAACAACTCCGACATTCAAACCAAAGAAGTTCACTCTCTACAAGCCATCTCTCTCCTCCTCCACGTCACCCGCCAAGTCATCAATCTCCTTCCGCCGCATCTTCTCCGTCGCCCGTGAAATATCCACCTCATCATCAACTAACAACAACAACAACAACAACGTCCCGTCATTGGAGAAGAAGAAGCAAAATGACGCATCTGCCCTTCTCCTCAAGGACCCACGTTCCCTGTGGGCCCGCTACGTGGACTGGCTCTACCAGCACAAGGAGCTGGGCCTGTACTTGGATGTTAGTCGGGTCGGGTTTTCCAATGAGTTCGTCTCGGAAATGGAGCCAAAGTTTGGTAAGGCGTTCAAGGATATGGCTGACCTGGAAAAGGGGTCGATTGCGAATCCCGATGAAGGGCGGATGGTGGGCCATTACTGGTTGAGGAACTCTGGACTTGCTCCGACGTCGTTTTTGAAGAATCAGATTGATTTGACTCGTGACCGTGTTTGGCAATTTGCTGACGACGTCGTTTCCGGCAAGGTAATTGCCCGCAATTTTTAATTTCTTTTTGTCTTTATTGCCCCCCCCCCCCCATTTTGACTAATTATTAAGTCAAAAGTATGTGTAATTTCGATCATTAATCTGGATATGTTAGTTGATTTTTTAAGGTATGATTTGATGAATTGGAGTGATTATATGGATGCGTAAATGTTAAGTTTGTCAATTTAATTTGTAGTGGTATGGTTTTTGATCAAGTGTACATTCAGTTGACTTTTTGAAGTGGTGGTACATTGAAGGAATGGTGTTAATATGAGAGTTTGGTTAGTTTAGAATGCTATTACTAGTGCTCAGGAACTAGGACTAGGAGTGTTTGTGTTGGTTTTTCGAGTTGTCGGGGTTACTCAACAGAGCTCGGGTGGAGCTGTGGAGGCGTTGTGCTTTGCACTGAGAAAGAGTTATGAAGGTGTTTAGTTTGGGAGATCGTGGTTAGGACTGTGATCGAGATTATACAATGCAAGCTGCAAAGGGAGATTTATGTGTGTTAGCGATATCTGTTATTGGTGTGATTAAGAAGTGAACAGAAAATTGGAGGGGGTGGGGGGATTGTCAGGGTGGGTTCGTGTAGGTGTAGTTGTAGTTGTAAGATAGGTTAGTTCTTGTATCTTTTGTGCGAATATGCGGGGTTATGAGTTACGACAACATGTAATATGAGAGAATGATTACTTTTGATGCGCAAATTACAGTTGCTCTTTCAGGAATGCTGATCTTGATTAGAAATGTGTGATGATTGACAAGTTTTTTTTTACTCATTTCTTGCAGATCAGGACACCGTCAGGAGGTCTATTCACCCAAGTTCTTTCTGTTGGGATTGGTGGTTCAGCACTTGGACCACAGTTTGTTGCAGAGGCGCTAGCTCCTGACAATCCCCCTCTCAAGGTATTTTGTCGCTCTTTCCTTGCATCATCTATGGTCTTTAATTCTTTATGACCTTTATTCATCCTTTGGAAACCAGTTTGCTTGTTTTGTTAGATTCACATTGTTCTTTTGGTTGTGATCCTACGTTGTTCTTCCTTTGATGCAGCTAAGATTTATCGACAATACTGACCCAGCTGGCATTGATCATCAAATTGCCCAACTGGGTGCGGAGCTCGCTTCTACTCTTGTAATTGTTATTTCAAAGGTTAGCTGGAACTTTTCTCCTTCCAAACTACGCAAATGATTTCCGAATCAATGCCAAAATTGGCTGATTACACTTTGCGTCTTTTCTCTGATGATCCTTAGAGTGGTGGTACACCGGAAACAAGAAATGGTTTACTGGAGGTGCAGAAGGCTTTCCGTGAAGCAGGGTTGGACTTTCCGAAACAGGTTTTGATCTCAGGTTCTTGATTTCAACTTTTGGTTAAAGATGCCTGACAAATTCATGTTATTCTTTAGAAAAGGCGTCTTATGAAAATGTAGGTTATTGGTGAAGCAGCTGTGGACTTCTCTCAATTCTAAAGTGTCTGCTTTATAAGCTTCTGAATACCCCTGTCTTAGGACTTTGCATGTGGTGCTTATATCTGCTTGATAAGTTTCCGAATTGTGTTGATTAGCACAATTGGTTGAGGTCATCTGTAACATAATGTTTTTTTTAAGTTGTTGTACCAGTACCATGAAAGCTGTCTCTAGTTCTATTCACTCCGTCTTTCAATTGGAATGCTTGACAGTTCTTGGATATAGTATGTGGACGCCTTTGCTACTCTTGCATTTGCAAACTGTTATTGAATTTTCTCTGAACAGGGAGTTGCTATAACGCAAGAGAATTCACTGTTAGACAAGACTGCACAAATTGAAAACTGGATAGCCAGGTTTCCCATGTTTGACTGGGTAGGTGGTAGAACATCTGAAATGTCTGCAGTAGGTCTACTTCCAGCTGCACTTCAGGTCAGTTGCCTCACCAACAGGAGCTAAGTGTTCATATTTTACACACTATACATATTTAGCACTCTATGTTCTGTAGGGAATCGACATTAGAGAAATGCTAGCTGGTGCAGCTGTTATGGATGAGGCAACTAGGGTCCCCGATGTAAGTTTTCTGTGCTGCTTTTGTGATTCGATACTTGCACCTGTGGGGGAATTTGTGTGAAGTAAAAGATGTAGTCATTTCTTCTTACATTACTGAGGAAAGTAAAGTGGTGATTCCGATTTGGTTATCTGGGAGATTAGTTGGGCCCTTTTTTTTAAGGTAGAGATCAGTTTGGTCTTGGGAGAGCACCATGCTTACTCCCCCTCCCCATCCTTCTGTGCCAATTTATTTCTGAACCCATGGTCTTCATTGCAGGTGAGGAGTAATCCTGCAGCATTGCTGGCAATGTGCTGGTACTGGGCTTCAGATGGTGTAGGTTCCAAGGTATAATGCGAGGAAGTTCGGTTTTTTATTTTAAAAAGTAGTGTCTTGCTACACCTTTCTAAAAACTGATGGCTTGTGTCATTTGTACTGTTTTCTGCTATACAGGATATGGTTGTCCTTCCCTACAAGGATAGCTTATTACTCTTTAGCAGGTATCTACAACAGCTGGTTATGGAATCACTTGGTAAAGAGTTCGACCTTGATGGTAACAGGGTATGCATCTGCAATCTGAGTTTAATCTAATCTTCTTCAAGTTTGGCCTTAGTAATCTGAAACATCTCCTTGGCAGTTTCTGTAATATAGTGGGACTAGTTGGAAATTTTCCATACCTTGGGGTCCAGGTGTACTGTGATTGAGAGTGCCTGAAGATAGAGAAATCATGAGCGTATGAACTTTTACTAGATAATGGAGTTCTTAGATTTTTTGTGTTTCGGAGTATCAGGAAGACAATGACAGTGCAACGGAGTTTGACAAATAGAATGGCGCTGGACCTTCATCATAAGACAATAAGTTTCCATACAAAGAAAGCATGAAGTTGGTTTGATGTGTGAGTATGGAGAGTATCACTATTTCTGTAAATTGTGCTTGTTGTAAAGTGATAGATTCTATAAGATGACGAGATAGATACCTCTAGAAATCAGCTTGATGTTTTGGTAAATCCTAGAAAAGAGTAGCAAGCACGCGGAACAAATATGCTCGTCTGTTTAATGGTCTCATCCCTCCCTTTGTGTTGAAGGGTAGCTTTTGTATGTATTTGAGGAAAAGAAAATATTAGGATGACCAGTGAAGGTAGCCCCATCCAACACTATCCTTCCTATCAGGAGGGGCAGGTACAATCTGTTACCAAGAACAAACACGTAATAGAAGAGTGTTGGAACAAATGCCCAAGGTTTGTGATTTAGTCTGCCACCCTGCGCACAGCAATCTACTGGATCTCCCAGAAAGCCTTCCAAATACATCTGACAGAAATGATGACTGCGAAATAGTTACCATTGATAATAGTATTCTTGGAGCCATTTTGGCATGCTTTGCAGTTCTGTTTTTAGTTGTCTTCTTAAGCATCTCTAATTTTCTACTGTTACAGGTGAATCAGGGGCTAACAGTATATGGAAACAAAGGAAGCACAGATCAGCACGCGTAAGTTCAGCACCTGTTTGATTTTCAGCAGCGTTAGATCATTATCTGCAGTTATACCTTCTCCTGATACATGACACCTGTTTATTTTCTTTTGTCCAGCTACATTCAACAACTAAGAGACGGCGTACACAACTTCTTTGCTACATTTATCGAAGTGCTACGTGACAGACCACCTGGTCATGACTGGGAGCTTGAACCAGGTGTCACTTGTGGAGACTATCTCTTTGGAATGTTACAGGTGAGTTTTGCAGCAAGTTATCTGACTTCATTTCTTTATTTGGTATAGACTTTATTGTGTCCTTTGCAACCTTCTATTAAAGTGTGCAGTAATTTATTTTCCTTGTCTTTCTTCTTCCGCATGTGTGTTTGTGTGTCCATGGTTTGGGGCGGGGGAGGCATTTGAGCTTTACCTATGGCTGTATGTGTACGAGTTGAGTGGAGTGGACGACAATCTTATAGACGTTAAATTATAAATTCAGAACGCTGATGGCCTCATCAGAATAGGATGTTTCTTGACATTTATTTGTTTGTTGATCTGCAGGGGACAAGGTCAGCTCTATATGCAAATGACCGTGAATCTATTACAGTCACTGTGGAAGAAGTGAATCCAAGATCAGTTGGCGCTATGGTAGCGCTATATGAAAGAGCTGTCGGGTTATACGCCTCACTGGTTAACATAAATGCTTATCACCAACCAGGTATGAACATCGTGTACACTTTCTAATATCATGTAATCTTCATTGGCTACAATTAAGTACGCTATGCACTTTCATTGATAAGTGTCAAGTGAGAAATGACGTTCTTGTTTCCCCTGGATTTGTTTTCTATGGTCTTTATTTCACAAGCTCTGTAACTCATTTTCTGATGACCTGCAGGTGTGGAAGCGGGTAAAAAGGCTGCTGCAGAAGTATTAGCTCTTCAGAAACGTGTTTTGGCTGTGCTGAATGAGGCCAGGTTTGACGACTTCTCTTCGTGTTCCTCTGAGCTGTTATTGTATTACTTTCTGCTGCTCTGCATTAAGGTGCTTAACTTGATATACGTATTTCAGCTGCAAGGATCCTGTTGAACCATTGACAATCGATGAAGTGGCCGAACGTTGCCATTGCCCTGAGGATGTACACCTCTATAACTCTGACCTCCAGTTTTGACCGTCTCTTCTTGAGTGTGAATATTCATCCAGGTCTTTTTTCCCTTGTTCTGCAGATTGAAATGATCTACAAAATCGTCGCTCACATGGCAGCTAACGACAGAGCGATTCTCGCTGAGGGCGACTGCGGATCTCCGAGAAGCATCAAGGTGTTCCTTGGAGAATGTAATGTTGATGAGTTGTATGCATAATTTTCATACAAAAGGTTAACAAAGAAGCAAAAGATCACATTTTGAAATTTCATTTTTCTGTATTGAAATAGAAGAGGAAAGGGATTGCCTTTCTAATAATTCCTCTTTTATAAGAGTTTACTAATAAAAATTCTCTCACCCAAGTTCCTTGGTTTTTTTTTTTTTTTTTCCTCATCGTAATTGGACGGTTTGGTATCAAGTTATCGCCAGACTTAGGTGGCGCGTGCGCAACAAAATTGAATTCAATACGACGTGGTGATCAATCACAAACTTTGTTTTTTTTTTTTTTTGTTTTGTCATGTGCGAGATAATATTATTATTGTAGACTTCTCATGATTGTGGGTTCAATTATAAACTAAGAAGTTTACGATCGCTCATGTATTTATGGAAGTATCCGTTGTGTTAGAGACGCTAACAAAGAATATTCTTGATTAAGCTCCATTTATTCAAATTAAAGCTTCTTGGTGGCATCCATTGCTAATCACGCAAAAGCTTCCTTTAACCAACGCAAAGCGCTCTCGTCCTTTTCTTTTCCCGCTTGTTTTCACTCGTCTGATCGAAGTCACTAGGAGTCAATGCCATACGACGCCAAATGTTGCACTGTCAAACTCGTACAATTATTCTCCTAACTTGGCTGAAAAGTATGGAGTAGAAATTAGACATATCGTTGTTTGTCAAACACGTACAATTGGTTTTAACCTGGTCGAAAAGTACACATTTAACTTATCGATGTACATTACTGAACAGACAATTGTGTAGTGTAACGACCAACGAGCTATGTTACCATGCTATGTCATACATTCTTAAAGTAGGATCATACCATATGCATACATTGAATAAAATAAGGGTTCAACCTCTATTTTTGGATTTTACTCCAATGGAGTGGACACATTACTAATTCATCATACTTTGTTCAAAGTCAATTGGAAGTTAATGCCATAAGATGCCACTCAAATACTCCGTATTGTTCAACAAGCATTTACTCTACTTTTCATCAAGGGGCAGTTACACTCTAATTGTCTATAATGTCCAATTGTCCATTTGATTGATCACTCACTATCCGTCTATTTTATGTTACTCGACTCATCATGAACAAGTTAAATATTTGAGAAAAGTCACACGTTACTGCAAGTCAATACGTATACCAGTAGACCAACCGTCATCGCCAAAAAAAAAAAAAAAAAAAAAGAAAAAGAAAATCAATTGTCAATACTTATATATCTCGATTCATCCTAATTCAAATGTCGTACCAAAGCTTATAAACATACCCCTATTCCATGTATAAAGAGTAAGGAAGTAAGGAGACGTTATGAAATTGTTTAGCACATTCCTAAGAACCAAATTATCCGCTGACAAACCCACATTTCCCTTCCCAAAAACCAAAGACAAATTATTCTGGTAGAAAACCTTCTGGGAGAAGTATTACCGAAGAAGGGAAATTAAGGGATATTCACAGTTTCACACTGTAAAAAAGAATACAGGTCAATACCGGACCCCACCAGCCTTGAATTTTTAAACGAATTTGTTTCATTTCTAATTAAAATAAAAAAGAAAACAACTCAAACAAAAAACAAAGGTTGTTGTTCCCACTCCAACGTTCGACTGTTAGATTCATCCTTGTCCGTCACCCGCACGTTATTTTAGCACTCCCACTTTGCCCACTCTCTCATATTTTCCCCCATTCTCTCCCACTTCCTCACAAAAAAAACAAAAAAAAAAAAAAAAAAAACATTTCCATAATTTGTCAGTCTTCTTCAATACGCAAAGCACCGCTCTTTTGTAAATCTCGTACTACTACTACTACTCACTTCCTCTACTCACCACTCTTGTTTTCGTCAAATTTTTAATGATTTAATATCTGTTTGGTTTTGTTTTGTTTTCTCTCTCCTCTTCTTCTTCTTCATCTTCCTCTTGAAGCTTCTTCCTCTGTGACCAACCCTTCTGTGACAGACACACGCTTTACTCAAATCAACTCTTGTACTACTACTGTCAAGCTTTCTATGTGAGTTAACTGCCCTAATTTCCTGCATTTTGTAAAACCAAATTAGTTAATTTTTATAAAAATATTGAGGTTATTTCTAATTATGATCACTTAAATTAGTTATTAGTATCACATTTATTGTGTTATTATGGAATATCAATGAATTATATAATCTGGGTTTTTCCTTTTTTTTTTTTGCAGGTTTACTCAGTTAAACTGAAACATTCCTTCTAAAAAATGTTCACTGAAGGCCTGGATAACAATGCTCTCAAATGGGTCAGAGAGGTAAATTTTTTTTTTGTATCATGGTTAATTTAGTGATTAAAATAGTAATTATTATTTTTTGTTTTTGAAGTAATTATTTTGTGGGTTTTGGTTGATTTCTGGGTAATTTTGATCTTTTGTGAATTACTCGTATTTACTATTATGGAGTTTGTGTAATTGTTCTTGATGTTGGGTTTTGTTAAAAAAAATTTATTTGGCTTTTAGAAGAAGATTTATGTGGGTTTTGGTTTGAGGGTATGTCTCAATGTGGGTAATTTCTGGGTTTTAATTTTGATCTTTTGTGAATTATTTACTATACATGGAGTTTGTATGATTGTTCTTGATGTTGGGTATTGTTATAAAAATTGAATTTTGATATGGGTTTAGTTTAATTTTTGGTAATTTTACTTGAATTTGATGATCTTAGTGTGGTTAATTTTGGGTACATTGTAAAATTTGCGGATTGTTTACTATTTATGGAGTTTGTATGATTGTTCTTAATATTGGGATTTGTTTGAAATGTTGAATTCTTTTACTTATATATAGAAATTTTGATTATTTTAGGGTTCTGTTAGTAGTAATGAGAAGGAGGAACCATTGTCATCAGTGTTAAATCAAAGAACAAGGGGGGTGGTAGACCCGATTATAGGCAGCCGGAATGGGGGTACCCGGGGTTTCGGGTTGCCGCCACCACGGAAGTTCAGGAGTGGGCAGTTATCACTCAATGCAATATCATTGTCTAGAGGGATTCCTGGTGATGACTCAGCTACTGGCTCTGATATGGACATGACCTCCGAGTCTGAAGAGGATGATGTTTATGGTGGGAGGTATTCCCTGGACTCCTCACCACAAGATTCCCGTGCGCCTTTGGCAGATGCCAGCAACTATAGGTACTCCAATGCGAAAACATTGCCACCAAATCGGGCGAGTTATGGGAGTGATTATCTGTCTTCTGATGTTTATTCGTCAGTGGAGTGGAATGGGAAGAAGGTTGGTCGTGAGGGGAAGAGGTTGTCTAAAGGGAATGGGAGGTATCCTGTTGGGCGGAATAGTTATGACGAGGACGAGTCTGATTCTGCTGGTAGCTCAGAGTTTTCGGTTTCTCAAGTTGAGAGCAATGTTGGTGCGGTTTCTCATTCCCAGCCGTGTGCTTCTGAGAGTTATACCTCAAGTGTGACTTCAAGGATGAATGTTGTAAAGGTCTGTCATTTGCTCTTGAGATACTTTTATGCTCATGTGTTTCAAGCTATACATTCTCATTGAATTTGTCCCTTAATTTTGTTAATTCATGGCTGTACAATGGATGTTGGGTGATCTTTATTATCTTGTTCAAGTTTCCTGCACCGTGGGGTAGCAGAACTTTTGGGTTTTATTCCTCTTATCTTGTTTTCCTCAAAAAGATTATTATTATGTCAACTCGTATATAATCCTGACATGTGCACACAGCGAAGAATGTTGATTAGAATTAATTTCTATTAGACTGGCAGTGGTTGTGGTTCTGATTTGGATTACCGAACTTTAGCAAATTGATGTGCCAATAGATTAAGCATGACTATGATTGTCTTTATGCTGGATATCAAGAAAACTGGTTCTTGTTGAAAGCTTGGATTCACTGCATAGAGTTTGCTTTACATATGAAATCTCAATGAGATCACAGTATATACCACAGCCCAATCTCTTACTACAAGTTGGTAACATTTGTGGGACAAAGTACTTCATTAGAGCTGCACTTTTGTGTTAAAAAAGCTTCATGTTGTAAGATGTAGGGAAGTTGGGTCTTTATGGCTAGGGATAACATGGTGATTACAGCTGTGTCCTAAGAAATGACAAACTTGGAAATGAACTTTGTTCTGCGTTCTCAGTTTTAATCTAGATGAAGTAGTTACTCTCCAACAGTTCTCACTTATGATATTTTTAAGATTAGGATGTCTGTTGTGGATTTTCTTCCTTTATTGCCGCTTAACTTTTATTTAGGGTAAAACTTCATTTTGTTCAGATTTTCCTTATGTAGATTGTTTGCCCCTAAAATGTAATCTTACTGGAAATGTTTCTAGGATTTCTGCTTTATTTGTTTAACTTTTTTGCTTCTTTGTTTCTATCAAATGTTGCTTCTTTTGTGCACTTATCTACAACCTTTCATTCCCTTACTTTCCCATGTTTGTGACACTGTGTAACTGTTGTCCATGATGTGAACTAACTGAGAACCTCCATGCAGGAGGATGTCGATACTCCAAGTGCACCTCCTGTTTGCGGGACTGCTCGTGAGACCGATCAAACCATGCCTGGAGTTCACGACCCGATATCTGTCAACTCTCATGGTTCTTTATACGAAAGCAAGACTAACGCTCCTAGTGTCATATCATCTGGGGCCAATCAGCCTGACAACACCGGAAATGAGATTCGTGATCCACATTCAAGGTATGTGCCCAACCTTATTTGAACTTGGATTTAGTGTTAAGCTACATTGATACTTTTGCGGTTCCTCGTTGCTTGACGATTAATACCTAAGTCTCAGAATATTTATGTTTCAGAACCGCCACTGGTGCTGAATCTGCAGCGTCTTCAGGCTCACATGCTGCTCGTCTCCCAACATTTCATGCGAGGTACTTGTGCTTGTCTGTCCAATGTTTTTACTGCTGTCATGTTAGTTGCTGCTCTCCTCTAGACTTGTATCCATATTGAAAGATTGATCCTCTTGTTTTTATGTTGGCAATCAAACTCAGCACTCAAGGACCATGGCATTCAGTGATCGCATATGATGCCTGCGTTCGTCTTTGTCTCAATGCGTGGGCAAGGGGCTGTACAGAAGCTCCTATTTTTCTTGAAAATGAGTGTGCTTTATTGCGAGTTTCATTTGGGTAAGTTTTGGCCTCAGCCCTTGCTCCTGTGACGTCTTCTTTCTCTTTAGTTTTTCCAACTCTTAAAACTGTTTTGTGAGTAATTTTGCTCACTAGCACAAATTATTTAGTGAGCAAAATGGCTGAGCGACTGGGCTTCTAATATTCTGAACTTGAATTCGACCTATGCAATACTCAATGCAACTGTCATTATGAGTCAACTAGAAATAGCCTTTTCATTTCTGAGTGATGCAAGAACCTTTTGAGGGACTGGGGATATGTTGGTTGTTAAAGCTATTGGGTCTATTTCTGGGACTTGAACTGTATCTGTACTTATTGATTTGAATTTTGAACGTTGTGTTTTACTTTGATGATTTCCATTTCCAATGGAGCCAAAGACTGTCTGTGCTTTGGTTTTTTGGGTATGATGGAATAAAGCAAAATGACTCATAAAACTGTCTGTGCTTCTTATTTTGTGAAGTAGCAGTCAGTCGGTGCGATTCTCGACGCAATTTTTATTTTGGGTCATCCGTGCGCAGCCTCTCTATGTTTCAATGGGTAAGGCTTGCGTGCATCTGACCCCCCCCCCCTTACCCCCGCCTTATGGCGAGAGCCTTTAAGGCACTTGGGTTAAAGATGTTGTTGTGTTTTACTTTGATGATGCACCTATCCATGATTCCTGTCATCCGTTTCATGACTTACAGAGTGGCTTAAAGGCCTGGAATCCTGGATGATACTAATAATCTGGTGTCTTTTGATTTAGAAGTCACTTTATCTTCATAATTTATTCTGTAACTGCCACTAGTGGACTTATGGTCAAGTACATGTCTTGTACTTTGGGAGCTTATTTTCCTTTCCATGTAATGCAGCTTACAGCAGGTTCTGTTACAGTCAGAAGAGGAAATTATGTATAAACGTGGTTCAGAAATTGCAGTTGAGAAAACAACCCAGAAACCAAAAAAAATTATTGGGAAGATGAAGGTCCAAGGTAATGTTCTCTGTTGTCGTTGGGTCCTTAAGTGTAATTTTCCATGATTGGTCCTGAGATTTTTTTTTACTGCAGTTCGCAAAGTGAGAATGGGAGTGGATCCACCTACGGGTTGCAGCTTCCCATCCCTAAAGTCTCCTGCTGTAAACCTGGACTCTACTAGGCTGCAGTTATCCAAGGTTCAGAGGGCTGTGGTGTCTGGATGGAATGCACTGCGAAGAGTGCGTTTTGTGCTCAACAAACCTGCAGATGGCTCTTTGTCGCGGAAGAGTTTGGCATATGTACAAGCCAGTACTCATTACATTAAGCAGGTCTCAGGTCTTATGAAAGTGGGCGTGACCACATTGCGTCATAATGCATCATCCTACGAACCTGTGCAAGGTATGATATTATGCACAAAGATCAGCAAGTTTGTCGCTCTACCTGACTACCATGTTGAAATGTCAATATTTAGCCACCTTTTTTTGTGGTAAAGTTTAGTTGAACTTCAATCACTTCTTGTACTTCTTAAGCGAGTACATAAAGCTACTTTCAGTTGGTGCTGAATGGTTTATCTAGGTGTTGTGTACCATGTTACTTGGAGTCGTGGACTATTTGTATAACCTTGTTTACCCGTATTGGACATTTGACACTCGAAAATGGGTATGATGATTCAATTCACTTTAAACCAAAACATGATTTTTTTTTTTTTTTTTTTTTTTTTTTTTTTTTTTTTTTTTGTAATGAAAATGGCCGGGTCAGACACTTATACACACACATTCGTGTCAGATCCTTCTTGCCAAGTCGGTGTAACATACTGTGCATATCTTTGCTGAGGTGTCAAAAAGCTTCTCAATGTGTGCATTCTATTACTCTCCGCTGATTATTGTTTTTGCTTGATGCTGCCAGAGACTCATTCCTGTTTGTTAAGATTAAAAAGCTCACCTGAGGAGGATGCTGTTCGAATGCAGCCTGGTTCTGGGGAAACTCATGTGTTGTAAGTGTCTTCATTTCCATGTCTATCTCTTTATTGGCCATCTTCAGGAACTTTGCTGATGACTTTACAGCTTCCCAGATGGTCTTGGAGATGAATTGATTATTGAAACTCAGGATTCTAAAGGAAAAGTCTGTGGCCGTGTTGTTGCTCAAGTAGCAACTGTTGCTGATGATCCAGTAATTGTTTCCATTTTTTTATTTCATGTTTGATTTCTCAAGGTGTCTTAGCCACTACTGTAGTATTAAGGAGAGAAGTTGACCAATAAATTTCTTGCAGAGTGACAAGCTGCGCTGGTGGTCGATATTCCGTGAACCAGAACATGAGCTTGTTGGTAAAGTGCAACTTTACGTAAACTTCTCAACAAGTTCGGATGAGAATAATCTTAAGGTAAGATTTCTTCAAGACAAGTCCCTTCTGGGGTTGTCTTCTACTCCCGCAACTTTGGCTGTATTTAGCAATATACGTATATGCAAGTATTTGATATCTTTGAAACTGGTGCATGATTCCCTAATTCGCAGTATAGTGGTAGTGGGCCTAGTGGTTGATCTTTAATGTTTGTTGCCTTTGTTCTTGGCAATCATATTCATATTTTCTGTATTTGTCGGTGTTGCTAGTGTGGCTCTGTGGCGGAGACTGTAGCCTACGACTTGGTTCTAGAAATTGCAATGAAAGTTCAACATTTTCAGCAAAGACATCTACTGCTGCATGGGGAGTGGAAATGGTTATTGGCGGAATTCGCAACCTATTATGGAGTTTCTGATGGATATACTAAACTGAGGTAAGAGAGTTTGTTGTATTTCCTGCATTATTTGTTGACACTGTTTTCTGAAACATGTCATATCTTACATGTCTACGACGACAGATACCTGTCATATGTCATGGATGTGGCCACACCTACAGCTGATTGCCTCACTCTTGTGCATGATCTGCTTTATCCTGTGGTCATGAAGGGCCACACCAAGAGCACCTTAAGTCATCAAGAGGTATGAATGGAGTTTGTTGGGTAGAGGTGGTCTCATATATGTGCATATTTGCCTCCTGATTTCTAAATTTATCTTGTTTGGTATGCTTTGGTTGAACTTCTTGTTAGAATCGCATCTTAGGAGAAGTTGAGGACCAAATTGAACAGATCCTTGCTCTTGTGTTCGAGAACTACAAAGCCCTGGATGAATCTGTGCCTTCAGGAATCATAGACATCTTTCGTCCAGCAACTGGGTGTGCAGCTCCTGCTTTGCAGCCTGCTTTTAAGCTGTACACTCTTCTTCATGATATTTTGTCCCCTGAGGCACAAAATAAACTATGCAGTAGCTTCCAGGTTGAGCATCATTTATCTACTTATGTATTCTTGCAGTTCAGTGGCTGCCTGGAATGTTCTGCTAATGGTTAGTATTGTTTCAGGCCGCTGCAAAGAAGAGGTCTAAGAGACATTTGAGCGAGACAGATGAGTTTGTCAGTAACAGTGGTGAAGGGAACTTTCTGGATCACATTACCATGTCCACCGCTTATCAGAAAATGAAGACTCTCTGCTTGAACATCGGTAATGAAGTTTCCACTGATATTGAAATCCACAACCAGCATATACTTCCCAGGTATATGAAATTACCCATTCAAAGCACATTTGTTGTCTCTTATATCATTCCGTGATGTAAGCAGCATGTCTTAGTTCCACAAAGAAATTGAGGGTGTAATTCGTCATTGGTGTTTTTTAAGATATCAAAATGTAAGCAGCTTTACAATCAGTGCCATCAGTAGGACATTTTCTTCCATCAGCTCTTACTAACAATACTCTGTGCTTGTGAAATTGTTCTCAAGTCTTTCGCTTTGTCTATTGCAAGTCTACCTTCCATTCTCCAACAAAAGAGAGGGACTTAAGGTTCTAACAGATAGCCACCTCTGTTTTGCAGTTTCGTAGACCTTCCAAATCTTTCTGCATCCATATATAGTGTGGAACTTTGCTCAAGAATACGGGAGTTCCTCATTGCATGCCCTCCTTCTGGTCCACTGCCACATGTTGCTGAACTTGTGATAGCCACGGCAGACTTCCAAAAAGACCTTGCCAGCTGGAAAATCAGGTGAAGACCGCGATCCCTTAATATTTGTCATTCACTGTCCATCTGTATGATCTCTCACTTCATTGTCATTCATCTTCAGCTCAATCAAAGGTGGAGTTGATGCAAAAGAATTGTTCCACTTATACATTGTTGTTTGGATTCAAGATAAGCGTCTTGCCCTGCTCGAGACCTGTAAACTGGACAAGGTGAGGACGCAACCTATTTCATATTACTACTGTAGTGCAATCAAATTCTGATGTCAACATTGTAGATGGCGTTAGCATGTTACTCAATTTCCATGCTTGTGTTGCTTGAATCTCTTCATTTTTGCTGACAAGGGCATTACTTCTTCTCTTTCTACAACTTCCACCGTCTCTGCTTTCTTTCCAGAGTCAAGGATCTAAATGTCTTATGCATGCAGGTCAAATGGTCTGGGGTACGTACTCAACATTCGACAACCCCTTTTGTGGATGAAATGTACGACAGACTGAAAGAAACTTTGAATGATTATGAAGTCATCATAAGCCGCTGGCCAGAGTATAGCTTTGCACTGGAAAATGTATGGTTCTCAATCTGTTTGTTAGATCCCTTGTTAGAATCTTGTAATAATGCCGCCATTGTACCTCCGACTAGATCATGGTTTTGCTGTTGGCTTTTTTATTTTTTATTTTTTATTTTTTATTTATTTTATGATTCTCTAACCAGATCATGGATTTAGGAATAAGGCTTGGTTGTTGTTGTTGTTGTTGTTGTTGTTGTTGTTGTTGTCTAACCATGTCACGGTGTGCCTTTATGTTATTTAGGCTGTTGCTGATGTAGAAAAGGCTATCGTGGAAGCTTTGGACCGGCAGTATTCTGATGTATTGGCCCCTTTGAAGGAAAACATTGGTCCTAAAAAATTTGGTTTGAAGTACGTCCAGAAATTCACAAAACGATCTGTGTGCCCATATATGGTTCCCGATGAGGTAATAAACTGTTTAGCTGCTTCTGTTTTCTCTCTTTTATTTTAATAAAAAAAACCATGATCATTGCTGACTCCACTCCAAATCTTCTCTTTTCCCAGGTTGGCATCCTATTAAATTCGTTGAAGAGGATGCTTGATATTTTGCGACCCAAGATAGAAACACAATTCAAGTCATGGGGATCCTGTATCCCAAATGGTGGCAACCAAATCCCAGGGGAGCGTTTAAGCGAGGTTACAGTCATGTTGAGAGCAAAGTTCAGAAACTACCTGCAAGCCATTGTTGAGAAGCTTGTAGAAAACGTGAGTGTTTCTCTGAATTGGGATGGCTTGATGGAACTTGTAAGATGTTACAGGGACTGGCGATTTACTAATCTTGGAATTTACATTTCTGTAGACGAAGCTGCAGAGTTCTACGAAGATTAAGAAGATTCTCCAAGACTCGAAGGAAAGTGTTGGTGAACCAGATGTGAGAAACAGAATGCAGCCGTTGAAAGAACAGCTCACTGGCACAATCAATCACCTGCACTCAATCTTTGAGACCCATGTTTTCATTGCAATTTGCCGGGGTTACTGGGACAGGATTGGTCAGGTGAATGGATATGAACTTTAGACTTAAATTACTGCTTTGCTCCATATCTATAGATGATAGTACGGCAGTCTTAACTTTCTTTTGCTGCTGTCATAGGATGTTCTTAGTTTCTTGGAGAATCGCAAAGAGAACAAATCATGGTACAAGGGTTCGCGTATTGCTGTTTCTGTGAGTACTTTGTCTCTAAGAACCCACCTGACTATGTTTAAACTGTAGAGTTCTTTTTTCTTTTCTTCTTTTTTTGTGAACTTGACACAGACATTGCTACATGATACCTAAGCTTTCACTGTTCAGAATTTAGTGCTCCTTATGGAGTTATGTCCTTCATTACAGTCTTTCTATTAATTATAAGGAGCACTTTGCACCTTTTCCACTGACTTGAAATCCTCGATTCCAACTGTGTGAAATGCAGGTTCTTGATGATACCTTTGCATCACAGATGCAGCAAGTGTTAGGAAATGCTTTACAGGAGAAGGACATTGAGCCACCTCGATCAATGATGGAAGTGCGGTCAATGTTGTGTAAAGATGTCCAGATGCATAAGAATAACACGTTTTACTACTGAGAGTAACAGGCTGCTTCTGCTGCTGCTGCTGCTTTAGACTACTACTGTTAGGATTATTTTGTCATGGTAACATTCGACTCTCCCATTCCCCTCGACTTGTGGATATTCAGTGATGGTTTGCGAGATGAAGGTGGAGAATCCAGGATAGGTCATCGTGAAAATGTGGCCAGGATTTGTGAAAATGTTGCCCCAGGAAGTCCAGGTCTCAGGTGAAAATAAGAGGTAACTAGCTATTGTGTCGAGGCGGAGAGTTATTTGCTCTCTTCAGGGAGCAAGCAAGCTCGGCAGCTCCAGTTGATACTGAAAATTGTATAATGTAGGTTGTAGAAAGCAAATCATCGACAATTTTGTCAATGGATATATACTAGTATACAAATATTAAATTCATTAATATTCACAAAAAAGACTCGTTAAATAGAAATTCATTCTGTTCATAAAATGATGGATTTGCTTCCTGAATATTAGCTTTTAGGGATTCTATGTATAATGTACGATACAATTACACTTCTCCATTACTAGTGAAGGAAAAAAAGTCCGTATGAAATTATGTTCTTATTTGGACAGTGGAATTCCTAACTTCAGCTCGTAAATAAACTTTACATAGGGTGAAAATTTTTCCCCATAAATTGAAAACACGATTTCTCGAAACATTGAGAATTTTGTGCCATGTAAGAGACGTACAATTCCATGGGCAACTTTCAATTAAATCAAGGATCAGGCTGCAACTAATAAATCAAATAGACATATTTACAGTCAGACTACGTGATCAATCAATCAATCCATCACACAAAAAGAATGCAATCTTTTCTACAATCGGTGATTATACATTGAAAGAACACAAGAAAGCTCGTGTCACTTCGTACACTTCTCGAAATCAAGACGAGCAACTCAGAAGAGCCTTGATATGACTCGGCATGAGGTCCAGAAGGCTGTTGAAGCAGCTTTGAGAAGTGCAGGATTCTGGTAAATCCTGTAACCAGCGCAAAATGAAAAGGGAAAAGATGGCGGCAATTAACTTAACATGTGATTGTAATATTGCATATTAAACCGGCTAATATATAATGTTTTGAGATGAACAGACAACGACAATGCAGAAGAAACCAAAAGAAGAAAGCATGCAGGAAATTGACCAGTATACCCAATCGCAGTTGCACTCCAAGAAGCAACATTATAGATGACTTTGGTCCCATCAAATGCTTTCCGAAGCTTTCCTTTCTTCTTCTTTATAGAAAACGTTTTGCTAAGAGCTGAAGAATCATTGCATGCAGTCAGTTATCTCTAACCCCAGAAGGATTACAAAATTAAACAAAAAAAGGAGAAAAAGAAGAACAAGAAGAAGAGAGAACGTTTGCAGAGAAACGTGAAGCTCACCATCTTGAAGTTGGTTAGGAGTCAGGTCCTGAAAAATGGATAGTAATCAGTAAAGCTCAGTGCAGAAACGTCCCCTCATTCACCAAAGATAAACACAGATCCATAAAACCTAATCACATAGATCAAGAAAAAAGAATTGTTTTTTCCATCAAGAAGAGTAACAGAACAAAAGCCATTCTGTCTGGTCAACACTCATCCATGCCAACAAGGATGTG
The DNA here is from genome assembly GCA_963680865.1 of Spergularia marina. Taxonomy (NCBI): domain Eukaryota; kingdom Viridiplantae; phylum Streptophyta; class Magnoliopsida; order Caryophyllales; family Caryophyllaceae; genus Spergularia; species Spergularia marina. The sequence continues at coordinate 27,512,195 of OY804551.1, read as the reverse complement.
CTACGGGAAGTTTAGGGATAAGGTGCAGCTAAATATTCAAACATGATTTCATCAAATATAATCGGGAAGGAAGACCTGATGCTCCTTCCATATTTTCGCCCATTACTGTGCTATTATAACTTTTGCATTGAACTAACACGCTACAAATAGACTCACAGCAGTTGTATAACAAATTCTATTGTGACCGAGATTCTGATGTAGTGTAAGGAGAGTAAGCACTTTCGTGCTAGAGGGACAAGTCGAAGTAGTCAACAGTCTTTTTGCACTAGAGAATTCAAAATGCACCTTGAATTTGAATTATGGTACATCCATAAGTCAGAAAGCCTATAAAAATGGGGATGTAATATTTCACACAGACAGTTAAAAAGACAAGATTCTCAGCCGATGAGAGTCGCCGTTTAAACTTCGCCGAAAGCAGCACTGGTCGAATGACAAAAAATTCACACAGTTGTATAACTTGGTGAGTTTTTACACCAAGGGCTTCAACTTAACATTGGGACAATTATATTTGTACACAGTATGAATTCTCACTTTGACATATCAGCTGAACCGAATGATTCAACATCCACCTGACTACCTGAGGAGGTACAAACCCCACTCCCACTCTCTACATATTCCCTTACTCCCCCCCCCCCCCCCCCGAACCAAAAAAAAGAAAAAGAAAATACTCTGCCTCTTCACCCAAATCCAACAAGGGCTTTGGGCGTTTGGCAGACAACACTTAAATAAGTGATCGAATGATTGGACTAGGCCACTGCGGCACTACGTAGCTACAAAGCATCAACCTCAAAATTGTTGTTATTCTTGTTTCACTTGTTCAATCATGTATTCCTTAAACATACAATGAATCAGAAGTTCTCAAACATAACTATACTTATATCCCACACATACCTTAGTCTGTTTAAGAGACAACAAATATGCAGCCATGAAGGATGCAATCCCATCTACGATGTCTTCTTGCTGGACAACAACATAATCTTCTTGATCTTCCTCAACATTTCCACCTTCCCATAAATCATTATCAGCCACCATATCCCAAGAGTTACCCTCTTCTGCTGCCACAAGTTATCTTTCTCTCAATAAGCCGACGTATATCATCAAACAAGCAATAAGAAAGCCAGTAAATCAAATTACCGGGAACATTAGGTTGGACTCCAAGTTGAGCACTTTCTAGCTTTTGGAGGAACTCGGGTCCCCTCACCCTAGACTTGATCAATCCACACAGCTGCAACATTCAACAAAACCCATATGGAGTCACTAATACCGTCTCATAAACGTACCCTGAACTCGTCAAGGTAAGGTTACGTACATCCGACCCTCCACACACCATAGGGTGATGGTAATTCATACAATAACGACGACAATTCGACACCCATACAACGACCAGCACCACCATCCTCACACCACTATCACAACAACACAAATTTTGCGACTTCGATAGCAATCATTTATCAAACACCAAATCAAAATCCTTAATTTACTATCATCTTATCTTTATCTAAACTATAAACAATATTACTACATAAGCAACAAATTTTGGGAAATTCATATCATATCAAATCAATTCAAATAACAATAAAAGTCAACTAAATTCATGACCTAATCTTCATATAAAACAATCAATAATACTTTCCAAAAATAGATAAACAACCCAAAATTAGAGAAGAGATCAACTTACTTCTTCAGCCAAGGGATCTGGGCAAGTTGAAGAAGGAGAATTTGGGCAATTTTCTCTCTCACCATCAACTAATTTACTATCATCGTCTTTATCATCACCATCATCACCATCATCATCATCATCATCATCATCAAGGGATTCAAGAGCCCTTTGGCACTCTTCAAGTACAGCCTTCAATGTCTTCCTCTTCACTCTAACTTCATTTCTCTCTCTCCTATCCTCCACCACCTCCATAATAACCCTAATTCTTTGTTTATATACAAAATTACCACTTTCTGATAAATACCCACCAAAATTAAACTCAAATTATAGCTGCCCTAATACCCTGATCGTCTTAATTCTAAGCTAAATTATATTTTCTACAGTGTAAAAAGTCAAGATTTTTTTTTGTGGGTTTTTTTCCCACTAATAAAAAGCTGCAAACTTTGAGCTCGTTTGATGGCGATTTTCTCTCCCCATCAAAGTGAAAACTCTTCTACAACTGCAAAAGGGGGATAGAATTGCAGGAGATTTAAGAATAATTTTTTTTTTTTTTTTTTTTTTTTTTTTTCCCCTCTACTTAGTGATTGTTTGTTTGTTGGAAAAGGGGTAAAATAGGGAATTTGTGTGATGAAAAACAAAAATATTTGTCACAAAAGTTAAGGAGTATGATTAAGAGAATAATAATTGGATTTTTAGAGATGAAAACTTGAAAAGTTTTGGAGAAAAGATGTGTGAATTTGGATGTATATTGAAGGATACGTTTGGTTTTTGGTCACATGTTTTGGATTGTGAAATTGGCAAGTTTAGTTGTAGTGACATTGGCAAAAGCAACCTCAACATCTCATCTCATCTCACTTACACAACTTGCCTCGTATGTCCCCCTTTGCCCTTTGCCTTTGCCTTGTCAAACTCAAACTTGTCTAGTCCTCAACTAGCAAGACACCGTTGCCAATTTGGTTACTTGTTTTTCACTATGTGGTTAAATTGTAACTTTTTAAAATATGGAAAGAATTTCACATCGAATGTGCATGAATGACTTTTACTCTCTCATTATGGACCGATAAACCAATACGAATATGAATGACTCAATACATAGGACACGGAGGGGGAATGGTAACGAGATCATTCTTATGTGGCTCGCTAAGTTGCTAGTGGTATGGAATGTGTTTGATGACCTTGGGATCACAAGCTCAAATATTACCGGATATATATAGATAGATATATATATATATATATATATATATATATATATATATATATATATATATATATATATATATATATATATATATATATATATATTATTTAATAGAACAATGATGCGTGTTGAATGTGATATATGTAATTGTTGCATCATTTTTCATATAAGATTAAAATCAATATGTATCTTTTTAGTAAGTAGATAATGACAACATATGGGCAATGTCATGTTCTTTACGCCAATTTTTTGAGGGGATATGCATTAGACATATTGATGAAGACATTTAATATATTGTATTATTGTATTATGATATAAAATGTACTGTATTAGTTTAATCTATGATGAATCCATGAAATCTAGATAGAGTAATAATCAAAATAACGATAATTCATACCGAGTTAAATGCATCTAGTATATAGTCTAATTCGAAGTGACTTGGTTAAAACTGATATGATATGAAATTAAATTCATTGAATAATAAATCGAAAGGTTAGTTATACTCTTTCTTTAGTAGTACGATTATTTTGTTTCTTCTCGAAATAGCAAAAACTAGTTGTTTACTCTATAACATAACAATGCAAATGAAGTGATGACTTACACATCAACTTGTCATCATTACAAATTTACAATAATCATTAGGTATATTTAACTCCCAAATGCTATGGAGGATTGTAATTTGAAAAATGTGTTTAAACAAGTTTTAGCTAAAACAAATACAGAAGATACCTTATTGATTCAAAGAAACTTATTAGAGACACCTTAATCCTAAACTAATAACACTACTAAACATCCATTACCACAAACAACAAGCAGATAATCACAACAAATCAAGATCCTCTACTCCAAGCTCCACCATAAAATCCCAAAGATCATCTCCTACACTCAATCTATCAAACATAATCCAACGATCACTCTTCAATCAAGTGCCACGTGGACGACCCCCAACAACCTCATACCCTCAGGAGCAAAACAGAGGATCACGTTTCTGATGTCCTGAAATTTTTGAGAAGAAGAGTTATAAATATAGAAAGGGAGAAGAATAATTACCAGTAGTGCCCTCCACGTTCAATTTCCTCAAGTAGCACGAAAACTTGACACGTGTACAACTACCGTATTACCCGGGCCCCCTCAATTTGGTGTTTTCCGTTGAAACATCAGAAAAGCTCTTTTCATTTTTCTTTCAACTTTTTACGCCCCTCCACTTTTTTTTTTCTCTCTTCTCTTAATTAATTTTTTTTTTTGTAATTTTTAATTTTTAATTTTTTCACCCATTTTTTTTTTTTTATCATAATTTCACCACGGTTTTATCTAGTTAAATCTTGATTTTTAATTTTAATTTGGAATGTGTGATTTTCTGAGGTACCCACATTGCAAAAATGCTACCTTTTTTAGATTATTTGGTGTTGTATTTTGTTAGTTTTTATGGTTCTTGATTTTTTTTTTTCCCTTAATAATAATAATAAAGTTTATTTATGTAAATTTGGTCAATGTGGAATTAGGTTGTTATTGGGGAGTAGAATGTTGCGATTATAGAACATTCCATGACGAGCAAAACCACGGATTCTTCCTCTCAGGTTTGTCCATTTGATCATCAAAGTTTTCATCTTTTTTTCTTTTTTTCTCGTAAATTAGTGTCATAATGTCGTATTAATGTTGTCTCAATGTGGGCCTACGTAATATAATGTTATGTCCATTTTTTTCGACGTAAGGTAAGACTTGCGTACATTTGGGAATCGTTTGGGACACTGCGGTAATGTTGTTGTTACTTGGAGAGGGGTAAGGGCGGGGGTAAATGGGTAATTGAATGTTTTTGGTTGATCATGTGTAAATGGTAAGTTATTGGTGATTGTATGAGCTGTGAAGTATAATGGAAGGTGGTGGTGGTTTTTAGGTGTTACCTCAACAAGGAGACAATGGTGCGCTCTCTGGTCCTCAGGCTGGGCCACCGGAGCATCAGGGTTCGCGATCCCGGAACCAGGTAGTTTCGGGCCCCATCATGCTGGTTATAGCTTGTATGAAAGCATGTGTTCATGTTGCTTAGTAATCAATATGGATGATATGTTCAATCTTATGTGAATTTCTCTCAATTACCATTTAAACATATGGTGCAAGTGTGTAATGGTATCAATTGTGCAATGTATCAATTTTCGACTTCAGTTTATTGTGTTTTTTTCCAGACATTGTGAATTGGTTTTTGAAAAGACACTCAATTTACCACTTTAGATAGTTTCTAGGGCACTATATGATTCGTCTCGAGGTTAAGACTTGTTAGCATTACTATAGTTTTTTCATTTCAATTGAGATTTGACATTCATTTCAATTGCCAGCAGGTCTTCAAGAGTGGACCGTTGTTTATATCATCCAAAGGTGAGTGAGGCTATATTTGCTCTTGTTGCTTCTTTATGGAAGTTACAGTAGTTACAATTTGGTCGCCACCTCTTTTCGGCTTTCCCTTTCTCTATTGATTACTTCGTAAATAATAGGATGGAGTTGAGACGATTCACTATTTCACTTAGTAGTTGGTATTGTATACACTGCCACATATGACTTAGTGATGATTTCGATTTTCACTGCCATTGTTGTTCTCTAATCCAGGAATTGGATGGACATCTTGGAAGAAAAGATGGTTTATTCTAACCCGTACGTCTCTGGTATTCTTCAGAAGTGATCCTGTAAGTAACTTTGTTCACTTAAGTAATTCTGTATGTTATGAGCAGTTGAAAGCTTTGGTCTTTGGTAATATGAGCTCAATATTTCGACATCAACGTGTTAACAATCCTGACAATAATAGGGTCCAAGCTGCTTTTTTCACCTAACAAGCTAGTTAGATGTTAGCAATAATAAATGGTTGAGGGAGTAAAATAGACGTTAAGGGATCTGTTTATCTTTTCAGAGTGCTGCTCCTCAGAAAGGAGGTGAGGTGAATCTAACGCTTGGTGGCATTGATCTGAACAACTCAGCCAGGTTGGCACATATTTCTATTTAATGTATTTTTTTTTTTACTTCTTAGTATGAAGTTCTGCGACAGTCATTTCTCTGCCAGTTTTAGAGAGGTTGGAGTTGGCAGTTCAGATTCTCTTTCTGTATCTCTTGAGCTTGCGAGGAACCACTACTGAACGGGATCCACCCTGACGCTTTTGTTATTCAATGTTATGCAACTTTATCGATGTTGTCTTGAGCTATCTGATCTGCCTTTTTTTTTTTTCTAGTGTGGAAGTAAAAGTGGATAAGAAACTCTTGACAGTGTTCTTTCCTGATGGTCGGGACGGACGAGCTTTCACACTCAAGGTGCTGCTTTGCATCCTTATCTTTTTAGTCATTGAAACTTTGAAAGTGTTTTTCACAACTCCCCTTGCTTTCTTTTGCTTCATTACTCTCCAAATTTCTTCAAAACCTGCCTTTTGTTGTTTGTTTTCATCTTACTGGTGGAGCACGTTCAAGGTTCAGTTCAGGTTATTAGTTGTGCACTCTGCACTGTCAACGGCTCAATGCATCACTTCCAAATTTTTGGGAGGCAGTTTACTGTTTATTAGATGTTAGGCACATCACTACTTGTTCTTATTTTTGGGTGTGTGTGTGTGTGTGTTGTTTGGGTTGAATGTGCTTAAAGAAGTTGGAGCATCATCAAGGAACAAATTGAGACAATGAACACAGTTTGTTTCCCTTCTATCTGCCACAAACAGTTTATCTTCTTTCTTTTATCTTTTGCTATAGGCAGAGACTTTGGAGGATCTCCATGAATGGAAGACTGCACTTGAGAATGCTTTGCAACTGGCACCAAGTGCAACAAATGGTGCAGGACAGAATGGATTACTCAAAAATGATCAGACTGATGCTGCTAATGGCTCTGCTGATCAGCGTATGCTCTCTTGTATTGTTGTTCAGTTGTGACATGTTGTTTACACAATAAACGCCATTTACTGAATGGGTTGCAGACTCGTCGCCCTTAAAGTCATAGCCATTATTGATTTTGTTCTAAACATGAATAGAACTGTAGCATAGTTGATTTAAACACTTGTAAAAGTTTCTAAGCTCATATAAAACCTGGAGCAAAACTCTTCCAAACATAGGTGGAGTATAGGGGTTAGATTGAATGGCCTTAGCTTAGCTAGGGTGGAGCCTGTTTCTTATATACCTGCTTTACTATTGGAATTGTACTTTATTTTCGACTGGAGTCCTGGTTCTTACTTGTCCTGTCCTTTTAAGCAGCTTTAAGTAATTCAGGATGTTGGGTCATAAAATCTCTCTTCTTTTAGTATAAGATACTCAGTTACTCTTCTCTGTATTTTGATTATGCTCTTGGCTGCAACTTGAGTTTCTGTCTTTAATTTGATGTGTTACTTATTCTCCTTTTTCCTTTTTTGGTGCATCAGAGAAAGACAGGCCACCTGTTAAATCCATGGTCATTGGAAGGCCAATTTTGCTTGCTTTGGAAGATATTGATGGATCACCTTCATTTCTGGAGAAAGCCCTCAGATTCATTGAAGATCATGGTACAATCCTTTTCTTATGATGGTTTGTACAGACCTCACTGATTTATGTATTTGGTAGCTTATAGTCAATGCATACCACTTTTTTTTTTGGCATCAATAAAATTTCTATAGAAGTTTGAGAGTAACTGAATACTTTGAGCTGTTTTATAGCTCTATGTCACATCACTGCTCTTGCACTTCATGATAACTCTGAGAGAGGTAGGTTTTGAGGACTATCTGAGAGTTCCCATAGTATTGGCTGGATTCTAATTTTTTTTCTTTGTACATCGATACCAGTATAAATGTCTCCTCTTAGTTCAAGCATGAACTAGCTTACATTTGTTATTCTGTATACATTTGTGTTTGTATCTTATTCAGGTGTAACTTGTATGCCCCATTTTGCACAGTTTTGAAGGGTTACAAGTATGATCTTCCTAGTCTAGCAATATATGATATACTTTAAGCTATTTATATATGACAGCATACTTACAGTTTTAGTATGGAACAGGGCTTCAGGTAGAAGGGATTTTGCGGCAAGCTGCAGATGTTGATGATGTTCATCGTCGAGTTCGTGAATACGAACAGGGTATGTTTCATAATGCCTTTCCAACGTTATCTGATATTCCATGCTTCTGGAAAAGTGTCGGACCTTTCAGCCCTTGCCAAAAAGATTTAGCTTTCCCCTGGGGCTAGCTGGTTTCTGAATGCTTCCTATTTTAGAAAGTTCCTTTTTCCTGAACATGAGATGCTTAATGCAGAAAGGATACCACTTGCTATAACTTTTGTGAGTCCACATAGCTATCCTCTGTAGTTTTCATTTCACACTAAGTAGTTAATTTGGTCCAGGTCGTGAATTATCGGATTGTTTACTGTATGTCATGGGCTAAGTCTGCCAGCTCTTTTAAGGATTATCCTATCACAACTCTGCAACATAATTGTAGAAAAATATGGATTACTCTTAAGCTTCTGGGGGATTCCTTGTCCTCCACTCTTGTTTAATTTATTTGATCATTAATACAAATTTTCTTATCTAACAATAGTAGAGATAATGTACTCCTTTTGACTTCATTTGTTTTGTTGCTTTACGCTTCTCTAATTTTACTTTGATTGCGATTTAGGAAAAACTGAGTTCTCTTCAGAAGAGGATGCTCATGTCATTGCAGACTGTATCAAGGTATTAATTCTGACCAGTAATTTATCAGCTTAAGCTTCTTAAAGTGGCATGTTTAAGATTAGTGTTCTCATTGGTTATGTTCTTGGTGCAACCTTCACCCTTTCAGTACATCTTAAGAGAATTACCATCTTCTCCCGTCCCAGCTTCTTGTTGCAATGCTCTACTGGAAGCATTTCGTAAGTTGCCAGATCAACCCCCTGCCCTTTCTCTCTATTTTGTTTTTCTCTCCTTTCTTCTTTTCTTTTTATTTGGGGTGAAAAAAGCTTTCTTTCTTGAAGTGAAACTCAAGCCTCTAACAGCTGCGAATTCTCATATATAGGAAGTGACCGCAACAACAGACTTAATGCCATGCGGACAGCAATTCTGGAAACATTCCCAGAGCCAAACAGACGTTTACTTCAGAGGTACTTCATGCTGTAATGAGCTGCTATCTCTAGGAAGATTGCTAGGAGTTCTCTCTTTCAGCTGCTTCCCTTTTGAAACTTAAATCTTGAATTATTGCATTTTCATAATGCTGTTTTATACGCAAATGTGGCTTCCTGTCAAATTGTGGCACTACAATATGTGCATGAGATAGTAGTTCACTACAATGAATTGAAGAAATTGCAGACTTTGAAATTTGAAAATTTAGTCCTCAATGACTTTTCATCTGACTTTGTATTCAGGATTCTTTTGATGATGCAAACTGTGGCGTCAAATAAAACAGTGAATCGGATGAGCACATCAGCTGTAGCAGCTTGCATGTCTCCTTTGCTTCTCCGGCCTCTTCTTGCTGGTGACTGTGAACTTGAGAATACACATATGGATGTGGCTGGTGATGGTTCTTTCCAACTCTTGCAAGCAGCAGCAGCAGCAAACCATGCTCAGGCTATTATTATTACTTTACTGGATGAATATGACAACATATTTGGGGTAAACTTCAAATGCACTCTTATATTGCTCTGGCCTTATAACTTAGTCATCAACTTAACAGTCCATATTAGGTATGTGCTTTGAGACATGTCTCTATTGAGGATCTGTTTGAACGAATCATAATTTAGTATACAGTTTCTTTACTCTCATTTCTGCTTATAGAAAAAGAAAAAAAAAATGAAGTTAGTACTGGATTGTTTTTAGCTTTCTTGTAGTGGAACCTTCCCAGATGTTTACTTCCGTAACATTCTCTCTACTACGCTCAACTGGTCAGTGTTATAGTTGTGCATAGCTTTTTAGAGAGATATACTTTTTTTTGTTGCGTGTTTAGCTATAGTGGTTTACACAAATAATTGTAGCAAGTAATAGATGTTATATTATTGAAACTCATCACTAGAATTAAAACATTGAAGTATGTCTTTCTTAGGATATTGGTAATGAGTGCATTTCAAAATTCACCTAGATTTCTTTTCTCTGTACAAAGGTCAGAATCCCCTTCAAAGCAACTTTTACTGCTGTAACTTTTTCTCCTCAGCTGCTAAAAAAAGCTTAACGTTCTGTGTGTTCATTTTCTATGCACTAGCTAGATTTAGCTATCATTTTCCATGCTCATGTTTTGATTTGAGCTTTTCGCCTTGTAAAATCAATTGACTGCAGGAAGGTTCTATGTCAGCTGCGTTATTTTCAGACTCAGATGAGAGTGGAACTGGGACAGAGGAGGCCAGTGATGATGACATGTATGATGATGAGGATGATGATTATCTTGATGAAGATGATGATCATGAGTATGCATCAGATGATCATGATGAAGAGACAGATGAAGATTATGAGCATTCAGTAACTGAGACGTTTAGTGAAAGTGGTGACCATGCAGAGAGTGATTCATATGATGAGAAGGCAAGTACTTGACTATGCCTTCTATTCTTACGATTACGCACTTACATTCTTTAAGAATGCTTCTTTTTGTTTTAAAAGAAAAGAAAAACTCATTTACTCGGTTTCAAATAAGCCACTTGTATTTGCGACTATTAACTACACCAGCTTAAGAATTTGTTTATCTTCTAACAACTTTCCTCTATCTTACATAATTACCCTCACTATGTCTTCCAGTCTCCAAGTTCCCCAACAACTAATATATCTCCAATATATGTGTTGTATAGGTTTGCATTCTCACTCTGTTTATATTAATCTCTAAACTTCTTTTCCCTTGGATTGCAGCATAGCAGGTCCAGTTCATTGTCCAGATCCCCTGAGCGAGATACTAATCATATAGCAAACCAAAGGTCACCATCTGTCTCACCACGGTCACCAGGACCAAGGAATGACAATATACAGGGAGGCCATGATAATTTGAAGCGACACAGTGATAGATATGAAGTTGACAACATGGGTAAATCACGTAGGCATACTACAGTAGATACAAGTTCAGCGAATGAATCAGCTTGTTTTAGTCCAACAATAGGCAGTGAAATGTCATCAACTAAGTTCCTGGGAACCTCCCAAATCATACGTCCTAGGTGGGGACGGACAGCTGTAAGTTTGTTTCCTTGCCCTTATATCCTCTAAAGAATCCATTTTGGTTTTTCCAAATTTGCTTACAATGACAATATTTGATAGCATGGCCTTTCAACTATATGGCTGATTCTATGCATTTTAAGGTGGCTTCTCTGGTTTTAATGTAACTGCTTAACTTTCATCAATTTCTGAATCAGGCAAAAAAGAACCTTTCTATGGAGTCTATTGATTTCTCACTTGAAGATGAGTAAGTTCTCTTTGAACTCTGCATGAAAGAATATCCATTCATTTTCCTTTGTCACTTGAAGATGAGTAAGTTCTCTTTTAGTGCATCGGTCAAGGTCTGGCTTCGATGGGGTTTCTACTATTTATACATAAGATTATTAAGACAACTAGAATGTGAGTAACTGATAGATGCGTTATTTCTTTCTTCCATTTTTTTTCATCATATCACTGTTCTTTCAAATGATCTATTTTCCAAGTGCTCCTTTAATCTTTGGCATGATCCGTCTCTTTGTCTATCCACTTTATTGCATACCGTTTCAGTGTCCTCGATATCTTTCCCTTGTATATCAGTTTTCAAAATTAATTTTTCAGGAATTACAGCTAGTTTGGCTCTTTTTTTTGTTACCTCTTCACTCCTTTACGGCTTTACCCCCTTTTCTATCAACTTTTTTTTTTTTTGCCGGTTTTCTTATTTCCCTCACTGATACCTCTGTTGATCATCTCTATCCACCTTCTGATTAACTCATGATCTCTATCAATCTTTCAAGAACCTAAGGCCATGGAAAACGCAGACAGACAACAAGTATGTGGCATTATGTTAAAGGGGTTCAGGACAAACTATGAATGTTGCAAACTCTTGTTCATCTCATTAATTTTGATTCATATACGAGGTGTTTCTAAATTTTTTTTTTATCAACCTACAGGGATGATGAAATCCAGCAACTTGAGGCTGCCAAGATTGAGTTGCAAAATAGAATCATTGAAGAGGTAGAAAGACTGTTTGTTTATCGTGATATCGTCTCACACTTAGTAATTGTGTTATTTCATTTTATGATTTTGGGCCTTGGCTGTATCAATTACAGGCTAACGGCAATGCGATACTGCAAGCAAGTTTAGAAAGGCGAAAGAAAGCCCTTCATGAACGTCGTCTAGCTCTTGAGAAAGATGTATGCCTTCCTGTTTGCCATTCTTTTTCTTTCCTTCTGTACTTTTTCTTTTTCCTTTTCCTTCATCAGTTTAATTAGCATAATATTATGCACGTAATCTGTCATAGTTACTGTAGCAATATATGTCATTTTATTGCCATGGAGCATTGAATCTGAAATTCATATGGCTTGCATGTCTGCACAGTTTTAATTTTTTAGTTGACTTATGATCTGCATCAAATGGTTCGACTTTCAACAGGTGACTAGGCTACAAGAACAGCTGCAAAAGGAGAAAGATTTACGAGCTGCTCTTGAAGCTGGGTCTAACATATCTCAGGTTCCTTCCGCATCAGGTTTAAGTGAAAAGGTAATCAGATTTTAATATCTGCATGAATGCCTAATTTGACACTTCTCGGAAATATTGTTCTCTCTTTAGTCTTGTCTGACTAGCTTTCTTGTTGAAGACAAAAAATGAGCTTCAGGAGATTGCCTTAGCTGAAGAAAATTTCAATAACTTGAAGCAGAGGTTTGATGATCTTGGAGCAGAGCTTAATAATCAGCGTGAACATAATGCAGCCATTATACAAGACAGGAACATCGAGATACAGGACACTTCATGTCAACGGACAATGTAAGATCATTTGTAGATTCTCAGCTTTAATACCGATTTGACAAGTTTGTACTTTCAGTAAACTTAACTCCAAATGCTTTACCAGTAACTTGAGATACATTGCCTACCCTTTCCTGTGAGGCCATAGATAGGCAAGCTTTACAGGAAAATTAAGCTAGTCATTCGACTTAATTTCTCATGGTATTATTTATCATTCCCATTGCAGGACGAATAACAAGGACAATGTGAAAGGAACTCCAAATCACGTTGAAAGATCTAATAAAGATGACGTGAGTGACCCTGTACTGACAGCTTTTAATTTATTTATGCAAAGTAGTTTCTTTAACATATCGAAATAACTGTCATTTGGTACTGGTGGATTTAATACTGTGATCATTTAATAATCCACAAGCTATGTTTCACCTCCAAGTTCATGACCTCTGGAATTAAGTAACAAAATTATAACCTAAACTCTAAAAGAAGTAACTCAGTTTTAAGCCGCCTCAGACATTATAATTTGTCAGTTGCTTCACTCGAGTTTTAGATTTGTTCTGAAATTTCTTCGAACTTGAGTATGTTATTGTAGGTTTACTTATATGTTACCCAGAAATTGAATGTCAATGAGTGTTTGAAAATCTACATACTGTGATCAATCAACTCTTGCTGTGTTCAGCTTATGAAGTGTATTAATATTTTTCATTCTCTATGGAATGTTCATCTACTGTATGCCCTTCAAATTTGCTTATTGATTATGGCTTCCCTGGACAGCGGAATTGTAACGTAGATGGATCTGATCATGATATTGATCGGAGAAACGGATCATCTTTGCCAAACGATGACCAGAGTCAGTCAAATGATACATCACGAGGTGGTCTTCCCAAATTCGGATGGCTTCCAAATAATTCATCGTCCACAGAAGCTTCTACCACAAAGCCTAGCCCCGCCACTTCCAAGAAGTCTTCTTCAAAGGGCGAGGTAAGTGTATATGCACAAACTATTTGTCCTCTAGCCATTTCAAATGTTCGTATGACAATGATTTTGGATCTAATGTCATTGAAGCTGCCGGAATTGCCCTTTGCATGCACTTTAAACTGAAAACGTGTTCAACGGTATCACGTTGCTAATCCAGAAATCAATTCATGTTGGCTAAGAGCCATGTCTGTACTCTGTAGTAGTCAAATTTTATTCAGGCATCTACATGAGTTATTGATAAGAGTTTCAACTACTGGAAATTGGAATAATTGTCTACTTCTGAATGACAGGGAGGTAGCACAACAACATCCGCGCTGTCCAAACTAACAAATCGGCTGAATTTCTTGAAAGAAAGACGCAACCAAATAGCAAATGAGTTGCAAAACATAGACAAAAGTAAAGGATCTTCGAACCAACCTGCTTTAAGCCCTGGGAAGGGCAAAGCTCCAGGACTCCCTATCATTAACAGCACAGACAAAAATCAGGGTTCTGGAGGTAGCTTTGCTCAGAACCAGGATGACCGTGGGCTTGAATCCTCTCATACTTCGGCTAATTGGATGTCCACAGAAGGTGATAACAAGGATAACAATAAAAAGAGCGACAACAAAAGAAGCTCTAACTCAAGATCGGATGCACCATCATCGTATAGTTCAGGCGACAAAACAGAAGGTGATAACAAGGATAGCACCAGAAAGAGCGATAACAAAAGAGATTCAAACTCAAGATCAGATGTCCCATCGTCGTATAGTTCAAGTACAGGGGTTCTCAATGAAGGTGTTAAAACAGAAGGTGATAGCAAGGATAGCCACAAAAAGAGCGATAAGAAAAAGAGCTCAACAAAATCAGAGGCTCCGTCATCATATAGTTCAGCCAAGGGGGTGCCAAATGAAGGTGATAACAAGGATCGCAACAAAAAGGCTGACAACAAAGACAAAAAAGGTTCTAGCTCAAAATCAGAAGTATCACATAGTTCAGCTAAGGTTGTGTCAACAGAAGGCGATTGTAACGAGTACAATAGAAAAACTGAGAACAGGGAAGGCAACAGAAAGAGTTCTAGCTCAAAAACCGATGCTACTCTGCCACAGAATTTTGACCAGGGGCGGAAATCTGAATATCAGTCAAGTCAGCAGCATCTGGATAGAGTGAAGTCAGAAGGACAATCATCAAAAAGTTCAGATAAGGGTCGGCAACAAGATAGCCAGCAATCTATTACCTCTAGAACCTTATCTAGATGATGAATATAGTCCTCTGTGAAGCTTTATACTTCTGTTTCTTCCTTCACCTTGCAGCATAGCATCTTCAACAGTCATTTATAGGGGTTGGATTTCCATTTATCGGTAATCCCCGCTTACTATTAGCTTCAGATTCATCAGATTAGAGCCTCGTAGGGGGGACTATAATATAAAGTGCTCAAATACTGTAGCGACTGGGCATTACACAAGCATTCTTTGAACCTCATTTGTACAGAACCACAGGTGGATGACAAAATACCTTTTATAGCTGAATTTTGGAATCTCTTGTTTCTTTTTTTCCCCTTAACAGAAAGTAGGATTGTACCAAACCCAATTTTTTTCAAAAATTAATGATTGAAAAAGGTCTAATTTTTGTTGGAACACTGATAAATCATCGTTCTCGTCTGTTTTCCTCTGTACAATTAATGCAAAAGCAGCAGGCTTGATTTGTACAGTAGCTTATACATTTGCAAAACTACAGAGTCACCGGAGATTACTGGTATATTTGAGCAAGATTCTGGCTCTGCTGGTACAGAGTTACAGCGTAAATTTCTGAACGGTAAACCATACCCCCAATGCAGAGCTGCTTTCATGCTTCCTGTAGTGGAGCTAGTCCTGAAATCTCCTTGAGCGGCTTCCACATGACTTTTCTCCTGTTTCCAACACCGTGTTTAACTGTTAGAGAATATCAATATGAACAGATAATTATCTCTAGTTAAAGTTCTTGAACTGAATTCATCTGCAGGTGCAGACCCTGAAAAAATTCCGGCTTACCAGTTGCCACATTCCGCAACCACCCTGACTTTGGGTCGAAGAGATGGAAGCATTGCCAGAAATTGCAGCTCAGATTTTGACAGCACCTGCATAGTAGCATTACACACAGTGCAGAGAATCAAAGCCTAACCAAAGTAATACAATCTGCAGCTCAGTTCCTCAGAAGAACGTCCTGTCTAGGCCGAGTGAGAAGGCGGTCAGGTGTACCTTGGCCTCAATGATCCAGACCACTAGACCCTTTGCATCAGGAGGAAGTGCGTCAAGCCTGTAATCGACTTCTGGTGGGAACCACCACCTAGCTATAGGCTGCTTCCCTACATGAGGCTACAACAAAAGTACAGTAAAAAAAAAAAAAAAAAAAAAAACAGGTGAATTTGAAGGATGCATCAATAAAACAGTAAAAAAAAGGTATAAAGATCATACTTACAGGACAGACAGGATGAACTTTGGTGAGGGTGGTCTCAGGATCACCCAGCCCACGAGCGGTGATCTCGAGAAAATGGTAACCCTGGTACCTCAATCGGGTCAAGTAGCGGCCCTCATAACCGCCTTCGTGAGGTGTGTATATAGCAATGGACTTATGTTCCTCTACATCTGATAAGAACTTGCCTATATCAAGCTTCAAAAGATCACCTCCTATAAAATCTCCAATTGTTTTCCCACTACACTTGACCATACTCAAACCTGGTTTTTGCAGCCTAGTATTTTTGTTTCTTGAAAAGCTGTTACTAAAAATAGCATTTGGGTTGATCATGCACTGAAATATATTGCTTGGTGTATACTGAGTTTTCTGCTCAGGCTTGATTAATGAGGGTGCTCCAACTTGTAAGGAACTCATAGCTGCAATATAATTTACTTGTAATGTAAATTATTGTATGAAATACTAGATAGTAATGAATAATGAGGCTAAAACAATTTTGTATGGCAGAGAATAAAGATAAGGAGATTTTGGCATTTTTGTTTCAGTAAAATCGTCATGGGCTCCATCATATCCCACCACAGCCACCATATACTAAGTAATTAGTAATTAGTAATTAGTAATGGCTTATCAATCAATCAAATACAAGCAAAATCAATCAATTTGTTCATATTGTAACATAGCATCAGATGATGTTGGAATTGTTAGAAACCAACTGAACCAAAAGTCTAGACTGATAGACTGATGGTTAGGGCACCCACAATGGTTTTATACTTCAACACGCCCCCTCACGCAAATGCCCACTTGGGCTTGAAGCGTGGGTAATTTATTGGCCCACAAACACTTGAGCTCTTTTTATTAAGGCTCCAACGCAACAAAGGAGGGGGCTATCAGGATTCGAACTTGAGACCTCAAGATCACTGAGGCTCTGATACCATGTTAGAAACCAACTGAACCAAAAGTCTAGACTGATGGTTAGGGCACCCACAATGGTTTTATACTTCAACAGGAATGTTACACCTAATGTATTGCATTAGCTTCGTCTTCAAGCTGGTGCTGATGCTGCCGTAGCACAGGACCAAGTCTTTCAATGTTGAGATTAGGCAACATCAGATTGCCATTATGTTTATCCACTGTAAAGAGTCGTTTCGTGCTGGTTTCCCTTATTCAGCATTTGAGTATGAATGTGGGATCGGAATTTGTCTTGTGATCGAGGTTTGAGATCAATGATAGCCATCTTTTTTATTAAACTTTAAATCACGTTGAAAGATCTAATAAAGATGACGTGAGTGACTCTGTACTTTTACTTTATCTATGCAAAGTCGTTTCTTTAACATACATATCGAAGATCTGTTGATTTGGTACTGGTGGATTTAATACTGAGATCATTTAATAATCTGTCACCCAGAAATTGAATGTCAATGAGTGTTTGACAATCTACATACTGTGATCAATCAACTCTTGCTGTGTTCAGCTTATGAAGTGTCTAGTCATTTTTTCATGCTCTATGAAATGTTTATTATCTACTGTATGCCCTTCAAATTTGCTTATTGATCATGGATTTTACTGCGGGATTGTAACGTAGATGGATCTGATCATAGTCATTTGATTAAGATAGATTATCTAATTACTATAAATGAATAATCTAGCTTGCCAAACCAAATCAAAAAGTTGTTCTTAAATCATATCGTAGTTTAATTTAAATTTGAATGGCGCATAAAATTGATACTCGAGCAATGGCATACCTTAATTCTCGCATTACAGCTATTTACACAGATTTACACAATCTATCTCCCCTTAAATCACTCTTTCTCTAAATCTAACCATCATATATTTGCTCCCTAATATTTCTCTAGCAGACACCCCAAAAAAAAAAACCCATATTACAAGGAAGAAGAAAAGGATCATTTCCTCTCCTCCAACCTTTCAATTCAAGGCTCTTTCTTCTTCAATAGCTGACCCGAAGCCTTTTTGTTCATCATAGAATATATAAAAGGTTATCATTTGAGGATACATACATTGATTGAACAATAAGGGCTCTTCACGTAATCATGGCGCGCTAAATCATTAGGGCAACCTTACGCCTGGGTCAGCTAGGAAGAGGAAGAGTCTTTCCTAGTTAGTATGGAGGTTCAAAGAATGCTACAATTGTTGTTGTTGCAATCTAGGAGCCAAGCTTCTCGTGTCTCTCTTGTGGGTGGAAATCACACTGCTGCCAGGTTTTGCACTCGCTAGGAATTATCCCTCTCATTTCTTCCTACAATACTACGTGTATCTATCTTAATTCCCTATTCTTCATATTTCGTTTTTCGTCTTTACTTATAAGTTTTTTTCTTCTCATTTATACACGTAAATTCTTTATTGTAATTCTCGTATTTCATATTTGCTCGTCAGCAAGCAATCAGCTACCAGCGAATATCAGCTAGCTCCTGCACGTACCAACCCTCCACCATTATTATTGCGGTTTTGCGCTTAGGGACAAGATAACAACATATTATTGATCCATAGCATACTACTACTACGTCAATTATATATCAACTACGTACGAACGTATCAAAAAAAAAAAAATATGCAGCCGAAAAACATGAACAAAATGGAGCTACCTTACTACCACAAATATACCAACCTGCATGTCTTGCATGGTGACTCGGGCATGCTGGTCTTCATACGACATTACGAATCCAAGGTGTTGAAAATCCTTGCTCAAGCCATGGTCCTAGCCCTCCTGATCATGGTCTTACCAGGAGTTGTCGGAGCGAGTTTTCGAGCAAATAACAACGATAACAATGGTGTAACGTACACGAAGAACCTCGAGTTGATTACTCGTGGAGAAGGATTGAATTCCAAGTCACTCCCTTTGGTAATTCATGATCTTGCTAATGAAGGATTAGTTTCAACGAAGGATAAATCACTAATTGTTAGCGACGGCCAAGAAGAAGTTACCGGGACTCTTGGGTATAGCGCAAGCAACTTAATTGTTTCGCCATTGGACTCCAAACGACATCGTTCCATTTTGAACGAGACTTTCGACTTCACCCTTTCTGATTCCTTTGCGATGGTGCAACTATTTATCGACCGGACTTTAAAGCTTGGTGGAATAGTGGCGGTCCAACTTAGCCGAGACCCAAATATGGCATTTCAGGTGCCATCGAATTACAAGATTGTCTATTTTAGGAAACTCGATGATTCTGCGTACATTGCAATGAGAAAGACAACATATGCTAAGACAACCACACCAAATTCGTCGATTCGAAGAAAGTTACTAGAGTTCTTGTCAGAAGAGAAGAAGGCTGTCTTAGGAAATTTGGAAGATGTTCTCTTAGAACCACCTAGGTCAGCCAAAGGAAAGTCTAAGACATATTTGAGAAAAACCAAGTTTCTTCCCGATTTGTTAAATGATTCCTTGGAAGGCTACTCGAGGAGGGTGTACATTGATGTTGGAGGCGGACACGGCTCGACACGTTGGTTCGAGCAAAATTACCCTACACGCAACAAGGATTTCGACATGTATAGAATAGAGACGGTCCCTGAGACAGAGGTCGAGTCAGACGATGCATGGGAAGGGCCGCCTACACAAATGGGGATATCGGATTGGTTGTGGAGGAATGTCAAGGCGGAGGAGTACGTGGTGATGAAGGCGGACGCCGAGGTGGTGGAGGAGATGTTGAAGAGCAAGGCCATTGTGCTTGTTGATGAGCTCTTCCTAGAGTGTAAGCCCGTTGGCAAAGGTGGGAAGAGTAAAAGGGCATATTGGGAATGTTTGGCTTTATATGGAAGGTTGAGGGATTTTGGTGTTGCTGTGCACCAATGGTGGGGTTGAATTATTTGTGTTTTAGGCTTATTTGTTTGTTTCTTGTTTTCGGGTTGTGACATTTATATGATGTTCTTAATAGGCAAAGCTTTGTATGTATGATACAAACATGTTCCAAGTGTATTTCGCTTTATCCCAAAAAAAAAAAAAATTGTTTGTAAATATTCACTAGTTTTTTACACTAATTATAAGATAAAGCAAAACTTATTGAATTCATGTAATACGTCACTAAACCTTTTGACTTATAAGTTATTGAACTCAACGTAGGATAGATTGGTTTTGTGAAGTTCTTTAAACTCTTTCAACACGTGTGATCCGTAAAGAATAACATGTTTTTTTAACCGATTATTGAAAGATAGTATACATTTTTAGCTCCAATATTTTCCAGAAACCAAAAATATGACCCATAAATGTATCCACGAGAATTTGAGCAGTTTTTGTTTTTGGGCCATTTTTGGCCAAAACCAATAATATGACCCATAAATGTATCCACGAGAATTTGAGCAGTTTTTGTTTTGGGGCCATTTTTGGCCAAAACAACGTGGATTATATACTTCGTTTTTCGTCAATTTTGACCAAAATTTTGAAATGACCTAAACGTTCCCAAAAGTTTAACATGGACAGTTTTAAAGTGCACTTGGTGGATATGAGTGTTGGTTCATGTATTAGTGATGTTCTTTAAACCCTTCTGACACACGTCATCCGTAAATAATAACATGCTTTTTTAGCCGATTATTGAAACATAGCATAAATTTTAAGCTCCAATATTTTTCAAAAACCATTAATATGACCCATAGATGCCTCCACGGAAATTTGAACAATTTTCGTTTTCGGGCCATTTTCGGTCAAAAAAACGTGGATTATACACTTCGTTTTTCGTCACTTTGACCAAAATTTTGAAATGCGCTAAATGTTACTGAAACTTTACCGTGAATAGTTTTGGAGTGCGTTTATCGGATATGAGTGTTGGTTCTTGTATAAAGAAAGTTCTTTAAACCCTTTCGACACACGTGATCCATAAAAAATAACATGTTTTTTAGCCGATTATTGAAACATAGCATAAATTTTTAGCTCCAATATTTTCCAAAAACCAATAATATGACCCATATATGCCTCCATGAGAATTTGAGCTGTTTTTGTTTTCGGGCCATTTTCGGCCAAAAAAACGTGGATTTTACACTTTGTTTTTAGTCACTTTGACCAAAATTTTGAAATGCGCTAAATGTTATCGAAACTTTACCATGAACAGTTTTGGAGTTCCCTTAATTAATATGAGCGTTTGTTCCTGTATTGGGAAAGTTCTTTACACCCTTTCGACACATGTGATCCGTAAAGAATAACATGTTTTTTTAGCCGATTATTGAACATAGCATAGATTTTTAGCTCCAATATCAAAAAACCAATATTATGACCCATAAATGTATCCACGAGAATTTGAGCAGTTTTTGTTTTTGGGTCATTTTCGGCCAAAAATGTGGATTATACACTTCGTTTTCGTCAATTTTGACCAAATTTTTGAAATGATCTAAATGTTCCCAAAAGTTTAACATGGACAGTTTTGAAGTGCCCTTGATGGATATGTGTATTTGTTCTTGTATGAGGGAACTTCTTTAAACATTTCGACACACATCATCCGTAAATAACATGCTTTTTTGGCCAATTATTGTAACATAGCATAGATTTTTAGCACCAATATTTTTCAAAAACTATTAATACGACCCATAGCTGCCTCCACGGGAATTTGAACAATTTTTGTATTCGGGCCATTTTCGGCCCAAAAACGTGGATTGTACACTTCGTTTTTCGTCACTTTGACCAAAACTTTGAAATGCGCTTAATGTTACCGAATCTTTACCATGAACAGTTTTGGAGTGTCACTAATGGATATGAGTGTTGGTTCTTGTATTAGGGAAGTTCTTTATACTCTTTCGACACATGTGATCCGTAAAGAATAACATATTTTTTTAGCCGATTATTGAAACATAGCATAGATTTTTAGCTCCAATATTTTTCAAAAACCAATATTATGACCGATAAATGTATCCACGAGAATTTGAACAGTCTTTGTTTTCGGGCCATTTCCATCCAAAAAACGTGGATTATACACTTCGTTTTTCGTCAATGTTGACCAAAATTTTGAAAAGACCTAAATGTTTCCAAAAGTTTAACTTGGACAGTTTTGAAGTGCCCTTGATGGATATGAGTGTTGGTTCTTGTATTAGTGAACTTCTTTAAACCTTTCGACACACGTCATCCGTAAAGAATAACATGATTTTTGGTCGATTATTGAAACATAGCATAGATTTTTAGCTCCATTATTTTTCAAAAACTATTTATATGACCCAAAGAAGCTTCCACGAGAATTTGAACAATTTTTGTTTTCGGGCCATTTTCGGCCAAAAAACGTGGATTATACTTTTCGAATTTCTTCCCTTTGACCAAAATTTTCAAATGCGCTAAATGTTACCGAATCTTTACCATGAACAGTTTTGGAATGCCACTAACGGATATGAGTGTTGGTTTTCGTATTAGGGTAGTTCTTTAAACCCCGACACACGTGATCCGTAAAGAATAACCTGTTTTTTTTGTCGATTATTGAAACATAGCATAGAGTTTAGCTCCAATATTTTTCAAAAACCATTATTATGACCCATTGATGCCTCCACGGAATTTTGAACAATTTTTATTTTCGGGCCATTTTCGGCCAAAAAACGTGGATTACACACTTCGTTTTTCGTCACTTTGATAAAAAAAATTGAAATGTGCTAAATGTTACCGAAATATTACCATGAACAGTTTTGGTGTGCGTTTATAGGATATGAGTGTTGGTTCTTGTAAAAGGAAAGTTCTTTAAACCCTTTCGACACACGTGATCCATAAAGAATAACATGTTTTTTTAGCCAATTATTGAAACATAGTATAGATTTTTAGCTCCAATATTTTCCAAAAACCAATAATATGACCTATAGATGCCTCCATGAGAATTTGAGCTGTTTTTGTTTTCGGGTAATTTTCGGCCAAAAAACGTGGATTTTACACTTTGTTTTTCGTTACTTTGATCAAAAAATTGAAATGCGCTAAATGTTATCGAAACTTTGCCATGAACAGTTTTAGAGTTTCCTTAATGAATATGAGTGTTTGTTCTAGTATTAGGGAAGTTCTCTAAACCACTTCGACACACGTGATCCGTAAAGAATAACATGTTTTTTTCGCCGATTATTAAACATAACATAGATATTTAGCTCCATTATTTTCCAAAAAAAACCAATATTATGACCCATAAATGTATCCTCGAGAATTTGAGAAGTTATTGTTTTTTGGGTCATTTTCGGCCAAAAATCGTGGATTATACACTTCGTTTTTCGTCAATTTTGACCAAAATTTTGAAATGATCTAAATGTTCCCAAAAGTTTAACATGGACAGTTTTGAAGCTCCCTTGATGTGTAACACCCCGACTCATCGCCTGAGCCAAGAGTAGTCACCTATGGCAGCTTGCCAAGCTGTGGGCTGACCTCACAGACCAACACGAGTCCTCTCGGCGCATTTTGACCTCACTCATGCGCACCTTGAGAAACTTCCCAGGAGGTCACCCATCCTGAAATTACTCCCAGTCAAGCACGCTTAACTTTGGAGTTCTTATCACATGGGCTTCCTAAAAGGAAAGTCGACTTTGTTGGTATGAGTTGCACTATCAATCCTTTTAAGCACTTCATATGAGCCCTTAATTTCTTAGGAACCTCCTCTAAAATCTGGGGTATTACATTCACCCCCTCTTAAGATAGCAACGTCCTCGTTGCGACTGACAGCCAACCATAGTCTAGTTCCATGATCTTTCCCCCGCTAGGCTGCTGACCTGGGCTCTCCTGACCACAGGATCAACACGCGGTCGCAGGGTTGCTCTGATACCATCTGTAACACCCCGGCTCATCGGTTGGGCCAAAAGTAGTCACTTATGGCAGCTTGCCAGGCTGTGGGCTGTCCTCACAGACCAACACGGGTCCTTTTGGCGTATTTTGACCTCACTCATGCGCACCCTGGGAAACTTCCCAGGAGGTCACACATCCTGAAATTACTCCTAGTCAAGCACGCTTAACTTTGGAGTTCTTATCACATGGGCTTCCTAAAAGAAAAGTCGACTTTGTTGATATGAGTAGCACTATCAATCCTTTTAAGCACTTCATATGAGCCCTTAATTTCTTAGGAAGCTCCTCTGAAATCTGGGATATTACATGATGGATATGAGTGTTGGTTCTTGTATTAGGGAAGTTCTTTAAACCTTTCGACACACGTCATCCATAAAGAATAACATGGTTTTTTAGCCGATTATTGAAACATAGCATAGATATTTTGCTCCAATATTTTTCAAAAACTATTAATACGACCCATAGATGCCTCCACGGGAATTTGAACAATTTTTGTTTTCGGGCCATTTTCGGCGAAAAAACATGGATTATACACTTCGTTTTTTGTCACTTTGACCAAAATTTTGAAATGCACTAAATGTTACCGAATCTTTTTTTCGAACAGTTTTGGAGTGCCACTAATGGATATGAGAGTTGGTTCTTGTATTAGGGAAGTTTTTTAAACCCTTTCGACACACGTGATCTGTAAAGAATAACATGTTTTTTTAGCCGATTATTGAAACATAGCATAGATTTTTAGCTCCAATATATTTCTAAAACCAATATTATGGCCCATAAATGTACCCACGAGAATTTGAACAGTCTTTGTTTTCGGGCCATTTTCGGCCAAAAAACGTGGATTATACACTTCGTTTTTCGTCAATTGTGACCAAAATTTTGAAATGACCTAAATGTTCCCAAAAGTTTAACATGGACAGTTTTTAAGTGCCCTTGATGGATATGAGTGTTGGTTCCTATATTGGGGAAGTTCTTTAAACCTTTCGACACACGTCATCCGTAAAGAATAACATGATTTTTTTGCCGATTATTGAAACATAGCATAGATTTTTCGCTCCAATATTATCCAAAAACCAATATTTTGACCCATAAATGTATCCACGAGAATTTGAACAACCTTTGTTTTCGGGCCATTTTCGGCCAAAAAACGTGGATTATACACTTCATTTTTCGTCAATTTTGACCAAAAATTTGAAATGACCTAAATGTTCCCAAAAATTTAATATGGACAGTTTTGAAGTGCCCTTGATGGATATGAGTGTTGGTTCCTGTATTTGGGAAGTTTTTAAAACCTTTCGACACACGTCATCCGTTAAGAATAACATGATTTTTTGGCCGATTATTGAAACATAGCATAGATTTTTGCTCCAATATTTTTCAAAAACTATTTATATGACCCATAGATGCCTCCACGGAAATTTGAACAATTTTTGTTTTCGGGCCATTTTTGGCCAAAAAACGTGGATTATACACTTCGTTTTTCGTCACTTTGACCAAAATTTTGAAATGACCTAAATGTTACAGAAACTTTACCATGAACAGTTTTGAAGTGCACTTGATGGATATGAGTGTTGGTTCATGTATTAGTGATGTTCTTTAAACCCTTCTGACACAACTCATCCGTAAATAATAACATGCTTTTTTAGCCAATTATTGAAACATAGCATAGATTTTTAGCTCCAATATTTTTCAAAAACCATTAATATAACCCATAGATGCCTCCACGGAAATTTGAACAAATTTTGTTTTCGGGCCATTTTTGGCCAAAAAACGTGGATTATACACTTCGTTTTTCGTCACTTTGACCAAAATTTTGAAATGCGCTAAATGTTACTGAAACTTTATCGTGAATAGTTTTGGAGTGCGTTTATCGAATGTGAATGTTGGTTCTTGTATAAGGAAAGTTCTTTAAACCCTTTCAACACACGTGATCCATAAAGAATAACATGTTTTTTAGCCGATTATTGAAACATAGCATAAATTTTTAGCTCTAATATTTTCGAAAAACCAATAATATGACTCATGTATGCCTCCACGAGAATTTGAGCTGTTTTTGTTTTCGGGCCATTTTCGGCCAAAAAACGTGGATTTTACACTTTGTTTTTCGTCACTTTGACCAAACTTTTGAAATGCGCTAAATGTTATCGACACTTTACCATGAACATTTTTGGAGTTCACTTAATGAATATGAGTGTTTCCTCCTGTATTAGGGAAGTTCTTTAAACCCTTTCGACACACGTGATCCGTAAAGAATAACATGTTTTTTTAGCCGATTATTGAACATAGCATAGATTTTGAGCTCCAATATTTTCCAAAAACCAATATTTTGACCCATAAATGTATCCACTATAATTTGAGCAATTTTTTTTTTTTTGGGTAATTTTTCGGCCAAAAAACGTGGATTATACACTTCGTTTTCGTCAATTTTTACCTAAATTTTGAAATGGTCTAAATGTTCCCAAAAGTTTAACATGGACAATTTTGAAGTGCCCTTGATGGATATAAGTGTTGGTTATTGTATTAGGGAAGTTCTTTAAACCTTTCGACACACGTCATCTGTAAAGAATAACATGCTATTTTAGCCGATTATTGAAACATAGCATAGATTTTTAGCTCCAATATTTTTCAAAACCTATTAATACGACCCATAGATGCCTTCACGTGAATTTGAACAATTTATGTTTTCGGGCCATTTTTGGCCGTAAAATGTGGATTATAGACTTCGTTTTTCGTCAGTTTAACCAAACCGATAATTATATTTAATGCTATTTTTATGTTCTATCCAGTTAATGGATGTCAAGTGTACTGTGTACTTATACAAAAGACTTGGTTTTAGATTTTAATTAATATATAGTATTAGACAACCCAAGAGTGCACGTAATGTCGTTTTCTTTGATTCTTACCATAGATGAGGTGACATTCTCTACTTCGAAGTGAGTATATATAAAACACGTACGCGAACATAAATGAACGAGATAAGATTAGATGAAATCGAACTATCTAGACAAATAAGTCGAATGCAACGACGGCCACTTTGAGCCTCTTTTTCTCATGACATAAAATCACATTGATTGATCTTGTGGATCATGATCATGCATTTAACACCAATAGTACAATACAAACAAATTAAAGGAAAAACTAAAATTGATTGAAACTCTAGTTACAGAGTTCACGAGCAATTCCTAAGCGAGAGTTGGCAGTATCAAAAAGAATCCTAAGATTCTGTTGTTGCAAACTAGCAATAATATTCAACACTGAGTTCACATTATTTGGAGCAGCTGCCATTGCCAAACAGGCTAAGTTTCCCGCACTGCTGTGGATCAATGTGTTCTCCAAAGGAAGCTTCAAGTCCAAGTCTTGGAAGTGTAAGGTCACTGTTGGGGCCACTTGCTCATGGGTCACTGAAAAGCATGTGTCAAATGCCCCAAGTGAGCTAATTGGGCCTTGAACTTGGTTTCTAAACTCGTCTCGGATCGCATTGTAAGCGGGTTGAACGAACCGGGTTAGGACCGTGCCCGAGTCGATTATGGTTCCGGCTCCGGTGTTTGGGTCGAATGTGAGGTATTGTTGGGGGATGGGGACCTGGACCCGACCCACGCTAATGGCGGTGAGGTTAACGTAGTAAAGGGAGGGCCTGTGTGGGTTACGTAAAAGAGGAGTGGTTCGGATGTTTCTGGGCTGGCCCATTGGGCCGAGTTTAAGTGATCCGGAGAAATAGTAGGACTTGAAGCTAGGAAGACAGTAAGAGAAGACCCCATTGTAAAGGGCTGATGATTGGGCCATCAGTGATAGTGACCCACGGCCCAAGCCCAATAGCCCTTGTGGTGGGATAGACTTACCTGATACAGCACTAATACACCCAAAAGCGTAATTAGGGATAACATCTTTGCCTAATGACAAAGAATCATGGGATAATGTGGCTAAAAATGAGGAATCTCCACCATAAGATTGGTTAAATTGGCAAGCTCCCGGGCCGGTTGATGGGCACATGAGCCCACGGACCATACTGCATTGGGCCGCAGCACAGTCCATCGGGCCAAAAGTAGATGAAGTGTTGGGTGAGAACATGTTGGATGAGCAACCTAGGCAGCCAGAGCAAGGGAGCCATGCAGCATCTAGGCTAGTGTCTAGGACCATGAACATAAGCTGGCCCGGTGTTCCGACCGTGGTTCGGACCAAGTAGTTGCCTATGTTAAGAACTTGTTGGCCCGAAGCTACCGGGGCAGAAGTTGTTTTTTGGGCCCTAACTAGGCTGTCCAAAAATGCAACCCTTTCCGGATCTTTTGAGGCCATGTTTAGGACAGTGTTTGGCCATGGGTCGGGTTTTTGGGTCGAAAAAGGCGAACATTCGCCGTAAATGTGGATAACGGAGAGGTCGGAGGTGTGGTAATTGGTGGAGGTGCATGATGATGGATTTTTATGAGAAGCGTAGGTAGTTGTTACAAGAAGAGCTAAGCAGAGGAATGTTGTTGTTGCCAAGTCCATGATCATCACTGACTTGGCTAAGTTTATGATTTTCTTTGTGTTTTGAGATAAGGTCTTTTTTGCTGAGTGGATATATATTGAGTGAACAGCCAATGTATATATAGGGAATTTTCAGGGCATCACAAATTACAAAAATGCACATCTTTATTATTACACCAAATTATCAACTAAGTCGATCTATAGTGTAATAAATAAACTAATATTGACCGTAATCGAGATTAGTTAACGTCGATTATAGTTATTACTAAGTCTTACGATCATTTTGACTTATTATTATTGTTCGATGTTCGATGTTCGATCAGTTTTATATAGTCAAATCAAGATTGGCTGGCATCGATTATATAGTTACTATTGACCTATTGTAGAATCACATCACATACATCAAAAAAATTTACGTAAAGAAAACCTTATTGATACTCTGATATTGATCAACATCAACCTAAGTACCCATTTTACCGCGCGTATCTTGCAGTAATAAAAGTACCTTATAAGAATGAAATGATAAGTATGTAGTAGAAAGACAAAGCTGTTGGTTGCATTGGAACTTAATTGGAAGCTAGCCTGCAGGTCTGCAACTATGAACCAAAATGCAGCCATATATAAGGCCCATAACAATGAAAATATCACGTCTCCAAAATTTAAAAAAAAAAATGATGCGATAGGACGAAATACAAGTCAGCTTGAATGCTGGCTTATACGAGAAGAAACAAAAATTAAAATGGTTTGCAGAATTAGCCGTATCAATGCAGAGATCCTATTGTTCAGAAAGAAGCGCAAAACCCATCACATGACATGTTTAATGCATACGACTTCTGCATGTACGTAATTATATAAAATGCACTAAGTTACATTTACCTTAATCTACACAAATATTGACAGCATATATTGCTGACTTTATACTACTACAAAAGACGGTGAATAAAGTTATGGAATGTGTATGAACACGATGTGCATATAAGCGAACCTCGTGAGCATTTTCTGGGCATCTGAAAGTTGAATGAAGCTGTGAATTTTTGTCCTTAGGAGAGAAACCAATCACGAGTCTTGGGGTCGGGCTGATCACGGGTGTTCGGACACTTGTGCTCGGGCCCAGTTACATTTCACTTTTTATCTTCGTAACTTATCATGTAAAATATGGTCCAATAATGTTCTTTTTTACATCTCGTGATCATATATATTATCAATGAGTTTTAATTTGTAGGCATCATGTTATCTAATCTTCTTGTTCTTATTATCATTTGTAGACACAAATTTTCAATTATTCAAATGATATAATAATGTAACCGACAAAATTAATAAGGCCTAAAAATGAAAAATCCGACCCAAAAGACCAAATTGATATAAATAGAGTTAAACTGAATCGAAACCACCTAATTCAGACTCGAACAGAATCGACTTAATCTAAAATTAACGTGAAATCGACCATGGCCGAACCAAACCCGAGTTAAGTGATTTAACCGAGTCTCCAAACTTTTTCTTGACGGTAAATTACTAGATCTAACGGGGTGAAGACGGTAAAGGGTGAACACAAACATGAGAAATATACGAAACATTTTCGACACATCCCTCTTCAGCCCTCTTATTTCCCGCCAAATTGATAATCAAGCCCAACAACTCATTCAACAATTACAGCGCGCCAAAAATTTAAACGTTGTGTTATTATCACATACTAAGCTTCTCAAATCTGGGTTCTTAAACGAAACCTTCCCCACTAATCATCTAATTAATGGGTATGTTCGATTAAGCGAGATTCATAATGCACACCAAGTGTTCGACGAAATGTCTGAACCAAACACGGTTTCGTGGACCTCGCTTATGGGAGGCTACACTGCAGCTCGGCAGCCGAAGATGGCGCTGCTGCTGTTTGCAAGGATGCGCAAAAGCGTGATGATGCCGAATGCGTTTACGCTTTCTATTGTTATCAATGCTTGTTCTGCTCTTGCTGATGTTAAGGCTGGGGAAATGGTTCATGCTTATGCTGAATTGTTTGGTTTTCAGAAGAATATTGTAGTGTGTACAGCATTGGTTGATATGTATGGGAAATCGAACAATTTGGTTGCGGCTAGACGGGTTTTTGATTTGATGGTTGAGAGGAATATTGTTTCGTGGACATCGATGATTGCAGGGTATGCACGAAATGCACAGGGGTATGAAGCATTGGAAGTATTCAAGGAGTTCAACCAGGTGGAAGATGATCCTCCTAACCAGTTTATGCTGTCGAGTGTTGTGAATGCTTGCGCGAGCTTAGGAAGGTTGGTGTATGGGAAGACGGTTCATGGAGTTGTAGTGAAAAGAGGGCATGAATTGAACGAGGTGGTTGCTTGTGCTCTTGAAGATATGTATGCGAAGTGTGGTTGCATTGAATTCTCGCTCAAGTTATTTAGGAGTATGCACTATCACTCTGTCATATCATATACTTCTATGATCATCTCTGCTGCAAAGCACGGGCTTGGAGAAGTGTCTCTGGAGCTCTTTCAGGAAATGATCTGTAAGGGAATCAGGCCGACTGATGTCACATTTCTCGGTATCTTGTATGCCTGTAGCCATTCAGGACTTGTGGACTATGGTCTCGAGCTATTGAAGTCGATGCATACAGAACACGAGGTTGTTCCTGATGTGAGGCACTACAGTTGTGTTGTTGACATGCTTGGGAGAAGAGGCCGGATGGATGAGGCGTACCAGTTAGCTAAAACTACAGAAATACCACAGGACAGGGAAGGGGCTCTTCTGTGGGGAGCACTTCTTTCGGCTAGCAGGCTTCATGGAAGGTTAGATATAGCAGCTGAAGCTAGTAAGTGGCTTATGGAAGCTAAACAACAAGTGGACAGTGTTTATGTATCAATGTCAAACTCTCTTGCATTGGCAGGGAACTGGGATGATGTAGGCAGGATTCGTTCTGAAATGAAGCGTGTAGGAGTGAGAAAGGAGCCTGGTTGCAGCTGGGTCGAGATTAAGGACTCTGTTTACGTATTCTATGCTAGGGATGTCTCTTCGTGTCCAAAAAGCGTGGAGGTTTTGAATCTTTTGAGTGAGCTAGAAAAGAGAATGAAGGAGAGAGGTTTTGTTGGAAATGGACAGGCTTTCATGGATGTGGAAGAAGAAACCAGGGACGAGATGCTGAGCCTGCACAGCGAAAGGCTGGCATTGGGATTTTGTTTGATAAGCATACCTAGAGGAGAAACTATCAGAATCATGAAAAACTTAAGGATGTGCAGTAATTGCCACGAGGCGTTTAAACTCATTAGCAGCATAGTTGACAGGGATTTTGTTGTAAGAGATGTAAACAGATTTCACCATTTCAGAAATGGGTGTTGTAGTTGCAGGGATTACTGGTAATAATATAAGGTTCAATTTAAATCATCAAAATGAAAATTATGACCCAGAAACAATTAGAAATATGAAACCAAGTGTATATTATGCATCACATTTTCTGGTCAGGGCGCACATTTTATATTCCCACAAACTTAGCTCTTTGAATACAGTTTACAATGATAGAAATCACATTTACAGTGCAACAAGCAGAAAAAGTGGGAGCACTGTCATAAACAACAACAGATTTACTAACACCCATACAGAGTCAGAGACACGAAAGACCTCGCAACAGTGGAGAAGCACAAACAGAAGCCAGGGTAATGCACACATCCAGTAATTTCTCCATCACTTCCTTGAAGGGTAGACAAGAAGCAAAGCGATGATATTTCTACAATGTCATTGACCACCATAAGCTGCAAAACAAAAACATAGAGTGAGCGAAGATTCATGTTGTAGACACCCTTCTAAGAGATAGGACACATAGATATACACATTATCATGGTGTTATATGAATTTTTCTACACAAGGAAACCAAACAATATGCGGAGAGCATCAGAGTCTAGTACATTTATACACATGATTCGCCTTTAACTAACCTGATAAAATACAACATATATAAAGTGATTTACTTGAGATTCTTAGTGGTGGTAAATCAGATTTCACTTAAGCTCAACATCAAGTCATCAACTGAGATAACCTGCACCCAAACTACGCTGCAGCATCAGGCTGATAGCCAGTGCTAGTAAACTGAGTAGTCAGCAAGTTTACGGCACCACTGCTGACTACACATTGCAACAGATTGATTCAGTAAACATTAGTGATATGTTTTCTTTCTCAAGAAATTACTATATATCCAATTCTTTCTTCTTCTTCGTCATTTTTTTTTTTTGAGGTCAACTTACATCCAATACTTAAGGAGGCAAAGACTCGCATTTTCCCAAACAATATAATGGACAAAAGCAAAATGACTCATTAATAATATTTCCTTTCTTAAGAAATTACCATATATCCAATTCTTTCTTTCTTTCCTTGTTTTTTTTTTTTTAAGGTCAATTTACATCCAATTCTTAAGGAGGCAAAGACTCACGTTTGCTCATAGTATATAATGGACAAAAGCTTAATGACTCATTAAATAGGCTGGGTCGGCAGCCTTGAGGAACCCCAGATAGTTGTTCAAGCAACGAGATGAGTTTAAATATAAAGTGGTTTCTTCGAAATTTTAATGGTGGCCAATCAGATTCACGCAAGCTCAACATCAGGTCATCAACTGAGACAAACTGCGAGCAAACTGCGCTGCAGCAATGCAACATCATAACCAGCGCAAGCAAACTAGTCACCCCCCCCCCAAAAGTCCACATTGCAGCAGTTCTAGCATAGGTTCAGTGGCACTGACGATAAATATTCATTCTTAAAGTATTTCAAATTCTGATGGAGGCAAAGACTCACATTCGCCTATAAAATATAAAGATTATTAAAGCAAAAGTGTTCATCAGATCATTTCGGTCAGGAGCCTTTCAGGCACTCGGGATTGTTGTTAAAGGAATGATTATCAATGTTAAGCTGCAAGGGCATATACCTGGTAAAGATTGTTCAGAATCAGGCTTCACAATGACGACTGGGCAAGACGCATTGTGGCTGCAATGCTTGCTCACACTCCCCAAAAACATTCTGCCAATTCACAAAGAAATCGAACTAGCAAAGTCAGGATTAAGTCTATCTACAATTGTCACATACTGACATTCATGATTCCATTCCGCTAGATAAGAAGAAAGAATTTTTTTTTTAAAAAGATTGTTATTAGTACCTCTTGATAGGTCCAAAGGCGCGATTTCCCATAACAAGAAGATCAGCCTGCATTTCATCAACAACTTCACAGATCTTTTCCTTTGGATTGCCAACCACTACATGGGTTTTGACATTAACCTGAGAATAATGTTGCCAAGTATTTCCATTATAAGACTTATATTCCTCCAAATTCACTATAGGAATTACATTATTACCAACATTTCCGAGGACAAGATCACAAAACATGCTAAAATAATCGAGCCTCTATGTCACATTCTGTGTCCCGCTCCCTCAGACTCGTGAAAAAAAACAGTTAGTAAGGTGTGATCCACTGTGTGTCAAATGTCAATACCCCGAATTGAGTGGACGAGTAATTTACGAATTACGGGAGATAGGGCGTGACAGATGATCTAAGCTATTATATCGATCAACTCATCAAGATTTAAATATCGATCAGTGATTTATTTATGCATTTTGTATTTACTATTGCGCATTAAAACATGATTAAGTCAAGCTCAATGTTTGACCAAATAGAGGAACTCACATTTTTTTCTGCGCAAATTTTCAAAGCTTCTTGGAGAATAGCTTCAGTGATACGCTTCTGATGATCTTCAATTGCCGCTGTAAACGCTGGCACTTCCAGACCTAATTAATTTCAAAATTAAGAAGAAGAAATAAAAATCAGCTCAATTTTTTAATGAATTCAAGCAAAAAGTAGAGGAGGAGATGACGGAGAAGAGCGTTACTGGGGCCGCCAAAAGGGATGGAGCCAGGGTTGATGCCGACGGCGATGGACGGCGGAGATTGAGTGTGGAGGAGGACGAATGATCCACCATCGGCAGCTGATCGGACGGAGACGTTGTTGAGGGCCCACTTCAAGGCGTTCATACTCTCATCGCTGCCGTCCACCGCCACCACCACAATTTTAAGTTGCGTACTCATCACTCTTTTCTCTGTTTGAGATTTTGATAGATTTCAGAAAGTCAACCGAAATAATTTGTAAGGTGTGGGTATGATTTTTGTAGGATTGTGTGTGTCTTTGTCACAAGAGGGAGTGGTGACTCGTGAGTCATGAGAGCGGGGTTTATAGTATTTGATTGAATATATCGAGATGTACTCGAAGATAAACAATTCACCGAGACGGGTCGGGTACTAATGATCAGTAAATGCCGTTTGCGGCCGCCAACAGCTAAGGCCAATCTTTTCGTTGGATGTTCAACGTTGGATGATTAATTAACTACGGGCGGGAGGTTTAGCCCTCCTTTTTGGAATTGACCCTTGTGTTTTTCATCTTGAATTTTTTTATGGATTTTTTAATCTGACATATGTTGGTAATCGAAAATTATAAATAATTATGGATTTGCATTAACAGTTTGGTTATTCGAACCTCCTTTAAAATTATCTTTCAGTTCAGTTCAATCCAGTAATTGTTTCACTTTCACCATCGTAGATGAATGCTGCAAGAAGTCGGTCCCCGAGTCATTAACGAAAAGTTAAATGAATCTAAAATTCTCATTTTCATTAAAATCTTCTCGTTAAATACAAAGTTAACATTAATATACTTACAAACAGATACAATACTTCCGACCTTTTCTCCCCCGACTTAGCAAAAGATTAACAATGGGGAGAAAGGCGCACTAGTAGCTAAGAGAGAAAAAAAAACATTATGTTGGAAAAGGCTTAACTTGTTATTTTCTCGATAATCGTCTCTGATGTACAGCTGATTTACCATTATCCAAAGGGTTAGCCCGTCCTAGTTTTGTGGCGTCAGCATCACTATTACTAATATTTACTAGATTCCTAACTTGACTACTACTGTTAGAATGCAAAAATGTGACTCCACCGCCCATTGAAGCGTACCTCTCTGAGTTGGAAAGAGGTGAATGCTTCATGTATGGGGGCGATGGTGAGGAAGAAGAGGAGGAAGAAGTATCACAATCTGATCGTCTGTAGCCAAAAAAGTACTCCGACATCTCGTCTGCACTAATAGAGTCGCGATTGCTGTCTGTGCTGGTCGACACATCATCTGAGTGACTAAATACGGAAGAATTGTCACTTGAAGAGTCAGGATCGAAAATGTTTTGCCGTGGAATGTGATTTGCATGTCGTGACGGGTCTCTTTGCTTTAACGTAATGCCATTGCTCCGAGCAGCATCAACCATAGGAGGTTTAATCTTACTTAATGGATCACAAGAAACTATCGTGCTCCTTATGGATCTTGGAGCACGCGGTGAGCACCTGAAACCAGTGTAAACATCAGAACTATGAAAAAAAAAGTAAGGTAGGATACTTAAAAGACAAGCTAAAGCACCCCTATAGGTGAGCAATTTCACATGTACATAATTCAAATTGATACTATGGTGATATCTTTTTCCAAGTGAACTAGCTTAAGCTCAGGTAGGATAGATAAGACTGCAGCAATTGACAATTACACCTTGGTACAATAGAGCGAAAATACGATTCCAAACTCCCCCAATCTCTGACAGCGTGACAGGTAAACAAGATTGATATTCAAAATCAGTTATTGCATACTTGAATAGTCGAATGTATGCCACAAAAATCAATAATACCTGGAGTAAAAAAGCATGTAAGCCCCTTTACTCAGCACTTGATCCAGTTCCACAGGCTTCACCTGTTCCACCACACAACAAAGAAAAATGAGCTCCATGGTACATAAGCTTTCAGTGAACAATGCATCACCATATGATATTTTTAGGCTCCTAGATATATCAAGGGGGGTTCGGACTCAGAATGTCCAATTTTAAAAATATTTTGCTCCATCTCCCCTTGGCCATTCAGAGAAACCAGATAAGTACGAGAGACCCAAAGGTAAAAGATCAGCTATCAAAAATGTCAGTGTTTCACACACCAATGGGGTGCGAAATGCTATTCCAGAGTTACATGTTTTCAATTGCATCAAAAATCCAAGCTGATTGACCTCATAGATTTTTTATTTATTTATTTATTTATGTTTTTTAAAAACACTGATTGAAGAACATACAATCACACAACTTGATATGACATACCAGAAATGCTTTCAATTGCATAAAAAATCCAAAGCTTATTGACCTCGTTTTAAAAATAAAAAATAAATAAAACAAGCTGATTGAAGAACATACAATCACACAACTTGATATGACATACCAGAGTTTCATGTTCCCATTGCAATAAAAATCCAAGCTCATTGACTTCATTTAAAAATAAATAAAAAAACGACTGAAAAACATCAATACACAACTTTAAATGACATAAAATACACAACTTGATTGACCAATTGCAATAAAGATCCATGCTGATTGGCTCACTTAACAAAAAAAAAAAAAAATCACCAAACTGACTGAAAAACATACACTACACAACTTGATATGACATACCGTGCTATCATCGATCTTGAACCACTTGTTATGGGCATTCCGAACATAACACACATAATGGCCCGAAAAGGAAGCATTCATAATATCCAAGTGAACCACAACTCCATAAAGTCTGTAAACTGGTGCTTTATCATTTCCTCCCCTCATATATGGTGCTAGGTTTAATATCTCTGGGAAGCGGATTGACTTGTTGAGCTTACCAAATTTGCCTGACTAGAAAACGGGAAAGAGAAAAGGAGTTGGCAAGCAGCATGCAATGGAATAGCTTTATAATGTGAATAAAAATTTGCCGAACTTACCTGAAAACGCTTTAAAGCAACTGTAAGGACATTAGGAGCCTCTAATATGTTCAGTTTTTTCTTTGCTTTCTCATACGTTTTGCACCTATAAGAAATAAGATTAGCTTGGGTGTGACTAAACAAATAAGAGATAAAAGTAGCCTACAAATGGAAATTGCTGTCCCTCTTTACCCATCCTAAGGTGTCGCCAAACTCGAGAAAACGAGAGAAGAAAAAAGAGTGACAGGTATCAACAACCAATACCATTGCAAGGTTTACAGATTGATCTACGCCAGTCAGAAATCTGAAAGACACAGACAGAAGATAAACCAACCAACCTGTCACAATGATACTTGTTTTCTCCATCAAGAATCTCTGTCCCTGTGAACTGCCGTAGCGCATCTTCCAATGTCTCTATATCTCCTTCAATCTCCACTGTTAGATCCATGATCCTTTCATGCCTCTCAGATTTTCCGCGGCACTTCGTGCATCTTATCTGCAACGAGGGAGAAAGTGATGAGGAGATGAAGCAGGGATTATAATTACATCTAGCTGATTACATCATTTTCTACGCAACAAGGTACTTCCAAACAGAATCACTCTACCTTCGAGCGGAGATAGCC
Organism: Spergularia marina; assembly: GCA_963680865.1. Taxonomy (NCBI): domain Eukaryota; kingdom Viridiplantae; phylum Streptophyta; class Magnoliopsida; order Caryophyllales; family Caryophyllaceae; genus Spergularia; species Spergularia marina. The sequence continues at coordinate 27,474,515 of OY804551.1, read as the reverse complement.
TCCAAAAGTGAGCCCCAATAGTGTTGTTTCTTCCTCCAACGCGCTAGAAGCCTTCAGCTCAGCTTCTTTGAGGCATATAGATTGCATAGTCTCAACGGAATATCTATCAACATCATGCAGAAAGTTACATTAAATTACATCCTTTCCTCTAAGACCAGCACACACTAAAACGACAACAACAATATTACACCAATGCCTCCAAGGGCTTCTGCCTACGGCAAATTAAGGGGGTGTTGGATGTCGGCCAAAATAAAAGCTCACCTCAGAAACTCATGAGCGTCTTCTTCTCTTCCATTCGTAAGGTGGCTTCCAATCTTCTGTATCTGGGATAATATGCCTATAGGAGATTGTGCATACCCCACCTCATTTGCCTTCAAAACCAACCTTTCAAACTCACATGTGAAGCACCAATCTTTCTTCAGACCTGCCAAAATGGATTCAAATTGGGAACGGGAGTCCGATCATATAAGGAAGGCAGGGGTGAAAGTGAAGCCTGACTGTAAGAAAAGGATTGGCAAACACTTACATGCTTTCGAATGAAGTCCTTGGAGAAGATAAGCAGTAAGTGGAGGAGTAAATGCCAAGCATTGTAGTACAACATTGGCATAACAGCTACACAGAGGAGAAGATTCACATCAGCCAGGAAGGATAAACAACAGAAAGGGATATCAGAAACGAAAAGAAATAGTAGAAGTTGCAAAGGCAAGTAACCAATTCACCATGTATCAAGAGACAATGGCAGATACATATGGAAACAAGAAGGCAGAAATGAGACACTGGTTCAACAAGCTGAATAAGGCAAAGCAGAATCTAGATTCTAATGATAAAGTATGACAGATTACGCCCACAAAAGCTCATAGGACAAGCCACATAAAAAGAGACATAAAGATGCACAAGAACCAGCCAAACCCTTGTCATAACAAAGAACACGTAGTAGATGCTCAAAGGCAACACAGAAATATGCAAAGACTCAACGGTACCGCCAACACGTACTGGAAAGTACAAGTGATGCGTCAAAAAGAGGTTTGTCTACCAAAAAGTAAAGAAATAGAAGTGAGAAATTTGTAAAGCTGACACTTACATGAAAAACATCAAACTGAGAATTTGGCTCATGCTACAAGCTCTATATAAAGTATAAACTATAGTTCTATGTCATGCCATCCACAGAGCTGACAGGGATTAAAAGCAATTATGAAAAAAAAAAAAAAAAAAAAAATCTCGAGATTTTATGGAAGATAGAATAGACAAAATTGACATGCACATATGCAAAAGTGAAAAAAAAAACTCCTTGGAGCATGAATAACAAATCTGTTACTCCGTATATACAATGACAATTAAGACCTGTTGAGAGAGTGATCACCTGTTCCCACAATTTATGAGGCCACATGGACGCAATTCCACCTTGTTCCAATGATAGAGCTTAACAAAAGAATCATATTGAAAGACTGCCTGCAAAATCCACGTTTTACTTAGTATCATTGCAAACTCACATAGCAGAAAGGAATTTTGGCATAACCTCACACCAACCTTCTCGCTATGTTTCCTAATCTCATCACCCTGTTTTGATGACCTTTGAGCTCTAAGTTGCTCAACAACCTTTATCATAGAAGATTTCAAGCTAGCAGCACCATTTGGTGTAGATCTAGCTACTTGAGGGAGCATAGTAGCGTTACCAACGGCAGTTGCAGGCCTTGCACTCGGTGCAGTACGCCCCTTCAAGCCAGATGATGAAAATCCGTTTGACTGCTTTGAAGCAAAGACAACTTTCTCGGATGCCAGTGACTGGTGGCTATCTTGGTTGTTCTTCTCCATATAGTTTGCTCTAGATGAACTGGACAACAAGCTAACATCTTTTGAAGCATCAGATGCCGAAGCAACCTCTCCAAACTTGATTTGATTTTCATCCACCCTTTTGATCCTGTTGTTGAGCCCTTTGGAACTCAATAATGTTGAACTCTGACGTCCAGTTGCAGACTCCTTATTGAGTGAGCTAGTTTCAACAACAAGATTGGCAGTCCTTGCAGTCCCCAGATTATTGCCCGGATTATTGCCAACTATTTCAGACACTCGCAGAACCTCATCTGATAAGAGACCACCTGAAAGCTTCGAGGGAACCTGCACTGTGGACCTTAAGTCCGGGAGCTTCCCGTTACCGGCTCCAACAGATTTAGGCTTGTCCTTATTACTAGGCACATATTTTCTGGTTCTGCTAGCATCAAGAGTTCCATCCCAGAAACCAGATGTGGATGTCAAAGGTTCAATAGAATTCTTGTGAGAGTGACTAACCCTCAAACCTAAAGGACTTGTTTGACCAAAAGTTTCATCCTTTAGACTACCAGAAGCAGAATTACTACAGTCAAAATGCACCCTCATATGAGCCTTCTTTTCTAGAGGCTTAATTTGCTCCATAAGTCCATCACTTGAAGCAGTTTCAAAGCTGTCAAATGTGGAGGATGAATCACATGAATCGGAAATAAGATCATGTATGCTGTCATCATCTGAGGTAGAATCATCGATGCATGTGCCATGATCTGCTTTGGAAATCGGCACTCCAGAAGATACTGAATTGTAATGGAGCCCAGAGATTGAACCTGGTTCCTCTTCAAGTTCATAACTGTCAACTGCCGTACTGTTGCCCTTCAGAGAAACACCAGGAGAGAAGTATGTAGTGTCACTTTCACCCTGTTCATCACCGGGTAATCCATCATTCTCAATATGGGCAGCAGAGTCATCAGAATTACTTTGTTTTAGAGCACTGCCGGTCGCTTCATCGCTAAACTCAGAGCCAGCTGGTGAAGGATGGCACTCATCCTTATGGCCTTGTCTCCAATGGATGATTTGGCACTTGCCAGAACTGAAAGTCCAAAATCAATGGAAAAAATAAAAGGTTGTTATCGTTTTGACAGATTCAATAACCTCTTATTTTCCCTTCAACAAAAAAAATAAAAAAATAAAAACAAACAAACAAACAAAAAGTAGAGAGAAAAAGAAAAGAAACCGTCTTATTGACCAAAACTCAGGCAAACATACATACGATCTGAGAAACAGTCTGTAACCAGTTTATTTGGGGTCATTATGAGTTAATCAAGAACTTGGCTAATAGATAAAATAAAATAAAATAAACCAATCAGATTTATCCATAGTCCGAAAGACATGAACCACATCGCTGTGATGAAGGAACAATCCACAAAAGTAAAGTTTATCAATGTTTTTTTTTTTTTTTCGAAACTTCAACATCCTAAAATTACCCTTGTAATGATTCACATCTAGTCTTAACATCAGCAGGAATACTCAGAATGCCCTGAGCTCAAACACAATCTACACAGCAAGAAAAGCACTACTACAGTGAACTCAGACACTCTCCGAAAACAAATTAAATCCAACACACACAAGATAGTCAGACAATCAAAGCAAGCCCAAATTTTCTCTTCCTACTATGTTGTACCATGACGATGTTATACGCTATTAATGCTACAAATCCCCCCAGTTCAAAGCTTTTAAAAGCATCCTTCCTCACCACTAATCACACTAAATCCATAATTCCCCCTTTATCAGTTTACTAAAAACTCCGATCACCAGCTTCTTTCACGATTTGTCCAAAAAAAACCGCAACATCTGACACTCCAGTTGTCTTTCGAGTGCTTCAAAATTGCTCTCTACTAATAATCACTCTAAATTACGGATTCCTGCCACATCCAAAACCTCTATAAATTACATTTCTCCCATTGTATCAACAATCCCCAAAATGTTTCTCAAGCCGAAAATAAGAAAGTCATCCTACTTAGTATAAACTACAAGTCTACACTGATCAATCACAACGACACGCGAAATCTCCGAAAATCGCTAATCTGAACGCTTTAACTGTTAAGTACACACAAATTTTCCAATCAAAGCAAACCAAATTCCATAAATTTATCGAAAAACGACATAATTTCTCCGGCTGTGAATGAGTCATTTCTAATACTCGAAATTCTCCCAATTTCCAAATCATACAACACCTAATTACACAATTCATAATTTCACAAACTTCTAATTGAAGCAACAAGATCAAAATTTTGACCAAATTAACATATAATAATAATAAATAAAAAAAGGACATACCAGTAATTGACCGACTTGCATCTAGCACAACGATTAGGAGCAGGAGCAAAACAAACGGGACAAACACGGTGATGATTAGGCGGCACAACCACCGGCTGCGGCGGAGCAGGAGGCGGAGGAGCGACGGAGGAGTATCCGATCGCCGCCTCGTACTCAGCTAAGGCGGCTTCCTCGGCCGCTAAAACGAGAAGACGGTTGATCTCCTCCTTTCTCGCAACCGCAAGCTGCCATTTACGACGGAGAACTAGTCCAAACACCGGGAAAACAACGAAAATAAAGATTGCAGCAGCGCGAAACCCTAGATCCCCGGGTACGAGCATTTATTAATGACATCACAGCTCATAAAACCCTATGTTTCTCCACCTCTCAATCTTCATACATACGCCTCTTTTTTTTTTCTCCTTGACACAATTATCCAATTCAAACTCCAAATTTCACAACAACAGTTGACAAATGTTAAAAATTAAACAAACTTATCGCATGCAAAATTGGGGGAAATGTTGAATTTAAGTGAGAATTAAAAAAGTGGTGTGATTCTTTGAGTGATGAGAATTTAATTTGTGAGATCGAGAATTTAGGGGGAGAAGTAATATCTCTTTCTTCATGCGGTATATTTACATAAATAAATACACCATACATACGCGGATTTAATTTAATGTAATTTAATTTATATATTTTGTTAGGATGATTCTGATTATGAGAAAGAAGGGAAAAAAGGGAGGGAATTTGAAATTTGGGGAAATATTTTTCTGTGTTGTGTGTGAGGAAGAAGCAGAGAATCAACGGTTTGAAGGTGGAGGCAAGGAATTTTATTTTTTAGTGTGTGTGTTTTGATCTGTTACGTGTGAACCAAACTCTTTCACTTTTTATTCCCTCACCCCGCGTGTTTTCATACTGGAGTACTCGTATGTTGTATGGAAAGTGTTGGAGATAGTGATACCGAAAGGCGTCATTGAATGGTAGATTACGGGTCGATCTTTTGTTTATTATTTGTGATCGGTTTTGTTTAAGAGAGGATTGATGTGGGTATTATGAAAAAATATATCGAAGTGAAGGAGGTGATTAGTTATAGTGGTAGGGAAGATTTATAAATCTTGTTTCGCTCGGAGATATGAGGAGGATTACAATATTGTTTGCAGTAGTGAGCAAGGATAGATGTTTTGTGAAGTAGTAATTGTGCGTCCATGCTCTATTGTAACAATGTCACAGAGTACTCGTACATTTTATTACATGCATTAGACTTTACCATAGATCGAAATGACACAACATATACATGTTATTACAAGAACTAAGATTTTTTTCATTTGAGTATTTTTCACATAATGTTTGTTTAGAGTACTTACTCCGTATATTGCAATATCAAATTCAATTCATGTCATGAGCACATGCTTAAAGTGATGGTCTCATCTCATTCTTGTACATTTGAAGCATAAACACCTAACCTGATTTATCAAGTGCGTACAAGTTTAGTTTATATCGCGAAACGGGAAATAAAAGTTCATGTCCTTAATTACACTTTGTAAAGTACCATGGAAAGAATCGGGCAATGGTACAACTCATCGATCAATACCTAACACAACTATCAAATTTTATGAGCCATTGAAACCACAGTGTAATTTTAGCGCAATTTACTAATTTGGTTTGTCGAGCTAGATTATTCATTTAAATTTCCAAATTAAAATCTAAACTTGTCTGATTCAAAGCAAGTAGATGTGAATCAAATGACTATGAAAAGTTATATAGTACCTAGATTATTGCAAGCTAAGCGTTTTTAAAATAGTTACACATTTTGTTGTTATTTCGTACCAACAAATATTAGAGTTTCGATTAAATGCTTTCATCAACCAACGTTCATTTCTACTGCTTTTTCAGCATTGGAGTGGAGATCACCACCTACAATCAGTAAACGAATAATACTAAAATCAAATATCATAAAGCTAATTAAGATATTATCTTCAAGTCATATACTATATTTGTTCTTTAATTTCTCAATGTGTATTAATGCTTTACCTAAAACACAATAATGTAAATGCTACCTCCAATTCAACGCGTCTTTTGCATCAAAAAGGTTTATAATTTGGAATAACCAAAGTATACATGATTTGCCGCGAAAGAGTGAGCCATATTCGTACGATATAATCGATCGAATCAATATATGCTCATGAGGAGACATGAGAGCAACCAACTAATGTAATACATACATACGGAGTACATCGATTTAATTGCCTAGCTATCTAAGATTTTCTTGTTTAAAATTAAACTAGTAAAATGGTTCGATTTAAGATATCTGGAGTTCGGACGGAGTACTAGCTAGTGTTTATTAGATAGTATATATGTGGTATTTCTTGAACGATGATAGGACATTAGCTCTAAAAAACACGATTTATGTATCATGGCGTATATACACGGTTAGTGTATACATAGCACACACCTCCAATTCCGAGCCGAAAGTGAGAGGTCGGAAATTCAAGAGAATGATGATATTGAAACTCAATATGAGTACAATTCAAGAAGGCCTATATCAATCAATAGAAGGTCACGAATTGATAGTTGGGCATTTAAGGAGGACGAAGGGTCATTTTCCAAATTTTCCTACATGTACTGATAACCAAGGTGGAAAATTGACATCTTAAGTGGTAATTTGTCACATTCATGCACTAAATTAAAATTTGGCCACTAATTTCCAAGAAGTAAACAGTAAATTTGAGGAAACGTAAGGCTGAGGTTTGAGGAATTTCAATTTGGTGGGCATCTAGACAACTTTAGTTCGATCGTTCAGGTCTAAATTTTCAACATTTGGCTACTTGTTATTTTCACTCCATGCTGCATGGTTAATGTAGATGTCATAAAGAGGGTAGTTTTACTTTAATTGAAGAATATTGAAAGTAGTACCAAAATTTATTAAAGGACAAACGTGTAAGTATAATGTCTTATTTACTGCGTGCTTACTTAACTTGACGTGGTACTTGCTTGGTAATTCGATCTAGCATCATCGATGAAGAAATTGGGAATTGACTAAGCGGGTGCTGGTAAAGGTTGGTTCACTCAAATTACTGCTTTCTTTTCCAAAATCTAAAGCAAAGGCCGTGTACTCAGCTCGTGATAAGATTTCATGCATTGTTATATACGATCTTGTATGTATGTACTGATGAATTCATGATTTTGAGATTTCGATCATTAATGATATAATTATAAACATATCATACATTTACTGCTCTATAAGATCCTCTTAATTAATTAATTATTTATTTATAATAGTATTTAAATTTTATTCGATAAAATGAATAATGATACGTGATTACCCTCTTTTAACAAGTAACAACTTCATCATATGATGTCATACTACAACCCTTTTGAGCTCCATGGGGTCATATATATATATCATTTAACTTGGCTAGAGACCAGAGTAGAGACACCATAAGTTATAACAAGAAATAAATTAAATAAAATGTTGTTTTTGAAAGATGTACATTGATGTACATTTAATTTGCAACCTTTGCGTCCATTGGAGGTAGGATTTCGGCGTTCTGTTTATATTAGTGTTTTGGAGACCATGACTTCATACTTAATTGAAAGAAACTCGTCGCATGCATGCAATAACGTAACATACGTATATAATGCTTTGGAATTTAGCACTAATGAACTTTTAATTATTGGTGCCTTGTTTGGATGGATACGGAAAGTTAAAGTTCCTGAAAGTTTTATCTCCGCTGATCATGAATTTACGAGTGTTGTTATTCCATTGTACAAGCATGAAATGAGTCAATGACTTTGCAATATCTCGCTTACCCCATGAGGCAGCATTGTTAACTTGTGTAAGAAGGAGTCCGAGAGAAGTTCAAGACATGAAGTTCTCATTTGTCATGACCAAACAACTTTTAAACTATTCGGTACAGTTGAATACCGTCCTATAATAATTCCAAAAAAAACAGCAATTTCCTAATTAGAAAATTAGATTCTCAAATACGTTAGGGGATGTAAATGATAATCTATATAAAATATCAAATCATGAGGTGAGATATTTCAAAAATAAAAAAATGAGCGTGTAAAAAGTTATTGGACGATAAATAATACTACTGAGTAGTGAGGTACTAGTGTACTACATAGTACTCCCTTCATTCGCCTATAAAAACGCGTAGGGTGAAAACGCTTAGAGTCGGAACACAATTTTAAGAAAAATAGTATAAAAAATGAGTTTTAAGGTCTACTTAATATATAATTACAACATAAGGGTATGTCCCACTAACAATTTTAATAAACAAATTAATGACATAGAAATGTTTCGGTATTTACAAACACAAATAAAGACAAATTTTAAATAAAAAGTTTAAAGATGAACATCATTAAATAAAAAGTAGGAAGTTTATAGGCGAACGAATGAAGTGCTCAATAACTTATTATCGGGTTATTTGTTTTCGTAAATTATAATTAAATATTAATCTATAGCAGTAACTGTTAACTGGAAATGCACCATACTAGGAAACGAATTCATGGCCATACTTAACTCGAAACTTAAAAAGACCAAAGGCGCTTTTTCTAACTTTTTCTAACCTTGTCCTAACCCAGCTAACACGTAAGGCCAGGAATAATGTTGCTAATTTGCTACTTTTTGTTTTATGTACCTTACCATAGAATATTTGGTTAAACTTTCCTTAATGGGACGTCAAAAATTAAAGCACACTTTTCGATGGTGACGAGCTTCTCAACAACTTCGGCAGCAACTCATTGTTGTTCCTCCCATAATTTCCTTTTTGTAATATTGTCCCTCTTTTAATTATCATTATTTTCCGTCAACAGTTTGATTACAAAGTCAATTGACAAAGAATAGAATATGAAATAGCAAACCTAGTTTATAAGTATTGTTAATCCATAAATCTACTGTATGGCGTATACCAATATGGGAAAATGCTCAAGCAACAAACATACTTGCAAAATCGTTGATTAGTTACCCTTCGTGTCACCAATTTCTTCTCATTTGCTAACATACATGAGGGCAGTGGCGGACCCAGAAATTAATCTAAGTGGGATCAATATATAACGCTTCGACCCTAAAAAAATTGAGGTCAATATAGAACATTTTTGCCGTCAGTCAAAAATTTTAAAAAAAATTAACTAAAACAATAAAAGAGTATTATGAGGTTTCGAACCAAAGTATCACATATGAAAATCCAAGCATATGACCAGAAATCTATCTAATTTCTATTTGATTAAAGTTGCTTTAAGTTTTATTTATCATTTCTAAGTGGGGTCAATAGACCCCAAAACCATTTACCTGGGTCCGCCCATGCATGAGGGATTATAGAACAAACTAGTATAATACCCGTGCTATGCACGGAAATGTGTAGCCAAAAGTTTTAATATCGTAACGTGCGGCAACACGTCTAGCTTAACTTTGTCTTGGTAAAACGGATTTATATTGTTGGCGTTCGAAACATAGTTATATACCCGAATCTATTTCCCGACTCAAGATATCAAGGACTTCTTTTTAAAAAAAAAACTGAATAGCTTAGCTATCATGTATACGTACGACTTTAATTTGCACTTGATAAAATGCAATCTCATCAAAGTGTATGTGCGTGAATGTATCTCTAAGTATGAATATTAGTAAGGGAACATTTGTATTATGACAAATTTATTTACCAACTCAAAATTTCAGTGACTTTACAATCCCATGACTTAGAAATAGAGATGAAATTTGCATTAGAAGATTACACAAATAAATAAGAACACAAAAAGAAAAGAATAGTGACCTTTAGTTACCTCTATTTGAGCGAGTCTTTAGCCATTGAAATGGTTAATCACTACATCAGTGAGTAAGAGGACAAATTTTGATTGTAAAGTAGATAAAGAAGAGCAAAATTTTGGGATATACTCCGTATATATATTTGGTTGAAATGGTCTCATAAATTTAGCGTAAAAAATTATTAGGAACATATTAAAGTTGTTTTTTTTTTTTTTTTGTTAATAGAAGGCTCTAGCTATTAGCTGTTTTTTCATTATTAACTTAGAGTTGTTAGAATTTGCAGCAAATTAATAGGAACAAAATTATTAAAAATCATGTTATTAGGAACAAAAATTTTAGCGGGAAAATGTGTAGTCATTGGATGCCACGTGTCCTAGTGGCTTCTGTTTTAGTAGAACTAGATAGATAGATTGGAAAAATGAATAAAATGGAGGGAGTGTGTTTTAAGTCATATTAAACTCGATTTTGAAATTTAGATCGATATGAAAAAGACAAAATATAGATTAGGGAGGGAGTTCATATAATAATTAATCTATTTAGAGGATGGCGAAGGCCGACGTCTAACATCATGTTCTTGATGTCTTAATAAAATTGACTATTACTTGACAATTTACATGTTATTACTTAAATACTTGATCAGATTGAATAATAGCACCATCACTTCTTACTTAGCAAAAAAAAAAAAAAAAAAGTGATGATTTTGCCAAGGCAAATCAGCATCTTCCAAGGGCCAAGGCAAATATGTCCATCGTATGGAGCAAGTTCGACGAATCTGCCTTAGCGATAGTAATTAATGCATTGGCAAAATCATCGCCAAAAAATAACACCATCGCTTTGTTGAATTGCTTGATGCCTTATTAAAACCATCACGCCATTTAATTTGTTGTTTGGGTGAGTATTAGTAGTCAACATATTTCGATCAGTATCTAAACTCTTCTGAGTTCTGACATGGAGTGCATAGTTGGGGCCTAATTCTTTGAGCAACTGTAGTCTTTGGTCAAGTATTAATCAAATCAAAATTCTCAAACTTCGTCACTCCAAGATTATCTCATCACATGATGTTGTGAACTTGTGATTCATTATTAAGTGCAAATGATGTACAACGAGCTAGAGAATACTCCGTAAAGATTTAAACGTAGTAATCAAAAGGCTCCGTTGTGGGTAAACAGGAAACCCGACTCTACGAACCCGATCTACACTGATCAGATCGGTTAATCGAAATTCCAATCCTTAGATACTGTTATTGCTTTTTCTCCGGAAAAAGAAATTCACGACCCGTGTGCTTTCGACCTTCACGCTGCATGCTTTGTCAGGCTTTCGCCCAGCCATTTACGGAATTGAATTCCACCATGTTATATTAAGACCCACCCATACAAGCCCAGTCCAAAATTCCAAAATCCTTCTGTCCTCCTCTATGCCACAAACTATACTTCCGCCTTAAGGAACTACGGAGTATATTGACCTTCTTCGCATTTTCTCACATCTTTTTTTTTTTTTTTTTTTTTTTTTTTAATTTACAAAAAAATTTTAAAAAAATTAATTTTTTTTTCTTCTAAAACTTGAAAAAATTTCACCAAAAAAAATAAATTTACAAAAATTAGTGCACATGGTGCCCTCTAACTTTACCCCCAGTACACATCGCAATTAGAATTTTTAATTAGCCAATCAACGTATAAATCCACTTAAGCGTTGACCGTTAATAAAAAAAGATTAGATAGATTGAGGTATAGTTTACGAACAAAAGTTTAGAACCAGAAGAGTGGGTAGAGAAACCGAGAAAGGGGGGAGACATGGAAAACAGCAGTCCAACAACAAGGACAAGGAAGCGTGAGAGAAAAGAAGAGGAGTCAGCCGCCGAAAACGCCGCGAATGCCGAAAGTAATTAGTTACTCTCTTTAGCTAATCCAATTTTGCAATATCCATAATGTTCCATAATTAATTAATTATGTGTGCAGAGATTATTGATTATTACAAGAATCGGCCTATCCCGGATCCTCTCTCCGAACTGAAATCTGGAAGTAATTACTTTTTTATTTTATTTAATCGATTATGTTGGAGTGGTAATTAAATTGATTGATGAAACGGTAAACCCTGATTACTGTAATTTTTAATTGTAATATTAGCTGTTAGAAGGAAAAGGAAATCAAGGGAGATGAATATTAAGATGAAATCAGTGGTGCTCGACATTGCCCCCTCGGTTGTTGCTGTCTCTACTTTTATGGGTATGCAATTGCCTCGCTACTCTTTCTTTTACGTCTCCGTTTGGTAAATTCTTGGATAGTCTTTCGAATCTTTCAGATGACGACTTTCCAACGGCGTCGGAAATTGGAATTTATATTCATGAGTATCTTGTTGCTAACCAATTAATTCCGAGTCTATTCTATAGACTGCCTCATATTCTACCCCCTGCACCTAAGCTGTAAGCAGTAAGCCTTTGTTTTGAAACGGTGTAGTAAAGTTTCTGCCCCAATGTCGAGTGTCAAAAAGAGATACTTGTGGTAGAATCAAGGTTCTATGGGAGTGCTTTTATTTGTTACCTAGCTTCTTTGAAAAATAAATAAATAAAAATAACAAGTGAGATTTATATTCTTGTAATAAGAAGAGGACCAATTGTTTCCTTTTCATTACACTATTTGTTGAAAATTGTGAATTTACAACATTATGACTCACTTTTCTTATTTTCTTTATAAATTGTTTGTGCATGTGATTGTATCAGGTGTGCAAAGAAAACTGGATTCATCAGGACTTGTTATTGCTTGGAACGAGGGAGATGGTGAAGCATTGATACTAACATCAGCCAAGGTTGTCCGACTACCAGAAGATGGACTTAAGTCAATATGTCAGGTGATTTTCCAAATTTGTGATATTCACCTCACCCTCCTTTATTTGTTCGGCATTGGAGCAAATTTCCGCTTTTATTATATAGCATTAGATAGATTAGATAGATAATATATTATTAGTTGTTGATATTTGATATTGATATAGCATTATTCTTTGGCTTTTGGGATATAATAGAATAAAGCAAAATGACTCATAAAACTGTTTGTGCTTCTTATCTTGTGAAGTAGCAGTCAGTCAGTGCGATTCTCGAAGCAATTTTCATTTTGGGTCATCCGTGTGTAGTCTCTTTATGTTTCAATAGGGGAAAGGCTGCGTGCATTCGACCCCCCTTACCCCGCCTTATGGCGGGAGCCTTTAAGGCACTAGGGTGAAGATGTTGATGTTGTTGTATTGATATTTGATATTTATGCGTTTTAGGTTTTTGTCCGCCTGGCAAATTCAAAGATATTGCTGGCGCGACAACATTGTGTGGATTTCCAACACAATTTGGCCGTTCTCAAGGTGCTTTGTAACGAGGAAATCAAATCAGTAACTTTTGATACTTTTTATGAGGAGAATTTGGCAGAAGGGTTGGATGTAGTAGGGGTAGGACGTGATTTTCTCACGTGCAACCTATTAAGTAGTGCTGGATCACTTATCTTGGACTACCCATACTTCGGGTGCGAAGGACTTGTAAGTTCTTCATGTGTGATTGACAAGGTTTGTATAGCATACAAGAATTATTTTTACTTACACAACTCATTATTTATGTACTTGCAAAGAAAAATAAAAGTTTGTCCATTCCTTCATTTTCTCTCAATTGACTTATTTTATTACTATATAAATAAATTCTTTAGATACATTCTGAAAGTTCAATGTATACTTGAACAGGTGAGTGAGGGTGGACCACTTCTAGACTCTTCTGGTCGAGTACTTGGGATCAACTTCTTCAACCATCATGATTATGCTCATCCTCTGCCATCTCGCCTTTTCCTTGAACGTTTGAAGAGGACTATTCATGGGTACGATTCTAATTGGCTTTCATTTTATTATTTGTACACATAGCTTATTGATTACATGGCATGAAGTTCACATATTTGTGTGCATAAAAAAACAAAGGATGTACACCAATTGTGAACGTGGATTCTTCTATGGCCACAACTTTTTCATCCTACTTTTTTGTCTCCAAAATTACTACCTCATTTTACATGTCGTAAGTTGGGAAAAAAATGATGGATTTGGATTTTACATCATATTTATATTAAGCTCATGAAACTACTAAAGAACACAAAAGATTGCCCGTGTGTAACGACAAAGTTTCAAAGATTCATGAAACACATGCCACTCTATGCTTCTATTTAGATCTGGCAAAGATGACCCATATTTTAAAGCCTCGCTCAAATAAATTAATTTGTAACTGAAACAAGACAAGAAGTAGGCCTTAGTTTAAAAAAGCGCGCCTCAGGCGTGAGGTTGATAGACAGGGCGAGGCGAGGCAAGTTCCAAGAGGCGGCCGCCTCAGGCTCACGCGTTTTTAAGGACAGGATACTCTTGAATTTCATTTTAAATGCTTGATATGCCAAGCTTATTCTATGTAAACTAAAATAAGGCATCACATAAAAGGATCCTTAGAAAAAATCTCTCCTACCTCAACCTAATACTACTAAGAAACAGTGTCCCTTCTTCAGCTCAACTTTTATTTTATCTTTCTGTTCTTCTTTTTAAGGTGTTTTTCTTCTTCTTTCTTTGTTTTCATTTCTGCTCTGCTTATTCTTCTTAGATATTTTTTAGAAAAAATAAGAAATGCCTCACTGCCGTGAGGCGCTAGCCTCATTCTGTTGCCTTCTTACCTCGGGCCCTCATCGCCTCAGAGCTCCTCACGCCTTTTCAAACTAAGAAGAAGACAGACGAAACTAGACAGATTATGTACTGTACACAAACTTAGCTATCAAATGGCCGGAGTCGTCTCGGCCCCCTCACAAAGTATCCTAAACTCACTTGTACCTATCCATGAGTTAATTGTAACAACAACCAAGCTTTATTCCCAAAATGATTTGGGGTCGGCTAACATGAACAGTCACCTGTAATCGTTTTACTCTGGACATAAAAGTAAAGATGCTTGCGAATAAACTTAAAAGGTAGTGAAAATCGTTAAGCAAGAGTAAAAAAGCCATCAAAAGAAAAAGGAATGCCAATAAATTAAAAATATAAAAAAAAAAATTATAAAATAGTCAAATTACAAGGCTTAATATATGCTATGTTTATTGGATGAGAAGCATTTTGTCGTGGTCCGTGTAATGAAAATATGGTTATCAATTGGTGAAAAGGCTGTTTGAGTTATGATCTCATCCCCATAGGTAGGTTTTAGATAGCTATAGATGATTGCTAAGGCTTAACATATGCTATGTTTATTGGATGAGAAGCATTTTGTCGTGGTCCGTGATGAACTTATGGTTATCAATTGGTGAAAAGGCTCTTTGAGTTATGATCTTATCCCCATAGGTAGGTTTTAGATGGCTTTAGATGCTGACAATACTTTAATGTTTGAGATATGCTATGTTTATTGGATGCTGTCAATAAAGTCTTTTTTGTAGTAGTCAGTATGAAAATATGATCTCATTTCTATAGGTTTTGGAAAGCATCAGTCTTGCACTCTTATGAAATGATTGAGACATGAACATATTTTGTTGCAAAAAGGCGTATGAAAAAAGACCACTAGCGAGAGAGAGAGAGAGAGAGGGGGGGGGGGGAGGGGGAGAGTTCAATCCATTTCTTGATTCCATTCCTTTCCCTCCCACAAATCAAACGGCCCCTTAGTGCTATTATAGGTGATGGTGATATCTTGAATTGAGAATGGATAGTGTCCAAATGTTCGTGTGATCAATTTCTTTGAGGAGATTTGGAGCATGTTTTTTTACCTCTGTCCGTTTTTCTAAAGTTTGCCATTTTCCATGTAATTTATTGCTATTGTATTCTTGTGACTTTGTCTGTCTAGCATAGTGGTGTGAATGCGTCATTTTATCTATTTGATTAATGTTTTATACCATTTGTGCAGTGATATCGCTTGGCAACCATGGTTCGGACTAACACTAGTTGATTCTTATCAGTTGCCCGTTCATACATTGGAGAAATTAAGTAATGACAAAACGCAGAATGTTATTGTGGTGAAAGAGGTAATCATGTCATAATCTTGTATCTAATATAAATTCAACAACAAAAATAAATATCAGCTTGAATATAGATACTGCTTTGTAATGTTTGAAAATCAAATAGTTTTCATTCTGATATGAAATGAATGCATCCGCAGGTTTTTGATGGATCACCTGCTAAGAAATTTGGAGTACAACCCGGCGATCACGTCATTTGTTATAGTGGAATCTGTGTTGAAGATGTCAGGAAGGTATACCATATTTCTGTCATATTGTCCAACTTTACCTTTCAGTTGAGCAAGTTTCGTTTCTTTTGCAAAAACAATTATCCAGTCCACTGTGCTACATGTTTCATTTTGCTTTATTCTTTATTTTCACACAAACACGTGTCTGTACCTGCTCAACAAAACCTGTCGAAGTCTCTTTGACTTTTATGACCTTGATAATTATATTGTAATGTACTTTTCTTTCTCTTATTAAGCCTATTAGTTTGTGGATTGCTTGCATGGAAGGTAGTAGTAGGCTTGGCAATAGAGTGTTTTTTTTTTTTTTTTTTTTTTTTGGGGCAAGGGGATCACAATAATGCTGGTTTTCACCTATGAATTCATTCGAAAGCCAGTTGCAAGATGTTTTGATGAACTTGTAATTCATTCTGATTTTGCTTAATGTTGGCTAGGTCCCATCCAGGATAGGAAGACCCATGATAGGAATTCTGTTGTGTCTAAAATTTGAGCCGAATGGATAGCGTTTCTTTACCCAAATAGCATTATTGAATCGTAACCATATTTTTTTAATGTCTATATATGTTTTTTTTTTTTTTAAAATAAACAGACTCTTTGCCCAAATGACGAGATGTAAAAAGGAGGCCCGGTTTCGCCAATTCCTAATCCTGGATATTCTCTTGTTTCCATTTTTATTTATTTTTGTAGTGTTGCGCGATAATAGATGCCATTTCAAGAGGGTTCAGTGCTTGTGGTTGTGCGGGCTCCATAGTGATACCAAACGAGGTGGGCTTTACAATATATTAATTTTTGGTTGATAAGGGATATGTCATCTCCTATGATGAATGGAGCAGCCTAAATTTAAATATGTAGATTTCGGTGCAGATGCTCATAGGAACACATGACTTCAGGAAAATCATGTTGTTGGGTGATATTCTACCTGTTTCTGACAGAAAATTCTGCTGTTGGTAAGTAACTATTAATCATCATCATCATGTGATATTATGTTCTACATTTATAGATGACAAGAAATATTTGCACTCTCTTCACATTGGAATGAGTTTATTCTCAAGTACTAGATGCTGTTTTGGAAGATTTGGGGATGTTTATTGTACTTCGGTAGTCAAGGTTGTGGTTGTATCACTTGTATGTTCGCTCAATATGGCAAATGCCCAGCTGGTTCAAACTGGTTCAAGGGGCGTAATGAGGGAGTCTGTCTGTCACTTATTTTCAATGCACATTCTTTCTTTTAAGTTCTGCATAAGTCAGTGGGACTGATTGTCTTTAATCCTAAGACCCAACTATCTTGTTTAAGACTAATGTGCTCGAATTTGCTTATCCTCGTATAGTTCTTTCATTCATTAGTTCATTACTGATTCTTCTTTGTTTTTTGTCCTTGCTTCACTTTTTCTAGGTTGAATTGTTTTGTTTTGTTAGCTTGTGATTTTCTAATTGCTGTTGTTGGTTTGTGAATTTTTTCCCTCGGCATTCACCTTTGTGTTTGATTTTAGTTGGCCAATGGAAGAAAGATTTTGGTATAGAGAGCCGTTAGAGGGGTCACAAACTGATCCATATCAGAAAGGTGGTTGCTACTTAAACCGTCGGTTTCTAGAAAAGATGGGGTAAGCTGAAATCTCTCTTTATGAAAGACGAGAAATATAGCAAGATTAATGCCCTTTCAGTGGATAATGCAATGATTATTTATTTTGCCTGCTTTAGTCTAAAAATGCGTTGGAGTAGTTTTTTATGTATCTTGAGAATGGATTAGGTTTAGTTTTAATCTTACTTTTGATTTTGATGAATCCTTAGTATAATCTGCTTACCTCTGCTTCTTCATGTGAAACACTTTGTTGTCTTTCTATGACATCCTAACTCTAGGCTGTTGTGCTGCATTCAATTTCGAATTTCTGCTTGTAACTTTTTGTTGTTGGTGTTCACACATGTGCCTCTTCTAACTATATTCTCAAATTGAACTTTTATTTGAGCTTATATTGCAATATGCTTCTTCCCAAAAACAGAATCAATTTTTATAGACCAAGTATGTGTTTGACCTAGCTTTTCAAAATGTTTGTAGTCCATAAAAATATAAATTTGGCCATACATAGAGTTTTTTACAAGTTACAATCGGTTTAATAAAAACACTAACTTAAATATTGACCCTCAAAAATAGAAGCACCAAATCGGTGTTTCTGTTTCTGTTTCCGTTTCTCTAAAAATAATCTATTTATATTTTTAATTTGACAAAAATAAAACAATAGATTCAAAGACCAATGAAGTGCTTCTATAGAAACTGATTATGAAAAATAGAAAGAGATATATATGGATATAGTTGTAGTGAGCCAAACAAATACTAAAATTTGTGCGGATTTAGTTGTAGTGAGTACTGTGCCCTATGCTGTGATTTCCCTGTCAAGTCGTTGTGAGCTGAACTCTTACTTATTGTTGTTCCAGTCGTCTTTTGATCTCTCATGTTGCTCAGTTATGCTTTAGCGTCCTTTCTCATTCTTTTCTTCGGCTTTGTTCTTAGTTTTACGTCGTGTGTTCTTACACATTATGATTCCCCGCTTTTTGTTTCGCAGAGTATCAAGCATGTATGATTTGACAAATAGAACGACCCAGTAGCTGCATTTTCGTTAGATTGCTTTACGACCAACTAAATGCTGACATCTGTCATTTATTTTGGGTTGTGTAAATATTTGTTTGAACTTTTTTTTATAACCTATTGGTTGATAAGCAATGTGTATCATGAACTTTTGGGTTGCGTAAATATTTGTTGGTATTTGGGGCTTTTTTGTCACGTATTTTTGACATCTTACCATATACGGTATATTGTTGTACAATTATACGGATTTGTATTAGTAAAAATAACTGGTCACCAAACTATTTTCTTTCTCCTCGTTGAACGCAAGTCACCCATCCCCCATCTTCTCACCATCCGAACCCACCAATTAAGCACCGGAAACAGCCGTAAATTGGCCAAAATTTTCCGAGGTGAACCCTAAAGTGTCTGGAGATGGGGTTCTATTTCCCTGTGCTCAGGTAGCATAGGTTGAAGACCTTGTTACCCACGACGGCAACTAACCTGAGATCCGTAGGGGTTCCGGTATTTTGATTTGTGGTTATGGGGAGATGGTGTCGGTGAGATGAAATGATGATGATGATGATGGTGATTGTGGTTCAGTAGGGGAGGGGAGAGAGAGAGATCATTTATCTTTGTCCTTTATATATGGTGGCCGCGAAGGCCGGATTGGGGGTTTTCTCCTGCGCGATGTTGTTTTTCAGTTGTAGGTAACAGGCTCAAAGCAAGCCAGTAGTCCAGTCGGAAACCCACATTCAGCTGATCGTACGTACTCCCTCCGTCCCAGTTCAAACGCCCCATATTCCATTTTGGGACGTCCCACTTCAAACACCCAATCTATTTTGGGACATATTTCTCTCTCCTACTTTTATTAAATTATCACATAATCTCTCACACTATCTCTCCTACTTTTATTAATCCCCACATTTTCTCTCCTCATTTTTCCTAATATTACCCCACTCAACTTATTATATCAATTTTTCTTATTCCACTACAAAAAACGCCCGGGGCGTTTGAACTGGGACGGAGGGAGTAAACAAGAACAATGTACCAATAACTATCAATTCCATCCGAAGTTTTTAAAACGATGAAATTCTTACACAACACCTAACTTAACCACGGAAAATAGCCCATGGTATTTCCATCCTGTCCAGAGACCTCCGCTAGACCCATTACTGTTAATACCCGCACTACACATATATTATATATACTACTCCGTATATGTACGTCTATATATCCAAAAGAACATTACGTGTCCGAAAAGGACACAAAGTTTCCGAGAGAATGAAATACCGGAGATCGACTGACGGACTTGCACCCACCCTAGAATTCCAAGAAAGGCGTTTGGAGGAACAAAAGAAGAATTCCAGCAAAAGCATCATCCATCATCATGGTTAAAAGCAGCTCAAAATTAATTGAAATCCATTCCTATTTACTGGTCAAATCGAAGGTCATGAATAGTCAGTCACCCCTTACACTTGTGGACACTTTCCTCAGATCAAGATTGTTGTTGGCGCTGCTGAGCCCACTGCAAACTCCAACAGTTCACAATCATCAAAAAGGATTTAGAAGCAACCAAAAAAAAAAAAAAAAAAAGTAGACAGTATTATTCTATAAAACAAAAAATTAGATGACTTTACCTTCTTTTCACCAGTTAAAATGTTGAAATAGTAGTTATGACCATCAGGAGTAGAATAGGTTTGCCATGGATACGATTCTTCGCAGCTTCTTTTACTGCCACTTGATGATCCTTCTTCATGGGTTCCTTTACCCGTGCTTGTCTTACGCTGTAAGTAAAATCTTGCACATTTCTCAATCAGAGCGTTCAGGTTTAATTTTCCATCATATTCGGGACTTTTGCATAACGCCTGCCTGATTGAACTATGCAGAGACCAAAGGTGCACAGCTTGCTTGATATTAGATTTATGAACAGAAATTCTCTGAACTCTCATGTCCTTAAATTCTTTGTCTTTCAATGGAGTGTCTTTCTGACCAGTGTAATTTGGTATACAAACCGCGTTGAAGTTATCAGACATCTCTCCTACTTGCATTCCAATAATGTTGCCATCACGGTTAAAAATCGCTGCACCAGACGATCCTACGAATAAACTGAGGTCATGATCAAAGAGGATCATATCAACGTCATTTCCCGCCTTAAAAGGATCTGACCTAATAACAAAGAAGAGAAAAAAAAAAAAAAAAAAAGTAAATTCATACATACTCCATATGATATGAATAAAAGCTCTAGCCAGGACTAAAAATCAAGTTTATATCAAAACACATTAGATACTCATACTTTGAATATTAAGGACTTTGATTTAGAAGCCCAAAATAAGAACAATGAAAATAGAGGATATAGACACATAGTGGTCTTTACTTTAGAAATGAGCCCAAAAGAGAAGCAACAGAAGACGAATCGAAACAAAAATGGAAGGGAGGCGCTATGATTAAAGAGCCACATGCCCACATGATTGGACTTTGGAGCTCAATTGAATGCGCCCACACATGCTATTTACAAGACAAAAATAAAAAATGTCCCAACCAGATTCGAACCCAAGTGTACTACACACAAGACAACAAAATTACATACTTTACCAGTTCAACATGTTATCTAGTAACAAAATTAATATTTAATGGGCCCTGAAATTGAGGGCACACGGCCTGCATGGGCTAATAGCCAGCCCTGATATTGCCTATGAAGTCACAGTTTCTTTTAGCTTTTTAGTTAGTCTGAATTCATGGACGTAAAACTTGTAATGAATATTTAAATTCCCCAAAATGGTATAGACTACTAAAGACGAATACTCCATAAATCGTATCATAGATTGTCTAATCCTAGGTTACTATCTTCTAGTATTGTATCAATCTATCCCCTTGGAGTAAACAGATATAACAATGGTACATTATTATGTGATAGCTTATGAGTCACTTTCGGTGGAACAATTCAAGTTCTAGTACAAGTGTAACCAATACAACTTTCTGAGCACTTGAGACTTAACCTTTCAATCCAACAAACCAGCCGAAGAACCAAATCAATTCCATACAAATTCAGACTAGAAGGGAACAATTGATGGAACAAACATACTCATATACATACCGTTAATATAGAATTGTAGAAATTAATATACTTACATGATTATCCCAGCCGACACCCTCCAGTCCCTGTCGACGGGATGAGAACAACACCAAATATCCTCAAACTTGCCGAGAGGCGTGCTAATGTCCGCGAAATTCAATCGCGGTACATTAAACACCGGGAAACACATGAGCAAGAGTAGCTCGACTTTCGGTTCAAAGACCCAAGCAGTTGCTGTTGCGGATCCTCCGTTTGCAAAGTGAAGTGTCGCTTCCGGAATGTCTCTGATATTCTGGTGCTTAACGAAATGGCTACATGTCATAACAACGCACGGGTTCAACCCAACCACGAAACCTGTACAAAATTTGCCTGGTCCCATATACTCCTTAATACTAACTTTCACTACACCTAGCTTACAACCTCTCTCCAATCGTGCGAGACGCTCATTACCCGCCATACCTACGAAATAAGCTTCAGAACAAATCGCCAATATTCCGGAATTCACACTACAACACAACACCAGATTTTTCAGAATAACTATGATAACCAAATAAAATACAGAGTAATACGAAATTAGAGTCGAATCTTGTTCAAGAAGCTTTGATTTTAACTGACAAAAAACTCAACTATCAACTTCAAAACTTCTAATGAACTAATCATCAATTTGAAAAAGATATGAATGCTTCAAAGCGATTCGTAGACAATTTGGACCGATTTTGGAGAGAGAAAAAGTGGATTTTAGGCTCGACAAATTCAGCGAAATAATCTTCCAAAATACTATCACAATGCAACAGAAATTCAGCGAAAAATTCACCAGATTCTTACCCAAGAAGCTTGGATTTGATCCGAGAAACCCTCAAACCTTGTAATTAGTGATCAATCTGAACGATTTTGAAAGATTCATCCTCAATTCGGTCGGGAAGAGATGTGGTTTTTTTTTTTTTTGTTGATTTTGTGGGAACTAGGAACGCACGATGTGAACCTAACTTATATTTTGATAATTTGGGAAGAAAATCGATCACTTGATGAGTTTCATTTAAATTTGTGTTAAAATGAGATTATAGGCGCTAAAATGTATTTATACGACAATTAGCTCCTAACTAACTAACTTTCCTGAGTAGCTGTAGCGCTAATTAGAAGTAGGATTTGAAATGTTATAATTTTCCTCCACTCCGCCTCCCTCTTTTTTCCCTCCCTCTAATTAAAAAAAAAAAAACCCTAGTCAAAGGTATGTCGTCAGTCAATTGGACGGTAATAAGCCCCAAACTTTTATTGTTCCGTTTTTATTATTTACTTTTTACTAGTTTTTGCTACAGTCACTTTATTCTCTTCTTAAAAACCCTCTCAACTAATAATTTGCAATGCTCGTTGTAGAGTCTATATGTAGTCAAATTATAAAAATGTCTATGGTTAGTTTGTAGTAAATTAATCAAATGTGTAGTAAATTTTGTAAATGTTGGAGGAACGCGAGACAATCAAGAGTCCTTGATTTGAGAATTAAATCAATTTAAATTTATTTCTCTTTCTAGAATTGTAATTATGTTGATTTTACTGTCAGTTTCATAAATTTACTACAAACATAATCTTTAATTTATCATACTTGATTATGTTATAGACAAATTTTCTATTGTCTACATCATCCTTTTTTTTCCCCTAAACATGCAGGCTTTGACTTTGACTTTGACTATGACGGAATTCCCATCTCTGTTTTTGGCGCCAATGCTTTCTATATTACTTCATACTTTTAGTAGTTGCGCAAATTATACCATGCTCCTTGTGCTCCCGGGAGCATGGTAGTAGTTGAGTTTAGCTGAATCCATCGTCTATACTACTCCATCCTCATAGTCATAGGTCGAGTATGACACATGATGGGGAAGGGCTAGGGGTCGAGTAACTTTATTGCTTAGAAGACGAAGCCAATGAATTTGGGCTAAATCCAAACTCAGAAAATTTAATCATCAAGCGGAGTACTCCGTATATCAA
This sequence comes from Spergularia marina, assembly GCA_963680865.1. Taxonomy (NCBI): domain Eukaryota; kingdom Viridiplantae; phylum Streptophyta; class Magnoliopsida; order Caryophyllales; family Caryophyllaceae; genus Spergularia; species Spergularia marina. Next base: position 27,450,844 of record OY804551.1, on the reverse strand, counting down.
AAATGGTAAATAATCTTGTAACACCACTGTACTATTTAACTTTAAAAAAAAAACACCGCTGTACTACTCCGTATTAAGCAGGGTAAGCATATGTAGAATCTGAATTTCCTCGTTCTTAATCAACCATCTATACTAGCAAATAAAGCTTTTCGTGTTACAAACGCAAATGTGTCATGTACAATAAGCCAGGCCATTGGTCAGTGGTCATTGTCGTCTTGCATTACACCCCTTTTTGTCGTCTATGTATCGCATCATACGAGGTGCGTACGTAATTTGTTGAGTAACGTTGTTGTATCACAGGAAGACAAATTGCTACATTGGACAAACAATAAAATCACATATCATACTCGTATATAGTTGGGCAAATCATAATCTCTATGCACCCGGCCAATGTGGAAGGTTAACAAAAAGATTTATTCAAATATGCGAGCACAATTACTAGACCATGGGCAAATGAAAATCAATGAAATAGAACAAGAGGATATAATAAGTAGAAGGAAATTAATTAATAAATGCTACCTCGCGTTAACCTCTTTGCATGTTTACTTGATCAAGGACACCAAATTATCAGCGATCCGAGCACATACAAAATTGTCAAGTCAGGAATGTTGCTCAAGTTAACATCTTTCGACGAGGCACTTATACATTACCTGAGACTCAAGTCCCTCAAAATGTAGTGTCATTAGGGAACACTAGAAAAAGCGATTTAAAAAAAAACACTAATAATATGGTTACCACGCAATAACACAATCTCTATGGTTCTAGTCCATATTGCAAAGTTGAATCACTGCACAATAATGTGTTCATGATCGTATGAAAACTTTACCACATGTGATCAATATTCATCAGTGAGTTATTTGTACTCCTACAATTCTAATTTTTATGAGATACGCAAGACGGTTGTAGATGACGATTCGTGTTAGACAATCCCAAACTATTTTGGGAGCAAGACTTGTTGTTAAACTCATATGTTGCATTTGCATAATGCTTTGTCTACCGAGGCCGGCCTAGTTTGTAAGATTTGCATCATTTTAATCTGATATGATGTGGTCATACTTGAATCCAAAGTTGATTTGGTTTAATCATATGTCAATTTGTTAAAAGCCTAACTGAATTAACACAAATTAATACTAGAAAGTAGGCTAGAATCTTTGATTATTATTTGAATAATTCCATAATTCCGCCGGTCAAATTTGATATGATCTGTTTATTAAGTTGTACTAAACAGCTTATTAGTTATATGAGTTCGAACTATCATTTGATGTATGAAGTTTGATGTTTATTTGTAATTCTGCATGGGTCACTCAGTTCATTCGATACAAATCGAGGTACCCGATGCCAGAAGGGCCCCCAAAAATTGAATAGCCATCAACAATCTCACGACAATGTTGCTCAAAGCACATTTGACATAATATTAATTGTACGTGAAGTTTCTTAATTACTTTCTGCAAGAATCAGTCTTCTTGCTATCGTACAAGGAAACTCGGGAAATGAATCTTGAAATATCTGCCAAGGAAATCAGTAATTCTTACCTCATTGCTAACAATTTTTGCTCGCTTCCTTGATCCCGGACACCAGATTATCAGCACACGGAGAAGAAGGCAGGGGTGGTGGAGAATATGGAGGAGGTGGAGGAATGTATCCTGCATAGGGGCAAGATGTTTGTGGCGGAAAAGACAGGGGTGGTGAAGAATGTAGACGAGGGTGTCCTGCAGTCAGAAAGAAGAAAAGAGATTAGGGCAGTGGTAAATTAAAACCTAACTCGATACCATTATAGGAATACGAGAGTCCTCGATACTACATGCATGAGTTACGTATTAATTTAAATACATATGAGTATAATAATTTATATATACTAAAGTTAGCACTCGTTTTCAATAAAGAAATATACATACCTAGAAAGCACCCACCAAAATCCTGATATTGAGGGGATTGTGACCCATATAACGGCTCCAGCGACCACAAACCTTCGTCCATCGGCCAACTAGAATCAAACACAATAACAAAAAAAGCTCATAACCGATATTCAAATTCGAGCATATTAACCCTAAACAAGACAGTTAACTCGCTCTTAGGACTAAAGACAATCAGCCCAACTGAAGCATGGATCGGAGTAATTAGAAGAATGAATGTTATGCGACTCCCTCATTAGCATATATAATCTTTGACAATGTGTGTACAGTATCTCGAGAACAGATTGCATATATCAAAATTTCTCGAAATCATACAATTGAATGATGCAACAAGAGAAGAGTAAGCTTGAAAAACAAGCAGTACGTAGTGTCATCAGTGTAGCACAGCTAGCTCTATGAAAATTAGTTACTTACAGACAGCAGAATTTTTCGTCTGACACAGGAATAACATCAGTGTCGCACAACTCTATTTGCCTCGAGTTCCGTCCTTCTTGTGTGGCAATCTGAACCAATATCCACAAACACTACTTATGAGCCCCCATTCATTATAGGATCGGATATATATATAATTAACTAACCAATAAAAATTATAGTATCGTCGTAAAACTCACCGGGACTGGTATGTTCAAAGAATCATGAGCTTTGAGCTGCCTTAATATGGGTTTCAATGCCATGCGGTACTGCAAAAAAAAAAAATAGGAAATACGTATGTAATTCTTACCAAAAACACTGATTCAATGGCTGAAACCGGCGTTACTGTGCTTGATTCTTGTATTTACAAAAGAAAGCAAAATGAAACATGTACTTGATACTTATATTTACAAAAGAAGCAGAATTTGCTCAATTGAGATGTAACTTTAGACAATAAAAATTAAATAATACGGTGGCATGCATACCTCCCTGATAGTTTTAACATTGCCGTCTGCAGTGCACAACACGACACAGTCACCAGGTTCTATTCCAGCTCGCTTAGCAGACGATCCATCGAAAACCTGCAAATGCACCCATTTCGAAAAAAAATACAATTTTAATACATTATAAAGCTGAATTTATATGCAGATAATATGATTACCTCTTTCACCAGAAGACATTGCTCATCCTTGGAAATGTTCAACTTTGTCAATGTATCAAGTGGTAACTGACACGAGTTAACCACTGAAAAACCTAACCATTGTTGAAAAGTGGTATCACTGCAGAAATAATATAAAAAATTAATCATATAACATTAAGTTAGACCGACAAAGTTAAACAGTACTGACTATCTCCCGGTCTAGCTTAGTTTGCGTAACGTACACAGCATGTCCAGTCATTTTCAGCTTATCTTGTTTCAGTTACATCTTACAAGTCAGCTTAAGTTATTTCTTTCATCTTCACCAGCAGTGGGACGTGTTTCATGAATTTTCAAACTTAGCTAGTACGCACAGGCAAAACTTAGCTAGTAGTTTCATGACTTTCATACACATAGTAGTGTTTCTGATCTCTAGAAAGAACCCATGTTCATCACGATTGTGTATTTGTGTATATACATTATTTTGTTTAAGCACGCATTTGCGACATGTGATCAATAAGCTATTTTTACTTAACAGATTGAATTTAAAGCCAAGTAAATCATACCCATGAATATTCCTTGTCAAACTTTCACGGAAAGAGGTAGTTAGCAGAGGATGAGCATAAGCATGACCGTGGAAGTTAATCCCAAGTACTCGGCCGCTATAGTCCAGAAGCGGTCCACCCTCACTAACCTGTCCAAAAAAAAAAAAAAAAAAAAAATGAGTCAGTGGAAAGAAAGGCATGCACAAATAAGATAGTCCCTAGGTTATTTACGTTTCATGTCAATTTCTCTCACATATTCAAACGAGACGTAGAGAACTTTAAAAAACGGGGAGAGTAAGACAACAAACCTCATCAATCTTGCATGAAGAGCTCGTCAATTCTTCACACCCAAAGTAGGGATAGTCAGGAATGAATGATCCACTCGAACTTAATAAACTAGACGTGAGAAAATCACGTCCAAGGGCAACTACCTCTAGCCCCTCGACCAACTCATCACCACCAAAAGCACTAAACAAATTTACTACTGGTCTGAGTTTTTCGGTAGAGCACACCTTTAGAACTGCCATGTTGTTGTAGAAGTCCACAGCGTGTACTTTGGCAACTATAATCTGTGAACTCTCTAACCGGACAAAAATCTGACACACAGAAAACATCAATCAATATATACATAAACGTAGTTTTTTTCGTGAGCATTATTGAACGCGTCTAGACCCTTTCGACTCTACATGTTTGTATGATTTAATAACCTCACCCGATACATCGAGGCTTTAATATCCGGTACACGTACAACTTTAGCAGAAGTCAGAATTAAAGCTTCGCCCTCTTGTTCATCTTTTCGATCCTTCCAAGCAATTACAAGACCTGAGCAATCTATCATTCTTTGAACTCCTGGTACAATCCATATAAATAAACAATAAAATCATATTGGTATTTGAACAAAGCAACATATAATAAAAATGCCCTAATTTAGAGTGAAATTTAAAGAGTACCCTTGAAGCTAGAGACGGCCACAAGGGAGGGTGAAATGCGCAACACTGCTGACTTCATCTTCGTATAACTCTCCCTTGACTGTTTCTTTCTTTTAACATCTGCCGATCAAAATTAATATTTTACGTTAATTATTAGCTAGGGTTTATATATTAATATCAATCAACTCTTTCTATTAAACCAAAAAAAAAAAAAAAAAAGACATATATACCTCTAGCGTCGAGGTCAGTGAGGGGATTTGGGAGAGGCATGTTGTCATAATAATTAATAATTTCTGCACACAAGTATACAACAACCCATCATAATCATCATGATGATCGTTTCTTGATTAATTAAACGTATTAAAGAAGGAACCCTAAATAAGAGCAAGAGGGATGCTATGCTATTCAACAAAAAAATATCCAATTACTTGTATCATTAATTGCACCACACCACCACTTATGAATTACAACCAAGGAGAGTGACCATAACATTCCTCTAAGAGCAAAAAGGAGGGTTTAAGATATATACCTTCGGATTTCGATAATTTCGATGATGAGGCCTCGGAATCGGCGGCCGATGATGGGTCGTCGGAGGACTCTTCTTCCCTCCGTCGTTTGTACAACCTTAACTTGTCTGAATGCCTGAACCTCATCTCGTGTCTTTCAAATTTTACTCTCTTTTTTTTTTCTTTTTTTTTTCTTTTCCAAATTGGTGTTCATGCTCGTATTTAAATTCAAGTGAACCGACATAAGTAAAAGCAGATTGTGATGGAAGTCCAAGTCCATTGGAGTGTGGTCGTGCGAGTAAAAGCTTTGAATTTCCCAAGCGGACAAAAACCCTAAAAACACACCAAATTCAAGAGAGGCCCAGTTTATCGAAAGTATGGTTTAGTTAGTATATACTCAGGCCAGCCCACTAGAAGTCTTGCAATGGCCCATTTATCTCGTTTAATCTAGCCTCTTTATCGAAAGTAGGAAGTTTCTTAATATTGAGGGTAAACACCTTTGTGATACCTTGATCAATGTTAGGTAAATAGTAAAATATCCGGGATCAAACACCTGATTTCCGTGATTTAGAATACCCGGATAATTTCTCCCTTCACAACGGTTGTTGTATGGACTTTAGACTTTGGTCATATAGCACATTTGTAAGTGCCCAACTGCCCACAAGTGATAATAACCCTACTAAGAAAGACATGCCAATAACAGGTCATACTAAGGCAAATGTCCCAATCGGTCACTTGTGCAACAAGGACAAATCTGTAACGTCCTTCAAATAATCAAAATCCAATGAATGCAAACAAATTCGTGGATAAGAATCCAATTTTTGTCTTATGATTGCGTATCATACAAGGCCCATACCAATTGCTCCTCCAAGTCCCAAGCATGGACCATCAAAGTTAAGGCACATCGTTGTTTTAAGGCACTTGTTGACATTGTACAAGTTTCGTGCATATGTACGTACTTTCTTCTAGGTTCTCAGATTCCGAACTGTCATCAACTTCCGATAGTGATTTTCACATTATCTAGCGACCAAGTACATAAATGACTTCTTCTATGCTCAATAACAAGAAAGAATGATACGCAAATTCACGTGTTATACTATTGAGAGGGATGACGACGGGCATAGCCGTAGAGGTACAAATTTAAAAGTATTACGAGTTAAAGGATTATTCTATTCTAAAACCACCTAATGGGTAACCTAAATATTTCAGACCTTACAAAGATAGAGGAATACGCCGTATTAAGTATAAGCATTCTTAGTCTCACAAACACCACAATTTACGAATACAATACAACAATCGTATTTTTGGAAAATAGCACAATACAAACATGTTCATGTTGACGGCTGAGTTAAGAACAAAAAACAATCTTTTAGCTGGGGCATGAGCATATGACCTAGTATAGTAATATGTAACATCTATCATCATTCAATTTCAAGGTTTTGAGATCGATTTATCGGGCAATTGACCCGTGAATCCGAAATGCGTCGTATTAGACATCCTACACAAACATGTAATAATTCTAGACCATACTCCGTAATTCTCATGCTTTCAGTCATTAAAATGACTGTTAAAAAGTTGGAAGTTGAAACATCTTTCGAGTTGTTGAGAAAAGAAGAAGAAGAAAGGTGAGCAGCCGCATAATAACATGAGCCGCAAATAAAAAAGATAGTTTTGTCGAAGTTGTAGTAAAAAGACCCAACAACTTGTTGGAGGATCCAAATTCCTACCCGAAATATATTCAAACATATATATATGCATGCCTCTAAAGTTTCACAAAGATTATGAAGATGATCAAAGAAAATCCACTTTTCGGCTGGAAAATACTCTGCAAATTCATTCATCATTTCTAGTCCCACCCAAAGATTAGTTGCAGCAAATCTTACCAATCATTCTGTTTGCTATAAATGCTTGTTATCATCCTTTTTCCTCCGAAACTTATACCAGCAGTGTTTAGACTTGATCTAGAATTTAGTAGACACGTTCACAAATATATACGTATTCGAAAAACTTAAAAAAGAACATGAATTCATCACATTTGAGACGAAGAAGTTAAGACTGTGACATAGGTTGTAAAATTACGAAATTTGATTGATTTCACCCTTTCCAAATTTCTGATTCACACGAATTTTCACATCATGTAATTCAAATAACGTCCAAACAATCACTAGCGCAACGCTTATTCCCTTAGACAATAAAGAAATGGCATCTTACCATCCATAAAACTTACACAAAGGTGACAAAGAAAACTTGCCTAAACAAGGAAAATACACAAGCATCCTAAAAATGAACCTTCAAGGAGAAGAATGGAATCCCCACTCCCCATCCACAGAAATCCAAAGACAAAAACAGGTGTTTTTCAATTAAATGTAACATGTAGGACTCAGGATGGGATAGCAATGGCTGATGGGGTCAGCTCATCTCTCCTTAGTTGGGACTCTATGGGATCATTATTCGGTGCACCATTCCACAGTGACTCCCACCATAAATGTCGCATCTTATTTTTCTTATCCCCTAACCTTGACAAAAGAATCCAATTATTATTTGAGGGCGTTTTTCGGATTAAGAAGTTTAGGGTCATTACCACTCCACCAGAGTCTTCCAACTACTTTCCGTGAGAACGCGCTTCCCTTCACATGGGAAATGCACGACCATATTAATGGCGTGCCAATAGACTCTCCCTCAAACAAGAAGTCGTCAAAAAGACTCCGTTCTTTGGCTCACTAGTACTAATTTAGGGACTAAACATCTAATTAAGATAATCACGAGAGGGCATAAAGCCAAAAGGTAATAATTAGAAGAGAAGTATCTCAAACAATCTTTCCAGGTTCAAGAAAAAGGGGTAAATAAAGAGAGGAGAAAAAGACAAGGCAAAGTACAGAATTAGCACAGAAGAGGAAACAAAAGAAAAGGGTAAAAGGGAGAAGGACACATGATAAACCCCCTTCATTTAAAGTTCTGGAATTTTCAACGACACATCATATCACCAAAAAAACCCAACTCTCAATACAAATTTCTCAAAAAAAAAAAAAAAAAAAGAGAAATTTTTAGTAACCCAATGAAGTGCACTGCACTACTGAAATTCTGAGAGAAGAAGAGGAAGCTTGTTGAGAAAGAGATAGAAAGAGAGCTGGCATGCAATATCATAGAAAAAAGGGAAGCCCTAATAAGAAGAGATGATCAGGTCAGATCAGATGGTCACGTTCTTACTGCAATAAACAACACACACACTTTATTCCAATTCACACAAGAAAACATGTTTTGCATCAGTCTCAGTCTGATTTTGGGGAGGAGTTCTGTTAACACTGCATGCCCAGTTCAACCTCAGAAAACTCAGAATTATCACATTCTCCATTTACATATTACACACCACTCACTAGTCACTAGTCAGTCAGCAATCCTATATCTATCTCCAAAGCACTGCAATTCTGAGTACAGACTAATTACTCTACCTTTATATTGTATTGGACTATAACTTGTAACTTACTAACTTGTAAGACTGGCTACAACAAAAACTTGGGTAAGCCGGTCCAAATTGTGCGACAAATGGTTTGCGAATAATCGGATCATTTAGGAGGTTTAGAGTTAAAGCTTCACACACACTGTATCTTAGGCCAAAACTCAAAAGTGTAACAGTAACATTGGTACTATATTTTCCTCGTTTTAGGTTGCTTACGATTTCATTTCACAGTTTAAACCAAACGTAAACAACCCGAGAATCCGGAGAGAATACATAATTCAAATACACACAGTGGCACAGGGTTAATTAAGAAAAAAAAAGAAGCAAATCAAACAAAATAAAAGCAATGCATGAACATGGTACAAATAGTACTTCTCATTCTCATACATGAACATGCAAAAGCAATCAAATGTAGCAGCCTTGAAGTTTTAATGATGCTTGAACAGGTTAACAAAAAAATAAATTAAAAGAAAACCTGTAAATCAATGAAAATTAATGAAAAACTCCAGTAAAAGAACATGTAATTAACATTTTTAACTGAGATAAAAACATGATTAATCAGAACAAACTAATCATACAAAAACAGCCCAAAAGAAGGAAAAAAAAAAAAAAACATCCAACAAAAACATAAAAACGCCATGATTATGATTGTTCATCCATCCATAATTAGGGTTTTAAACATACTACTAATTAATTAATTAAACTGCATGCAACTAAATTAAACTAAACAAAAAACAAAAAAAAAAAAATCCCAGATTTCCTCCACAATTCCCAACAAACATTCTTGCTTACTACTAATTTTTTAACTAGTAATCAAATTAAAGAAAAAAACTAACCTAAAGTTTGAAACTTTAGTGAAAATTATAATCTTGATATGAAGAGATATCAATAAGGAGGAGGTTGTTGTGGTCTGTTAGCAGCAACTGGAGTGGGCGCCCAAAGAACGTCTGAAGAACTGGTGGGTCCCTCCATATTAGCGTGATGAACACTATACATACTCATGTGGGTCCCTCCTCCACCGTTCCCGTTACCATCACCGCCGTCGGATACAGGTGAGCTTGACTGACCTCCACCGTCACCGCCAGTAATCCTATCACAGCTCCGCGTCACAGCTTCTTCTTGATAATTGTGCTGTTGCTGATGATTGTTGTTTACGTCATCGATTTCGAGCGGCAATCTGCAGAAATTGGGGCTATTAAACGACGCCGCAACGACGTACACCGTTCCCGCGCAAATCAACGACCCCACGACTTTCCCGCCACAAATCTGTCCTTGTGGGCCCGCCAGAGAGATGGTAAACACACCATTGGAGACGTTAAACGGCGCCGCATTGGTAATCATCAAAGTAGCGGATAAAGATAAGATGTCGAATCTTCCGTGGAAAGTCACCGTTCCGCCTGGTGTAACATTGGACGGCTGCTTCAGCACAACATTCGATACCGCCCCGGTAGCAGTCAAAACACAAATACCAACCCCACGGCGGCGCGTGAAGCGCGTGAGTGACTCCACAAGATCCGACCCGCTCGGAACCTCAAGTATGTACGGCGACATAGCCGGTTCGGTTTCCCGGGTTATAATAATCGGAGGCTTGGCCCTGTTTTTAGAACCCGGTGGCCTGCCACGTGGACGACGGGAAACCTCGATTGTACCGCCGCCGTCGTCGCTGCTGGTGGTGGTTGGGGTGACGATAGAGATAGGGGTATTTCGGGGTTTTTTGGAAGGGGGTGGGGTTTGTAGTTGTTTTAGAGGGGTAATTTCGGAATCCTCAGAATGTTGTTGGTATTGTTGGTAGTGGTGAAAGTGAGGCGGAGGGGAGAGGAACTTAGGGTGATTTTGGAATTTAGAAAACATATTCGTGTCGTTAGCATTTTGTGGGGTGGAAATAGTAATAGCAGTAGAAGTTGAAGAATGGTGATTGTGATTGTGATCTTGCTGCTGCTGCTGCTGTTGTTCTTCATACTCACCTTTCATCTTCTTCTTCTCTTTTACGCTTTTATTATTCTTGATTAATATAATAATATTAAAATTAATAATAGTATAATATTGAGGGAGTAATTAATGGGGGAATTTTTAATGGAGTTTTTTGTGATTAATAATAAAAATAAGAAGGGGGAGAAGAAAGATAAAGAAATAGGGAAGAGAAAGAGTTTTATAATGGAGGAAGAAGGAAGAGGTGGGTGAGCTTTGAAAGCAAGTAAACAAGTGAGGCGCCGCAGAATAGGAGAGGAGAGAGAGAGAGAGAGAGAGAGAGAGAGAGAGAGGGGAGGGGTTAGGGGTAGCAGGGTCAACAAAGGTGAATTTTGAACTTGAAGAAGAAGATTTGTGATTTGTGAGACTGTGGGTTGGATTTTGTGTGAGTGAATTTGGGCTTTTTTTTTTTTTTTTTGGGTTTTGGGGATTTTGTGTTTGTTGTAGAGTTACACGTTTTCTTGTTTAGCCGCCTTAATAATTGATTAATTTAATGTTAATAGGGACTAAAAGTGTGAAGAAAAAGGGTGAAATCTTGTTTTATTAGGAGTTTTAATCATGTCATTAAGGATTAGCTAAAGATTACAAGGGTTGTTTGAGAGATCATTTTATTCAAATTTAAAGACAGTAGAATTGCACATTGGGACATCTCGTATTTCGGAGATTGAGGCGTAATTTGTATTTGGTAAAGATAACGAATTAAATAGACCAAACGGAATATTAATATGCCTAACTCAATTTTTGTGACAAAATCAATACAAATACCTAGAAGCGTTGGTCTAACGATATGTTTGTAAACTAACAAAACGCATATGCTGCGGTCTCATTGCATATGAGTGGCAGCGTCTCATTGTACAATTTGTATTTGTATAGGTTGTTATCTTGGTGGCGATGGATTAGCTTGATAGCTTAGACGAAGCCAATGAATTTGGGCTAAATCCAAAGTCATAAAGTTTAATCATCGGGTGGGAGTATGGCCCACAGGCCCAATTACAGTGGAAAATTGTAATACTACTTCGTAGCCTTTGTTACACTATTAAGCATATGATCCCAAACTTCGTAGTCGACCATTTGATCGTATTCCTCCCCCAGATGTGTCCCTTTTACTCAACAGTTTTTAGGCTTCAGATTATTGCTAATGGACCCCTTGTCTGGATACATTGTTAAAATCAAGATATTTCGTGGAATAATTACCGCCAACGGTTTAACGTGGAACAATTACGGATGTGTACATTTTGACCATATACATCGCTATAACTAATAAATCTCGAGGAAACGTGTTCTAACATGGGAGCTGTTATGTCTTATTATAACTTTATAATGAGTGGTCATATAACCAGGTTGTTTTATAGTGTACTCATGAGTTAACTGATATCTACATATATGTCGTCACACAAGGTCATGAGTCCATAGTGCTTCTCAATTTTATCCATTTGGGCTGCCTTGATGTTAAAGCTTCTATCGATCTAGAATGACATAGCCGTTTTATTTTTTTGTGGGAAGGTCAAGATCCAAGAGTGATATAGACTGGGTAACAAAGATGGACCAAACTTTCGAAGAAGGCAAGAGTAACACTTTGATATGCTTCAAAGACACCCAAAATGCCATTTTTGTCAATGCATATAAGATGCTCTTCAACAGTGCAAGACGATACGGTGAATTAGTACGAAAAGTACTGATGTTAATTTTGTTAATAGTGAAACTTGAAGATTTTTATTCTCTTTATCCCAATTAAAAGACGTTTTTCCCAATTTTGGGTGGTGATGCAGGTAAATTTATTCAACAAGTTTGCAAGTTTGGTTTCGATCAGATGAGTAAAAGTGAAAATATAGGCTTATAGATGAAGTAACGAATGTGATGGATGCTCAAATACACAATGAAGAAAATATCCATGGAATTGGAGTCACTGTATCATTCTACCGTGTTGGTGAAAGCCGGGTTTAGTAATTTTTTTTTTTTTTTTTGACGAAGCAGAAATGCAAAATGATCTAATTTTCAGTTCAACCATTCTACATGTCTAAACACGCATTTTGTACATCCAAACATTAGACCTTTGACAATTGTACGATGCTCATAGCTCGTACCTGCACATACGGACCTATGTTGAACCGACACCACATCTTGCGTTGACCCGTCACTCTATGTGACCTTACTTGAACCAGAAATTCCAAATACCCTACTTTGCGCTTGATACTAACCCGACGAGCATGTAAACTATCGAAAACAGGCGGTAACAGTGATGAATTACCAAACGTGCAAGTACAGTAGTCAAAGGGACAGAAGGGGTAGCAGAGGTAGCTCACCTACATTACTGTGGAGAGACTGGACCGAATTGATCAAGTGTTCGTTGGTGGGCCTTGACCAAGTTATGGTCAATTCACCGCATTTTGTAACTGGTATCAACTTCAAAGTTTCAACCTCTCTCCCCTCTTCGCACCCTACTGTCTACTGTTCCAGGATGCATGTCTGGATTAATCATCAGACACGGCTATAGCCTATAGGAGCGACTATGCCAAGTACTCCCTCCGTTTCTTCAAGTTGTTTACGTTTGCTTTGAACACACATACTTGACATGAAGGGAGAAATATAGGAATGACAAAGACACAGACACCCAAAAGTTTGTTTCCATATAATGACCAAGACGAAAAATTCTTAGGTGCTTTTCTCCAAGATGAAAAGGCTGGATTTTTAAATAATCTATGGGTTCAAAACTTGTACAAGATCACAAATTTACTTTCATAATGTTGCAACAAGTGTTTTTCACAGCAAAGATTGCAGTCAACAGGTAAGGGGTCCGGCAACAGTTTCACAGGTATGCTAACTATTCCCAGGCAATCTCTGGCGTTTTTCTTGGCAGTGAAAATATGGAAGCAGGCACCGTATGCAGGTAATGAGCATCAACACAAAGGAGAGGGTGTCCCATTGCTGATGATCGAACATTGAAAAGCCAATTTCTTCATATACGGGCAACATAGGAATTAGCCTGGGTAACATACCTTACCCAGCGATATGGATTGTAGGCTTTTGATTTCTTTGCAATCTGCAGATACTTAACCTGCGAAAAAGTTCATGCAGTGTATCTTTACTGACGACTCATAATAAGTTGGCTGTTAATTTGGTCTATCTTTACATCGTATGCCTCTTATTCAACAATAAACTACAACCAGTGATTAAATATTCACCAAGCTCTCAAACACAAGCGGAGAGATATACCTGAAGTCTGGAGGCATTGTACATAGGTATTGTAAAGTTCATGCTTACGGGTCCAGCTTCCTTAGTGAGATTACCTGAAATGCATAAAAATTTAGTCACATGTAGTTTCAACTTTTAAGAGGAATCAAAACGCCTGAGAATCCGCTTACAAGGTCGAGAATCGCTCATTTGCAAACATGAAACCACTTGGAGAAACAACCTACCGTGTAATTCTTGGGAAAATGTGAGCTTTGCTCTTAAAGTATGCTCAGCTCCACCTACAATCTGTTAAAGCTTGTCTAATCAGCAATCAGTCAAAATTTTAAACAAGCACCTGACCAGATATGACAAGAATCCTTGGCTGCAGTTCGTAAGTCTCTAGATACTTGAGAGAACACACTACCTTCTTTAAATTCCATTCAAGTCTCTTGTTTGCTTCCTTGAAATCAGTTGTCTGCCCAACAGCACCAGGTTCCAACTCAAAGCTAACTCTGGAAAATTATTAAACGGCTAAGAGTTGAGACAGGTCCAAGAATGTGACAGAAGAAATAAATCGAAAGGCCTAACAATCACAAATATGTACATCTCAATCCATCACTGTATATTTCAGAACATGATGAATAGTATTTTTTTTTTTTTTAAGTCCAACTGAACTTGAGAAACTACAGCCTACGATTACATATTATAGAGAAAAGCATGTCTCTAGACTCAGAAGTTTTAAATTCGGACACGTAACATAAGGATAAGAGCGGGTCAGATCTATGTATCAATGACCTACCTTGTGGTATAAGTTGGCAGTGGCATTTGAACAAGAATAGTATTGGCAGTGGCACTTGATGGAAATTCTGCGCGAATTTTGAGGATCACTTCAGCCTATCTTGCAAGAAAGAGTAGACTCAGGTGAGAAAAAGGGAGCCAAACAACTAAGTAAGGTTTAGAAGATAGCAAGAAAACGCACAACAGATTCTGACACCCCCCCCCCACCCTTTTCCTAGTTCGAGAATAAAAAAAAAAAAAAAAAAAGATCACTGAATTCGTAACCCTAACTTCACAAATACATTGTACATGATTGCTATATACTCCAAACTTAGCATGAGCCATAGCCCCCTGCTGACACTACGTCGGTATGCCTGTGGACTTACCAGTGTGCTAGCCTAGACATTTTATTGATGCTATGGAAGTTCTGATTCACTACTTTTTGTATTGGTTTTTTCGTACAACTTATTTCAAAACCTTTTTTTACAACATATTTGCTTATACCACCATAACAAAAAACAGAAGTATGGTAAATTGTCACCATGCATGACATAGAACACCACCTTAAGTGCCCCAGCCTCTTCAATCAGAGCATTAACACGAAATGGAGGCTTGAACTCCTGTGTCATGCGATAGTTCATTACTGGGAACTCCCCATCTGGAGGTACCTGCAAGTTACAGAAGACAATAAACACATCCTGGTTAAGAGAGATGCATAATCAGCAACCCTGAAAAAAGGGAAATATCTTCAGAATGCACTAACCAAGCTCAAAGTCCGGTCTAAATCAAAGTTATCAAGTTGGACAGATTCATGAAAATTACAATCATCCAGTATCACCGTACCAGAACCAGAGCTACTATAACCTGAAACAAAACACAAAATCAGGATTTAAGTTGATTACAGAGGAAACAGTAAGCAACAAAACCTAAATCTAACAGCTCAATACCATATGCAGAACTTCCGCCTCTTCCAATGGTTACGTCCTCATTCAGAGCTAATTTGATTTCTGGATTACCGGTAAGGTAACTCTTCATCTGGATTGTTCCATCAATTTCTGATGTTAAAATGTAACCCTGCAAAGCTCAAATTGTATTTTCAACCCAACATCAGGCACAGACATGGAATAGAATAAAGACGAGTAAGGCATATGCAAGTAAGAGAATAGTAATGTGCAGCAAACTAGAGAAAAGAACATTGAACACATCATCTACAGAGAATTATGTTCTTACACTGGAACTGAAGGTGACACTTATCTTCTCAATAATATCGACAAAAATTTCCTCTCTCTTCCTACCACCAGGCTCATTCGCTACCACAGACTTTGTTACTGCAGTTCCCGGCATTCTTTTGTTCCCTTGCTGTGTTCACCCACGTAATATGAGTCATAAGCAACACTTTTCAGTTGACAAGTAGCTCAGGACAAGGCAAGACTGTGGGTTAGGGTGCATGCGACTGATAGATAAAAACACAAGAGGCGCTGATTCACTCCATACCATGAACATAGAAGCAGGACCGAGAGCAGGCATACGGGCAGCATCGACCACAATTGGTTCATTGAATACATATGACTTCAACACTTCTGTAGATGTTGTTTGCATATAACCAAAATCCTACATAGTGAAGTAATGTTAGATGTAGGAAAACACAAAGCCTAATAGCTTATGAGATCTTATACTGTATTTAGATTTGAAAGCAACAGCAGGCTGATCACTCATACATCATCAGCCAGATGATGTTTCAAGACAAACTAAGAGGGCACACGAACACATATATCTTCAAACACCTTCAGCGATTGGTTGCAAGTCTAAAAATTATACGGAATGTAACTCAAAGATGGAAAACACTTACAATCACTTCGTCAAGCAATTCATAAACGAGCACAAAGTTTCGTCTTAGAGACTCTTCACTTAAAATTCCAAGATAATCCTTGATAACACGTGAAATCCTCTGCAGGAGCTCCAGTAGCAAAGAAGGTGATACATTAGCTCTTGTTGTTGCAACAAACAACAGTCCAACAATCTTCAAATGAAAGTAGTTCACTCCGTCGACGTTCTGGTTGACAAAAAAACAGTGTAAAGCCAAATATAAATGGAAATGGTACAATAACAAGCAATTGAATGTAAGGTTTACTACTGTGATTCAGCATTATTTTCCTTTCTCTATAGGTTAGGGTCTGTAAGCAAGAACATACCACTGGAAACCAAATCAAATTATTTAACTGCTTGCTACACGTTGATGACCATCGTTCTATACCCAACAGAGAGCCATCTAGGGGCCCTTAAACATTAAAACTATACCTTGATAAATATATGTAAACTCATGATACTTGAACTCAATTAGAACCTATACATATCGGCATGAAAGATGGAATTCACCAAACTAGGGCAATTACATCTCACTAAATAAAGCACATACTACACAATTGCTTGTTTCAACTCATCATCCATTTACTGAAATAACTTTTTGAAATACATATAACATGAATGGGGACTGTGATAAGCAGGTGAGAAAATTGTCATAAACTTAAGTACAGCATTAAGAAAAGAACCACTTTACAATCTCTTCTAGATACCAAATACACCATCTACTGATGTAGCTTTCTTAACAAACACTTGATAAGGTTCAATAATTCTTGGTATAACCTATACAAGGAGAAGGAAAAGATGGGCAAAAGAATACCTACAAATACAGGTGGAGCCTCCTCTTCTCCATCCTCTTTCCAAAACTTCACCTTTCGGAAAAATATCTCAGTAGTTCCCTTGGGCACATCACCCCGATCTGCATCAACATACAAAAGTACAGCAATTTTAACGAATGTGCGTAAAAGTTAAAAGTTCTCCATGGCTCCTTAATCTTTTTTTTTTTTTTTGGTGATCTTTCATCATTACAGAATTTCACAAAATACAAATCTTTTCTTGATAAAGTGGTGTTTTTGACACAATTTAAACCATTTCCCCAAGACAAATATATCTTTTTTTTTTTTTGAGAGAGAGAAGACGAATAAATCTTTTGTATTTGTAAGAAACTCTAATTGCTTTGCATTCCACCAAGCCCCAAAACAAGGCCATTTGACACTTGAGACTCAACTCCCTGCCCCATAAGTGATTTATGTGGTATCAGCCCTCCAATAATTCACAAAAAAAAAAAAAGAAAAACAAAAAAAAAAAAATAGGGGAAGAAAAATAGTAGGCGACAGGAGGATGACAAATAAAGTACCAACAAGTTTCATGCATATTGATCCAAAATTTATGTAGTTAACATCAAGCAACTCCAAAAAAATTCAACAACGAAAGTTGGACAGAAACAGATCATGGAAACATCTCGATATATGCATAACGTAGATGCTTTTATCTCGGTTTAGTGATCTTAGAGAGGCTATCTCCACTGACTAGTCGACCAGAATTGGATCAAATTACACAGGCACTATAGTTCAGGTCTCTACAATGTAAAGCTGAGAACTTTATCAATGGCAACCACTCAAATCATCTCAATCAAACTCGCCACAACTCAAAATTCACCAAATCAGCACAACCTAAGAAGCGTAACAGACACTATGAATCGATTCCCTACGCCTGAAATTTCCTATCATTTAAGTGGCGCATCAGATCATCCTACTCGAATTCTCCGCAACCCAATCGCTAAATGCACGACGAAAAATGAAACAATGCTAACTAAAATCACACCTCAATTTATCATAAAGATCAAAGTAATCAACTTTAAGCTAATTTCATCCATTAATTTAATCCCCTATATATAACCATGGATTATTATCGGATCATTTAATTACTCCTAGGGTTAGTCAACCACAATTCCTAAGTAAATCAAACATGCAAATACGGTAAATCAAGGTTAATTTACACAATTCGAACTCAATGCAATTAAAATTAACTCGGAATTTCACAAAGACCAACCCTAATAATGAAAAATTTTGATATCAGAAAAAAAAAAAAAAAAACGATAATAAATTCAATAAATCATAGATCATTAATATGAAATTGAATCAGAGAAGAATGTGATGGATCTAGAAACTTACAATCGCGGAAGACGATGTTATCGCCTCTTTGAGACAGAACGAAGAACTGCGATATCATTCTTCAAATTCTCTCGAAGTAAAAACGTATGTTTGAAGCTTCTTAAGCTCGCTGATCTTTTTATTTTTTTTGCCTCTCTATCAGATGTCGAGGCTCGACCACCTGTTGTATAACAAGAGAATTACTGTTCTTTTTTTTTTTACCTCCCAATTAATAACAGAACAAAATTACTGTGAGTCGTTTTTCACTGTAGCCGACATTTTCTTACCTTACCTTTTACTTTTAATTTTTAAGTAGGAAAAAAAAAAAAAAAAATCAGTTCTCACTTTTTAGATTTTTCGATTTTTTTGAATCGTGATGTTGAATAAACTAGTCTTCGTGACTTCTTCTAGTGAGTTATGGAATGATAGTGATACAACTATACAAGTGTTCATTAACGTGCTCGACTTGGTACTAAATTGAGGAGTAGAGGCTCTTCAACTTAATAACTCGCTCCGTTTTATGAAGGATGTAATATTTGGATTGAATGTCAAACATAAACAAATTAAAGAAACGGAGATTTTAGATTGTTTGCTTGTCATGGGAAAAAAAAAAAAGAAAAAGGTAACATCGCCTTAGATTGCACATTTGTACACCGCACTGCGGTTACTTCAGATAACACTACGATCAAGTCAGACCAATGTTGGATGGACTGCTGAAAAAACATGGGAGGGGATGATGAAGATACATTACAAAAGAGCTACTACTAGAATTATGGGTCACTGCTAAGTTCCGACTTCCTCGTTACTCAAACCTCGAGTACAAATTTTGGTAGCTACACAGCAATTACAGCTTGATATAATGTAACACCAAGCATGGATCTCTGTTCCCGAAAGGTTACTATTCTCATCTGAATTTGCTTCTGCCTTCTAAGACCATTCCTGAAAATTCTCATTGCCGATACATATTACACAAAACGGGCAAGAGCTCCCAATAGTGTTAAAATTGCTTGACCAAAGAAGCATTGCAGATGGTTTTGAACTTTTGTAGGCAAAACACGCTGAACCCTGCCAATTTGCAAAGCATGGTCTGAGAAACTGAATCCTTGGAAGAGAAAACGTCTAAAGATCAGGCAAAAACAAAAGGCGCTCAGTAACACACCTGTTTCACTGCACAACAGTCAAGGTATGTCCATTTTTGAGAAATGGAGAGCCAGATGGAGCTATGAGGCCAAGACCTTGCATCACTTTCAATCTTCGAGCACTTTCTCCAACCTTTTGGGGTGTGACATCCTGACAGGCAACCAGTTCAAGTAATGCATAAACCATTTCAAGGAGGGGAAGAAGTACAAGAAACTGCGAATGATGTAATAGCATGTAGACTCCATTACGGTCTGAGCATCTTTTTTTTTTTTTCTTTTTTTTTTTGGGTACATAGGATGGGGGTGGGGATAGGAGGATTCAAACCCAGGACACCATCTTGGTTTCACAGTTGACAGTTGCTTCATTGACAATCTTTGCCACACAACAAGTACTGTACTACAATTTTACTAATCAAGCTAGTGCAACTGCACAGACCTGTGCTGAGGCCACAGGCCAATTGTAACTTGAGTAGCTTTACGAAATTCACATGTCAAACAACTCATGACACAATCGAAGACCTATGAACTCTCAAACAGCAACAAAATATACAATACACCTTCCAAACTAAATCAGGACATACAAACAAATTTTTATAGTTTCTTCAACTGCCAAGGGTTATAATCTACAACTTCTGATTATTAGTCTCTAGGTTGTTTTAGTCGATAGAAAGGGAGGGAGATTGTACTCACATGGCCAGTGTCACTTTGCTTGACATCCTCATCGACATTGTTGTTCCCTGTCATCATGTTATCAAACAATGCCGTTAAAATTTCTATAAACAGGTAGAACTTGTAAAATCCACAAAATGTGCTTTTAGGGGAAATTGACAAATCACAGCACTTGGATAAAAAAAGCCCATTAGCTAGTACAAAAATAGCACCGACGCCATTTATAACTGTTAGCTATCATTCAGAGGATGAGATGTTTCAACTATTAATGGAGTTTAATACAAGCAGCTGCCATTTCTAGTATTTCCATATGAAACTTTTGCTGTTCAGGAACTTATGTTTGTCTACAGCAGGTGTAGAAAACTACAAAACTTATGAACATTTTGTTCGTGCTTCTGCTATGTAATCAGATTGAAACTCAGAATCATCAGGCCACTCAGCAATCACAGAGATGCAAAGAATAAGACAAATAGGGGTGGCAGCCTCAATCTGATCTGATATGGGATACCTAGTGTAAAGAACGGAAACTTTCTTCCAAGAACAGTAAAAAACCAGACAAAAGAAGATGAAATTAAAAGATCTGAAAATCCATAAGATCGGAAAGACTTGCACCCGCACTGAGTCACAACAATTCCAAGGCCCCAAAGTCTTTCATACTCCGTACAAACTAACAGAAGGGGGGATTTAGGGTAGCATGAAGCCATGAACTTTTCAAATAAAACAGTTTGTCACGATCTAGGACTTAACCACTAACGTCCAATGCCCCAAAACTAACGACAACTTAAAAACAGATAACAGCAAAAAAAAAAAAAAAAACCTTACCTTTGACCTCGGTGCTGAAGCCCTGGGATAACAATCAAGAGAAGGTCAAAGTTCAAACTATATCCATAGAGTGAAAAATAGAAATGTCAAATCAACTCGACAGTCCATGCGAGGTCATACCTGCTTCAAAGCTTCCTGAATAATCTCTTTATGGCTACCTTTATGTCGCTTGAGCACCTGTACATCAAAATTATAACAATATCATAAAAGTGACATAGCAACAATCAGTTTTATGTTTTAGCAGAAAGGATTATCATTTCAAACATACATCATTGAACTCCACAAGGCTTGTATTGAGGTCCACATATGAGCTACAAATCACACAGAAATATGGTTTAACATAAGTGAATAAATGAATTTATCAAAGAAAACTATAACAAAAGTCAAAGCTACTAACTACTCATATGTTCCATATAGGCGCACAAGGACTTCGTTGCTTCTTTTCTTTCGTGGTTTGAGGCGACTGCATACAGTATTCTCGTCCACTATCTATTTCAAAGATATGTAGAAGAGAAAGTTAGCCTATCTTTTAGTCAGATTTTCTTTTCTGATTTCTTACTCAAGAGTCCCAGAGGATAGTCAGTCAAAAATAACCTGTGCAGGCCACCATGAATCGCCACAGCTCTTGACCCAAGTGACATCTCCTGGTTTGAGCCCAACACTGGACTGGTTTTCTAAAGCTCCATTTGAGTGTTTTTCCTCATCATGCCGCCCACCATTAGCAAAAACTTTCCTTTTCATGTTCACCTAGCACAGTCAATCTATCTAAATATTGACACACCAGCGCACAAGAAAGTGCAAAATTAGTCCCATTTCCGCTAATATAAGAGCCAATGGCATCCCATGAAGCTCAGTATATACCGAAAAATTAACCTTTACCTAGACACACTACCTTTACTTCAAATCACAAACCGGTCATTCAAGTAAAACTCCCTGCATAACAGACAATTTACTATTGAATTAGAACATCCCAATATAGCATGTTTGCATATAAAAATGCTTAACAAAGCAAAATCAACCAACATCTTCAGCAAGACAAATATTAAAAGTATAACCCTCTTGATCATATAATACTTTAGAGTGTCACCAAGGCTGATATTCCCCCTATATTGTTTAAACTTCATTTATTAGATGTTGTAATTCAACATAATGTTTGGGAAAATGAGATAACGTCACCCTATGGAACCCAATTTCGGTACCACCCTCTACAATGTAGTTTAAAATCAAGAACCCCCACCCCCTTCCAACCAATAGTGTGCTACTGGGTTCTTGCCTAACATGTAAATTAAAGCTAAATTAACAAACAAAATGAAGATTTCTTGGTAAAAAAAAAAAAAAAATGACCTTTTCTGTTGATTCAATATTCATATTACTATAGTTCAAAATTCCCTCCACAATGTTCATAACACCAACACAAAGATACAAACTATTCTCTTTTTAGCTACTTTCCAACATACAACAAATACAAAAGTTGCATACTTTCATCGTATAAATCAAGAATTTAACACATAATAACATGACAAACATGTATCATTTCTGCTCAAATTACCAGGGTTTCTTGTAAAATGAAAGATGCCCCTTTTCCACAATTTTTCACAATGAATTGCAGCAAGAATATCAGATAATTTAAACAGCAAAATACAAGGAGGATCAGCAGCAGAAAATAAACTTACCCACAAAAAATTATGAACTGATGCCCAGGAAAAAAGATGAAGAAAAGGGAGGTAAAGATGGAATCTTTACTTTGATCTTTTTTTATTTTCTACCCAATTAATTGGAATAAGAAGTGTGTGAGACAAGCACGGGAAGAGTGAAGAGTGAAGAAGAGAGTGGTGGTGTTTTAGTGTTGGGTGACATTCATTCCCCAGTCAATTGCTGAGTCGCGGCACTCTGTCGTTTGAAGACTCCTCCCTCTCTCTTTCATTAATGTGCTACTCGTGCAGTGTGTACTCACTTTTACTCCGTATTTGATTTAGAGTTTACTCGTCCGTAAATCTTGATAAACATTCGGTGGAGTTGGCACGAAACTAGATGGATTTAATTGATGATATTTGTATAAGTTTTGACAATTTGACTCTGTAATCGTCTAATACACGTTGTGGATCTTAATTCTCTTATATAATTGAATTTGACTCAAATTCGAACTGGATTGGATGATAGCAAATCAAGACGGTATAAGCATGAACAAAAACAACTTTCAGTTCTTTTCTTGCTTTTGTAAGAACGTTGATTTCAATAAACATATACACTTTTAAAAACACGTGAAATAACTCAAAAGTCGCCCCTTTTACTAATAATCTTATTATTGTGCTCACCTCCTAGAAATGCTCAACTCAATTTATTGTAAATTCAAGATTAAAAAAAAAATTAGTTCCTATGGATAACGTGAGAAATGCTCAATCGGCTATCTTTGACGTGCATTTGATGACTCTTCTAATCTGAACGTCTGTGTAACACTGCTATCATATAATAAGCTCTAACTTGAATTTTTTGTTATCACAATTTATCGAATAATGCCCAAACTTATAGCGATAGACATATATGTGCAACTTTAGAAGAAGTCCAAACAAAATACGTTTACAGGAATGGAAATATCAATATACAAAGAGTGTAAAGGGCTAACAATTGATTGTTATTAGTCAAACTAATCCACACTCCATAGTCCATAGTTACACCTTGCACAGTTGCGCCATCAATTCTCATCATTCCCACTAACAGTAGTGTCACGTTCTTGAGTTCTTTCAGGCTTAACAAGTACTCCTCCTACCCCCAAATGATCAACCCCAAAGAATTACTCAGGGCAGCGGAAACATTACAGGTTCGGATAAAATCTGCACAGGGTCACAGTAATTTCAATAAGTTCAGATGACCACTGTGGATCGCAAAATGGATAACTAGTACTCAAATAATTTGTCATCTGATGCCATTTTGTGGACGTTATGGTGCTGGCTTGAAGCCAACTAGCCGAGACACGGTGAGTTGCTTTGTTCAGGAATATTCGCGCTTGGGTGTTTGTCAGCAAGTCTTTTTTGCTCTGCTTCTGTGGTTTTTGGTGCCATCTGAAGCCTACAGATCTTAGGAATCATATTCAAACATTCACGCACAATCAGTTTAACCTCGAATAGCATTAAAGGAACATCAAATTGCTAGTCCGGCTTCCTCAGATGTCATTGCAGCCATACCTGCTCGCCTCATACCACCGAGATTTGCAGCTGACAAAAACCTGCATCTGCTAGTGTCTTCTCCGCCAGATTAACTAACTGATAGCTACTTCTGCTCATCATCCGATTCCAACTACCACAGCCACATTTTGAGAATGTGTGAGATTTTGATGCAGTGGATCAGTCAATGTCAGTATTGTAGCTGCAGAACAGCAGATGGTTTCCTGCAGACAACACTTTTCCACTGGCTACTAATATACAACAACATCACCCGCCAATGGAGAGATAATGGGGGCTGTTGAACAAGGTCTAACCGCGATGTCAAAAACATAGAGACGGTTCTAGATGATCCATAACGAAAATTACTGATGAGTCCCAACACCGGAAATTGCTTAACAAAACAGTCGAAACAAGCATTACTACGACCACTGACTGCTACTTGTAAAACATCCCACATCAAATTCAAGATTCGCAATAAAAACCTCTAATAATTAGTAGAGTTGGGACAACAAACAGGGATTTGCATTAGTAATACAAATTGGATGATTCCATTAGTGATACAAAACCCATATCAACAACAGAAGAAAGGATCTAGTATTACAAAATCATTACATAAACAAAAGCTATATAGAAGATCATGTGAGTTAGTTGCTACAAAAACTACATTCTACATGACAATCAAAATCTATCTTTTACTCTACTTCAAGTAAAAAAAAAACAACCAACAGAGCAGCATCAACTTTTCTTATGATTTTGTCATAATTACTGCCCCCCAATCTTTCTTATTCCCACTATTTCCATCCGAAAATCACCACAACTTCCAACACCTACAATACGACCTTCTTTCCACCCGAAAAAATCGCGCCAAAATATACTCTTAAACCAAACCCCAACACCAACAATCTAGAGAGCCATGGGGTTTTTCCGGGGGCGGCCACGCTTTTTGGCCCCCGGAGCAGACATAGCCGCCGGCATAGCATTTACGAACCCAGCTGATGCACTTCCATCAGAGAAATCAACCATGCCACTAACACCTGCATTCATATTCCTCCTATTCACATTCGCCCCCTGCTGCTGCTGCTGCTGAGCTGCAGCTGCCATGGGCGAAGTAAACATGCCAGGCATCCAGTTCGGAAAACCCATATTCCCGTTATTATTATTCGCAGCAGCAGCAGCAGGATCAGCATTGTTGTTATTATTATTATTCGCAGCAGCAGCAGCAGCAGCTGCTTGTCCATTATTAGTAGAACCACCTTTGTTCCCTTTCCCACTTCCCTCGAGCGAAAACCCGAGTGGAAAGAAGCCCCAACAGCAGTAATACGCTTCTTTCCCAGGGACCATGGGCGGCATGGAGGGTATTGACGCTGCATGAAACGCCCGCTCGCAATTCTGGCACCGGATACAGCACTCCTTATACGCCCTAGGATACTCGTACAACACATAACAGTAGGGACAGGCTGTCCAGAAATTGGACAGCCTCTCCCCCGCCCCCCGCCCGGCACCCCCACCGACTCCGCCACGGGAACGATGAATGTTCTGGTTCACATTCATCTGTCCCGTGGCAGCGTGAGGGGGCGGGGTAGCATTAGAACCAGGAGCACCGTAACCATCGTCATCATGCCGTCCTTCTACTACTCCTCCTCCTCCACCCCGAGAACTCCGCCTCACCGGGAGCTTGTCCTTATCCAAGGAGCGGAGATCCAACTTTCCGTAGAGAGACAACTCTTTATCATACGGCGTTTTCTTCGCCGGATCGGAGAGGACCGTCCATGCGTCAGCGACAAGCTTAAAAGCGGAGTCGGCGAGCGGGTAATTGTTCTTGTCAGGGTGGAGGAGGAGCGCAAGGCGGCGGTAATTCTTCTTGATTTGATCAGGATCGGAGCGGCGGTCGGACTGGAGGATGGTGTACCAATCGTGGTGGCGGTTGTTGTTGACGCGCTTCTCGGAGGCGAGTAAGACTTCGGTGATAGCTAAGATCTGGTCAGATCCTTCTAAAAGAGACTCGGTTTCTTGTGCTAGAAGCGCGAATTCTCGTGAGCCGGTGAGATCTCGCGACTGGAGGAGTTTCTCGGCTATGCCTAAGAGTCGCTCGGCTTCGGAGCGGCTTGGGTCGGGGTTTGTGGTGGCTGTTGCGGTGGCGGAGGGTGGTTGGTGGTGGTGGTTGTGGTCCATTTTGGGGGAGATGGGATTGGATATTCGGAAAATGGGGGAAAGTTTGAGATTTTTTTATTATTACAGTGAAAATGGATGAAGTGAATTGTATGTGTAAAATGGTCTTAATGGATGAGATCATAAGTTGGAGAGAGATTACGTTTGGTTTAAACAGTTGAGATCTCGATACTTGTGTTACATTGGTTGTTTTTATGTCTCGAGTTCTTACCAACATCTACGTGTATGGATCCTTTAGAGTTGAAAATGAACTTTATTTGGTAGAGTTTACTTAAAAAGGTAAGAATGAATAATTTAATATTTTTATTTGTGTCTTTCAAAATTCTTTCATTTTGTCTTATTACTAGTTTTGGTAAACTCCACAAACTCTACCAAAAACAAACTTTAGAGGATCCGAAAACTCATGATTAAGTGTACTGTGTTCATGAATATAACTTCGATGCAACATTCATTTGGAGTTTCTTCTAGTGCTTTTTTTTCCGTCATTTCACTTAGACGTGTGCAAAGACCCCACCTAGCCGAGACCAATGATCAAATCGAATACTAAAACGATAATATGTGGGTTAATATCACAAATTCAAAGCTATTCGATTTTCTAAACCAAACCTAATATTGGGAACTTTAATATTCCAAGATTTTCGTTTCTTCTCGAACTTTAATACTCCAAAATATGAGTGACATATTTTTGACCATTACCCGTTAAAGGGTGCGACACCTGTTGTATATAAGACTACAAGAATTTCACTATAAACAGTTCCTCTTTTTTTTTTTTCTTGTTTTTTTTTTTTTTTCAACACAAAGCATTTCAAACTGACCCTCAAAATTCTAAAACATAAATTAATATACAAGGATTGGATCCCCTAAAGTTGAAAATAAACTCTACCATGTAGAGTTTACTTAATAAGGTAAGAATTAATTATTTTGCATTTTTTTTGTGCATTCCAAGATCCTCTTCATTTTGTCTTATTACTTATTTTAACAAACTCTACCGATTCTAAAAAAAAATAACTATACTCACCCAGTGGTTATGGTCTCTAAAATGTATAGTTATTTAACTTTGTAAAGCGATGTCAGTCTCATTGAAATGCACTACACTACGCCAAGTGTTTGAAGTGTTGAGATTACGGAGTAGAATCGATACGTCTACTCACTCTACTGTCTTCGGATTCCTGGATACTCCATACGAGATTTACCTTAAAAGTTTGGGCACATAATATGATAATCCGTTTAATTGTTTTCAAACCAGTTCAAAATACTCCCTAATGTACAAATGCCTGGCCTAAACACTACACAGAGGCGTATCTACAAAGGAATTCGATCCAAACGTTAACTTCTTAACACATTGGTCTTTCTATCTGAGAACAGAGAGTCGGAAATAATCGTTTCATAGTATTGGCATGGTACTCATGCTAGTATCTGTTCAGTCTTCAGAATGCCAAGCTTTTCGTCCACTTCTACTGGAAACTGCTGATCTCGTAAGATGCTTAGAACCTGGCTCGTTTCAATACTCGATCCACAGGAGACATCTTTAGAGACTAGCAGCACACCACTTTTCTACGATTGACGTTGGTTTCCTGTTCTTGGCTTTGTGTATCCTAGACTGATCAATTTCTCTGCTAGCTTCTTTTCAGCACTAATCTACAAACCAAAAGAAGATCTTGTGTAAGTGACCACAAATGTGTAAATACACGCAGCACGATTCACTGAGACGCAATGATGTATATCCTATTATCCATGCTTTCAGTAAAAATATGTTTAGATGGAGAAGAAATGACGAACCTCTAGCATGGAGTTATTCTTCGGGAGGTTGCACGCCAAAACTATATTGAGCCCAGTTCTAAGGACTGCAACACATACCATAAACAGCGTCAGAAAGCTTAGATAGCATGATAACGGAAAAGGGAACGGAAGTCTTTCGAGTGAGCGGGGATTCACCTAATCGTCGAGCGATGCCAGAGCCAGTATCAGAACTTCCCGCAAGTATTGAAGCCACACTTACTTCATTACGCTGCATGATACCATTCAAAGACCACAAGTTTCAGATGGAAACAAATACATTACACACAAGCTAATTGAAAAAAAGACTACTCAATTCTGTTAGGTTTCAATTTCAAGTCCTGCCCTCTAAAACGTAGCATGTAAACTAGAAGGGGGTGGGGAGTATAAGCTGAAAGTATGTATGCTTACAGGTCTTGTTGGAGCAGCTGCATATAGAGTTCCCATTTTGGCAGAGTTGCAGCCAATCCAAACATATATCTAAATGGTTGAGCAGAAATTAGTGAGGCAGGCAGAACCAAATCGGATAATACAGCTCGTTACAAGAACAAAAAAAAAACAGAATGGTTGAGAAGGAAGTAATAGTTGGCTAACAAAGAATTAAAGGGTGATTTGCAAAGTTCGAGATTCAACACTGCACTTATAGTGTCGCTATATTTACAGCAGTTCCAAAGACGTACCAGACAACAAATAGTTTAACTGTGGCGACCACAAACAATGGATAAACCAGAATTCTAGCTTTGCAGTTTGCACAGATGAACATTTTGAGCTGCATTTTAGATAATTTGGATCTGGTTTTCAGTTGAGAATAAAATGCAAATCAGAGGGAAGTGGCGCTTAAAATTCACTGCACAATGAATGCGCTCACGTCTCAGGGATGATCGGTACGGGATTTTCGAGATCAGTAAGGGATGTCAACTCAAGCAGTCAGTAAAATAAACGGTACTGATAGTAATTGATAAGAAACATACATGGAAAAAAAAAATACTACGATCCACACGAGAGACTAAATATACAAAGTTTGGTCCTTAAATGCACTAGTTTCTCTGATGCCGACTGTCAGCTAGTTCAACATCTTTACTGTAAACATCACACAAAGTCTTGAAGATTGAAACGCAGAGAATCAGCTGTACTAATCTTTCACTCACTTATTGCAGACTTAGACCTACATACAACAGACACAGGCACACAATTTTCCCAAAAGTGATATCAAACATGTTTCATCGCCTGACCACTATGAGTCCAAGGCTCTCACTTAATAATCCAACAGCCCTAAGTATAACTGATACACACTTTTGGATGATCCAACTCAGAAAGAAGCGAACACTACTAGTAAACAATTCAATACCTGTTTGTCGAGGCTAATGATCTGAAAATGAACTGTGGCTTCATCAAAAACCTCAGTAAAGCATGTCATTTCCACGCCAACATCATTGTTGGTGATAACCTGAGAAGATGTCTCGCCAATTTCTGGATGAACCATCTTCAAAATCTGATTCTGATAATCAGTAGATTACATCAGCTTATATTAATGCCATATTGTAAAGAAAGACCGTATTTATTTGTTTAGAATCAATCTTTAAGCAAACTAAGCAGTTACTGATCAAAGCTAAGAGTCCATAATCAACTAGAAGTAGCTGCTTCAGCTTCTTAAAATGTACCTCCCAGTTGCCAGAGCCCAGAAGCAGTCTGAAAGAGACTCTTCAAGGAGCATGTATGGTATCACAAGTTGAGAGCAAGAAGCAATATAGGCCACTCGCAACCACAAATATTGTGCCAAAAACAGAAATGAATAACATTTCCAAAAGCTAAAAGTATAATACGAGTAGAGTGATCATGGATGCTCACAAACTCACAAACTCACAATTGATACTCTGAGAAAGAAAGTTCTAAGAATTTAATCTAGAGAAAACGAAACAGCTACATAAATTCGCTTGTGATTCTCAAATTATTTACTACGTAGAAACTTTTTGTGCCCCTCTTTCCATGCCACAGGTCTCTCAGATAACGTAACCTCACCAAGAGCCCAAAAGGAAGACCCACGATTTGAGAGTCCACGTAAATGTGAAACTTGGATATATGTAGACATTACAACACCAGTTACCACACATACTACTTCTGTATAATATTGTGTTCTCTGTGCTATCAATCCTTCTTCTCTAATACTGACACCGGCACCGCTACAAAAATACAGTTCCAAAATGGGGTCTTTCTAAAAACACATGCTACCTTAGCCCCAACACATTGTTAGAGGATGAAGTTGCCCTAAAATATGGGTGATTTCACTCATTTCAAATGCACCCGAAGTGTACCGATGAATTCTTTTGAAAAAAAAAAAAAAAGGGATGGAGAAATGGCCTCCCTGATAAACATAATACTCCCCAATATCTGCAACAAGTAGCAATTCAACAACTTAACCATCAGACCAAGTCGCTGAAGCTTCCCAGGGAAGTCAATCTTGGTCCTCCAAATCTAGAGAAAATTGGGCAACAACTCCCCAATTTTCCAACTGAAAAAAAATCGTCTCATCCCCCAAAATCTAAGGTAAGCTTTAGGTACACCATACACTATCGAATTGGCAAGGAAAACCCAGTGAATTTATTAAATCAACCTCAACCATTGTCCCCAAATACTCGCAACAAGTCCGACTAATTCAACACAAGGCATTGGGATCAAGGTGCTAAAAGATCGATTTCGACAATCCAATAACTTTACATTCAAAGTTCCTTTTCCGTAATCGTCATAATTAAACCAATTCATAAGGAAGAATTATGATGCACACTTGCACAGGATACAAGTTGACAAATAAAACAAAGTAATAAAATCAAGCGTAATTTGCAAGCCAATGCAATTACAAAATTTAAATCAGCATAGTGAAAAAACGAAGAGAGAAGGTGAGAGAAAAACATACCCGAAACAAATGCTAACTTTTCTGAACGAGTATTTTACTTGTGCAATTATTTCAATGGGCTTTTGATATATTGGAAAGCAAAGATCGGCGAGGAAGGTTGAGACTATACATACACCTTATACAGTTATTCCTGCCACATGGGTCGAATTAACTTCTTATGGGTCGGACTGTTAATTACTTTGAATAGAAAGACTTAATGTATAATTAGGATAAAAGCCCGTGCATTGCACGGGCCTCTTAATATTGACTCTATTACTCTTGATAATATTGAAATTGAAATTTCTATTTGACAAATATAAGTACGTGTGGTCAAATATCAAACTAATATTATAAATAAATCAGAAGAAAAATTAGAAATGCATAAGAGAGATATATTAATGATGGATGGACAAACCCAAATGGTTTTGCCTATTTTTGAGTATTGTAACCTCTTGAATATACTTTTCAATTAATTTAGTACAATTAAAATATATAAGTTTAACGCTACTCGAATATGATTGTAACTGATCGAGTCCGGAGACATCGAGGCCCCGAAGAAGACCCCCCCTCCCTAAAATATCTTGAAACGTAGCTATTTACGTGGGTTGGATTAATATGACTTTGTGTACGTAGGAGAATTAGTTAAGCTAAGGTTAGCTATAGGTACGTATTAGTTATTCATGTATGTATGTGAGATTGCGTGAGTATGTACGTGAGATGGTTAATGTAGACGTTGAAAATTGGATATACACGGAGTGGGATAGGAAAATGGGACATGTAATCTACACTACTCGAAAAAAAACCTACTCTTTTCTATGTCAAAATTACATTTTACTGAATTACATTTTCTTACTTCCTAAACACGTATAATTTTTATTTAATTATTTTTTACATACCATATCATGTATCATTCACATTGAATTTTTGTTCACTTACTATATCACTTACTAATTTAGTCCATGTAAGACTTCAATCCAATTATTAAACATCTTATATGACCATCTAGAATGTTCCAAGAGTTGTTGGAGCTCAAAATTACGATATAGAGTTTTTATATAATATAGAGTTTCTAGAATATTCCATTCTGATTTAATCTTCTTTTAATTACCATATCATGTACAATTCACATTAAGTTCTTTGATCACTTACCATATATAGGATTTAAATATAATTTTTTAATACATATTATGGAAATTTGGACATTCTAGAATGTTCCAATCGTTGTGGGAGCTCGAAAAAAGCCTACTTTAATAATATATATTTATTGATTATGTACTCCGTACATTATACAAAATATATATTCACCCATTTCTCTCTCCTCGACCCCATCTATCTCCTTTTTTTGGGCATATTTTGAGTTGGCATTATCATTTGTGAGTAGTGTTTTTCGTTTTGATGTATTCTGAATTAACATGTTAATTCATGAGTTGTAATCTCCTACTCATGAGCCACCAATCCTCTTTTACTGGGAATATTTTGAATTGACATTTTATATCCTAAATTGGTATTCTCTTTTTTTTTGAATTGACATTATCATGTGTGAGTGGTTTTGTTTTGATATATTATGAATTGACATATTTATGTATGAGTTGACGTAATTTTGAGTAGTAATTAGTTACCCGTGACTCACTGTGAGTGTGCATTTGAGAGTGAGAAAGAGAGACATGAGTCATTAAAAGTGGTGAAAATACCATCTTACCCCCCCCCATATACATATAGCCTTACTTTACTTTGAATGTTAGATATGTTCAATAATACTCCTTTGATGTAGTGGTTAATGGGTAAAGTTTCATACCTGGTTCAAACCATCAATTCTCACGCTGACACGTAGCATATAATAATAATATAATTATATTGTAAATAAAGTGATATTGTAAGTAGATACTATATGGTAATATTATTCAAATAAAATAACATTATTAAACACTTGATTTATGGAAAATAGTTATGTAATATAGTAATTAGTTGATTTATGGCAATTTGATCAAATATCCCACGAGTGTTTCAAAATGGGACTTTGCCTTTTTAAAGGTGACTTTCCATCTAGTTACATTACAAATATCCAACGGGTGTTTGAAACGAGATTTTAGGTTTTAGATAAAAAATCCGTTTACATAATTTTAACTTTTAAAGATAAGTAGTCCGGTCGTTGCACGGGCCATCAAACTAGTAATACATATTTTTGACCCCACTTGACATTTCACAATTCTTTAACCCCACTTAATTAGAAGTACGAGTATACCATAGACCTCATTTGCCCATAAAAGACGTCAACGTTTGATGAAGGAGATAAAATTTGTTAATCTGAGAAGGATGTGACAATCACATATCTTCAATTATATTCCGGCGATCAAAATTGAGGCCTTGTAAAATATTTAGCGACATCATAAATACCAATGGTAATGAAGGGGATGTGTGAGATGTTGTGCCATTCGGAGCCATTCTCCTTGGAATACTTAGCCTCCAATATTGGGTCGCCCTTAATTATCAACATTTTCAAGCGGGTGAGACGCAGAATGGTTTGTTTTGATGCTAGACATTTCAACCCCTTGCAGAGAACACCCAAACCCTCAAGAGATGTAAGGTTGAATACCCACTCAGGAAGCTCTTCTAATTTGTCATAACATTCGATTGAAAGCGTGTTCAGGCGAGTGAGGAGTTGAAGTTGTTCAGGTAAACACTCGACTCCGTTGCCACCTTTCAAGCGTAGATTCTTTAGAGATTGGAGGCGGTGAAGAGGTGACGATTCACAAAAGACCTCACTCTGTTCCTCCTCGTCTTTAAAATCACCCATTCTCAATCCTGTGAGATTGGGAACTCCCTCGAGCATTGATTTTACAAACCTCCCTCGACAGCCTGTGAGGTCCAACTCTGTTAGAGCTGGCCATATGTCTGAATTTGGCGATACAGCTGCGGGTTCCATCAGTGGGCACAATGCTATGATCATCTTCTCCAAAGATGAGCACTGCTGCAGACTAGTTGGAAGTCTTGTTATTTTTGGGCAATCCGCAAGTGTAAGTTCGCACAGGGAAGAGAAGCCCCCGAACAGATCATCTGGAAGAGAAGCCAGTTCATAACATCCTACAACTTGCAATTTCTTGATAGATACTATGGATTGCAGCCCAACAGGCAAAGATATCAAACTGGGCAAGCAAACTATCTCCAAAGTCCGCAGCTTCGGACAATTTGGTAGCTCCAAAGGTAAAGTAGTCACTTGGGAGACGCTGCTCGAGTTGAGTGAAGTCACACTAGTGGCACCTCTGATAATATCTAGGTACCAGATGCTATCAAGATTTGCCAGTCGCAGATATATCAAGGATTGAAACTCCAGCGCTGGTAATGTTCGCAGCATCCGACAACTAATAACTTGTAGAGAAGCAAGGCAAGGAAATACTCTTGATGAAGGTGGGGGCATCCAATTGGTCAGATATGGACAATCGATAATCTCAAGCGATTCTAGGCTGGGAAATGATACTAGTGTTGGCACATAGAGGTCATCTTTTCCGGAGCTGCCATTATTTGTAGGTAGATAGAACTCATTGCCGATACATCTGATACCAAGTCCTTTTAAAACCAGAGTCTTCAGGAATGGTAGCTGGCCTACTGCGGGTACTGTTCGGCATGCTCTACAATTGTCTAGTATAACCTCAGTTAGGTTGCTAAGTAGTCTCTGATGACCTTCTGGTCCCTTATTTATGACAGTCATCTGCAGTATCCATGAAGAGAACCTTGCGCCTGTGAAGTTCAGCAGTTGAAGTGATGTAATGTTTGGGTGAGGTTGTAATTCCTCTACAACATCTTCATTATCCCTACATTCACCCATTTCTTCTCCTACTACTTCTTCATTACCTGGTTTATTCATAATCCACCAATCTAGGATCAGATGTGTAGCCTTGTCGAACCTGTTAAGCGCGGCTTCCCTAGCCTTTTCCTTGCTTTTCAAGTGTTTAAGACCTCCAATGAGTAGTGGTCCCCTAAGTTGATGTAAACTTCCAAGCTCATCAATGGACCATCCCTCTTTATCATCATCATCATCATCATCATCATCAAGGTAGAGGAAAGGTAAAGTCTGCAGCTGAATTAATTGCGACAGTCCTTTAGATGCAAACTGAAGAGTTGTTGTCAAGATGTGTCGCAAATTGACCAACTTATAAAGTACTCTTGGCAACCTTCTCATGGAGTCGCAATGCTCGAGGTTAAGAGTTTCAAGCTGGTAGAGTTTACCGAATGATTCTGGCAACGCTGCAATGCCATTGTATGACAGGTCAAGATATCTCAAATGTATCAGCAACTCAATCGAAGATGGTAGCTCCCGAACGCCACTTCTCTTGAGGATGAGTGTGCGCACATGTTTTGCACGAATCAGGGTGTTCCATGGCACATTACCAGGCAGCAAAACAGTTCGTAGCTTTCTTAAGACCTTCTCTGCAGGAAGTTTTGAAACTGTTTCATTTCGTTTACAAGTAAATATCAGGTGACGACATTCACGTACCTCACTTTGTTCGTCCGTGTGCACGATCAAGTCATCCCCAGAAACATAGAGGGCAAGATCATGTACCAAATCGTGCATCTTGTACTTGAAATAAGTTACAGCCTCACGGTGTTTCCCTTGGTTCTCTTGGTTCTCTTGCAATAATAATGAATTATTGAGCAAAATTTTCAAGTAATCCTCACCAGTTTCCTCCATTGTTGACCTCTTTGTTTCACGAAGAAAACCCTGAGCAGACCAAACACCTATTAATTCGCTCATCTTCAGTGTGCTATCTTTTGGAAAGATTGCACAGTAGGCGAAACATTGCTTTATAGAAGGAGAAGGCAAATGGTTATAGCTCAACAATAACGACGGGAGGATATGGCTTTGACCTTGCGGCAGCTCCCAAAGTTCACTTGTTGCAATGGATTCCCATTCTTGTGAATGTTGCTTTGACTGCAGTAACCCACCAATCACTTTGATTGATAGAGGAACACCCTTACACTTCACAACAATCCTCTTCCCGATACTCTCCAGGGAAGAAATGCCAACAGGGCCAACTTCACCCCCGTAGACTATCTGCTTAAACAGTAGCCAACTCTCTAAATCTGATAGTCCTTTCAGCATATGCGTGTACACAGCCCCGGCTTTCGTTGCGACTTCTTTGCTACGAGTGGTAATCATAGCCAGACTTCCTGCAGCAACGTCAATTCTCTGCAATGACTCCTTTAAAGAGCCCCATAACTCTTGATTCTCGCTCCATACATCATCAAGCACAATCAGGGTCTTCTTTCCCTCTAAATCTTGTCGAAGAAGTTTTATGATTGCATCTGAGTTGCCCAAGTTGCATGCTTCTGTTGTAAGACATTCGACCATCTCCTTCAAAATTCTGTTGATATCAAATGTCTCGGATACACATATCCAAAGTTTGCGAGAAAATAGCTCATCAACTTGCTTCATCTCATACAAATGTCGCGCAAATGTTGTCTTTCCCAGACCTAGATTGGGGAATGCAAATGTGCAAATGATGAATAATTAAGCTTCATTTCATGATAACCTCTAGCCATAAACTCATACGGAGTAAGACCTTAAGCATTTAAGAGGACAGGATCACAAAAACAATTTAATCGTGGAAACTTAATACTCTGTAATATATTATGAGAGCATGAAAATCTATTATATTATATTGCCCTTGTCAAATACTCCGTCTGTGTATTTATTTAGTGAGTGGAGAACTACACGTAATTAAGTACTCCTAGTCACTAAAGAAGTGATCACTAGCGACTTAGGATTTAAAGGATCTACAAAGTCAAGCAAATGGAGGACATACTCTGCTTATGATACAAGACATGTAAAAGGATAACAATGAAGTATGAAAACTTTCTTAATTTCTTACCTCCCATTCCGACAATGGCAATGATGGGTAGTCCACGTCCCTGGATGCCAGGATTACTCATCTTTTCCATGAGCGTCTTTTCATCATCCTTCCTCCCTATGAAATCAGTATCATTTGATGTCGGGTTTCGTCGAACTTGACTTAAGATCGCATTATCCATATTGTGACTGGCATAGTTGGTTTGTGATGCTTCCCTTGCAATCTTAGCCTGCTTGAGACCAATTTTCTGAGCCTCAACATCCAGCTCATCGAACAACAAGACGATGTTGCTGACCTTGTGAGCCATTCGAAAGCGATAGACTGCAGGGTTGGATGAGAAGGTGAAGAAGTTGCGAAACTTCTTCTTCAAGGATTGGTTCTTGAGTTCGAGTCTTCTACGAATGATTTCATAGGCATAATCATCCATGACATCGTCAGTAAGATAAGCGGCTTCCTTGATCTTGTTTAGCCAAAGATTAACCAGCTCACCTTTCTCTTCTTTTGCATTCCCCACGTCATTCAGGAAGGCTTGGATGTACTCAAGCTTGTTCTTGAGCCTTTGAACTTGATCCTTGAAACCCCAAAAAAGCTTGATCTCATCAAAAGCTCGAGAAGCCACCAGCTGCGCAACCGCCTTGACCGCGTCAGTGGCTATATCTTTCCCTACACCAATCAAAAGTGCTTCGACGGCCATTTTCAATCTGAAAGTGGTATTGTGGTTTTTCTGAGGGTGAGAAATGGTTTATTTGTACTCCGTATGTGTAAACGAACGTGGTTTCGGAACAACTTTGTATAGTGCACTAAGCTATATAGGAGTACTTAAATTCATAATCCACAAACTTTTCGGTAAACCACTTGTAAGCCTAGCTAAAGTGCATCTTACACAATAAGTGTCCTCTACATTTTGTTCCAGCGTATATAATACAATATAATAACTTGACTAATTAAAGTATTACGACGGACTAGTACCACTTTGGGTAATTAACTCGTCAAAATCATCGGCCCACGAGCACGACAAAATGAGCTGGATAGCATTGTCTATGGAGTATATCGATATTATTTTCACTATTAATACGGAGTAGTATGGAAGACAGTGCAAATGAACAAGGCTTGTAACTTGTTTTTTAAGCTCTTCGAAATAGAGTTAAATAACTGTCAACTTGGACCTCAACTACAGCGGAACTTTATTTTTATTATGAATTTATGATTAAGGACTCAACTCCCCATTTCCTACAATCTACATCTAAAGTGTTTATTCCCACTTCATTTGGAGCAGTTTATTTTTCATGGTGTGTGAATTGTGATTGCCTTAGCCCTAACTATAATTAGTACGGAGTACTACACACTTCTGCGAGGTGCAACTCAGAAAGAAGCAAATGACACAATGAACAATGCAATACCTGTTTGTCGTGGCGCGTTATCTGAGAAATGAACCGTGGCTTCATCAATAACCTCAGTAAAGCAATGTTTTTTCCAAGCCAATGTCTTTGTTGTGATGACCTGAGAAGACGTGCGTGCATGCTCAGTATGGATGAACCATCGTCAAAATCTGACTTAGATGATCTGCAGATTTCATCAGCTTATAAGCTTCATATTACTGTTAGATAAGTACAGAAATACCACATTTATGTGCTTGAAAGTTATAATCCATCCAAGCTAAAAGATCGAAATAAGCGATTACAAATAGAAGCTAATACTCCAGAATCAAGTAGAAATAGCTGCTTCAGATTCTTGAACATGTAGCCAAGACAGACAAAATAACACTTAAGAGAGGCTGAATGAATGATAAGAGTAGAGTGATCAAGGATGCTCACATTCAGCGTACTCCGAGAAAGAAAGTCTGAAGATTTCCATCCAGAGGAAAAGAGACGCCTACGCAAATCCCGCGTTCAATTCTCATATTATCTCTGTATTATCTTTTCATGTATCTGTTTCCATGTCACAGATCTCTCAAACAAACATAGCTTCACCATGAGCCCAAGAGGAAGACTGAGAATTTCAAAGTCTACACAATCACCATGTGCTGTGCTCTATACTTCTATTCCTTCTTCGCTACAATTAGCACCATTTGTCATCTAATTTCAAACTAATAGTCTGATCTGATACAGTCAGTGGCAATGGCCTTAGGCTGGATGAGGTAGTTGAGGTACACTGAAATAAAGAGCACTTTCTCTCTCCACCTTCACTCTGTGTCAACAAGGCAAGCGGCCCGAAAATAGATTTAGAAGTCTAAAGTGTATGTTGTGGGGGATGTGAGAGATCTTGTGCCATTCAGGCCCATTCTCTTTGAGACACTTGACCTTCCGATTTGGGGCAGCAACAATTGTCAAATTTTCCAAGGGGGTGAGACGCAGCATGGTCTGTCTTGACGGTATATTTAGCAAGTCACTGCACACCAACTCTAGTGTCTCAAGAGATGAAAGGTTACCTATCTACTCAGGAAGTACTTCGAACTCCGTCCCCTGAGATAGAAAGCATGGTAAGGCCAGTGAGGAGTCCAAGTTGTTCAGGTAAATGCCTGATTCCAGAGGTCTCACCCAGGGTCAGCTCTTTCAGGGCTTGGACGCGGGCAAAGGGTGACGAAACAGAAAAGAACTCTCTCTGTCGTCTCTGAGGTCTCCTATTCTCAATTCGCTGAGATGGGGAGCACGTTGAACTGCCTCGAGCATTGATTTGACAGACCTTACTCGAGCAATACCTGTTCAAGGTACATTAGCTGAAACCTCACTGCAGGATGTCTTTTTCATATCAGCATCTTTGTTGGGGATAACTTGAGAAGACGTCTCCATATTTTCTGGGTGAACCATCTTCAGAATCTGATTTCAATAATCTGTAGATTTCACCAACTCATGTTAATGCCAAACATGTAAAAGAAAGACGTGCTTGGAATCTATATAGGTAAACTAATAAGCAGCTACAGATAAAAAAAAGCTACCACCCCATAATCAACTACAACAAGCTATTTCAGCTTTTTGAAATCTACAAGGACAGGAGCAATCTTAAAGAAAGTTCTCAGAGAACATGTATGGTGTTTCATCACCCTAAGCTACCACAAGTTGACTGTGAGAAGCAAACAAAGGCCCCTCGCAGACACACATACTGTCCAAAACAGAAAGAAGTAATACTTCTATAGGCTAAAAAAAGTATGATATGAGTAGACTGATCAAAGATGCTCACAATAAGTTCACTCAGAGACAGAAAGTCTTAGATAAAATCTAGAAAAATAAGAGAGACAGATATGCAGCTCTGTGTACGATTCTCAAATTTTCTCCTTCGTATCATTCTTGCATGCCTCTCTCTCCATGCCACAAATCTCTCAAATAATAATATATACTTCACCAAGAGCCAAAGAAGAAAACTGATGATTTCAGAGTCCACAAACATACGGAGCTTTGATATATCTAGACAATACACCACGCACCGTTTACCACATATTCAAGTATTCAACTTAGAACATTCAGTGCTCTGCCTCTATGATTACAGTCCTTCTCTACCATTGGAACCACTTGTTATGTTTTTTGAATCTTAGTCGATTACCAAAAAAACAAAAAGTTTCATAATACCAAGCTAGTGTAAGGTATCCTCCTTGCCCCAAAAAAATCACCAAAATGCCCAGTTTTATGTGGAGATGATTCAATGCGGTCCCTTTAAAACAACACCTGCCTCAGCTGAGAAACAAGCAAGAAAAGCGATCCTTCCCCAAACATTGCCAGGGGATGAATATATCCAGAAAACATCGGTGATTTATTCATCACTCATTCTAAGTGCAGCAGATATGTACTTGGGGACTTAACTTAACCGATGAACATTCAAAAGTCGAGAATGGGCTGGAGAAACCCCCATGTTTATGACCCCCCCCCCCCCCCCGGAAAACAAACTTGGTCCTCCATTTAAAGAAAATTGTGCCAAAATCAAACCATCATGTAGTTCCATTTGAGAAGGGGTAATAAAAGTGAAAATGAAGAACACTCCTACTAGCTCAGCCCATCCCCTAAAAATCACCATGATCCCAAACGACCACTAGAGACGATAAACCTTGATCCTTTGCACACTAAAATTTTGGCTTGTCTATTGGAGTGAAAATATTTAAAATGAACCTAGGTACAATTTACAAACAACCGGCGAACTATCTCTTTCTGTGTAATATGTAAGGCATAAGCTAAGGTTTAGTTACACTATCGA
This sequence comes from Spergularia marina, assembly GCA_963680865.1. Classification (NCBI taxonomy): domain Eukaryota; kingdom Viridiplantae; phylum Streptophyta; class Magnoliopsida; order Caryophyllales; family Caryophyllaceae; genus Spergularia; species Spergularia marina. The sequence continues at coordinate 27,409,863 of OY804551.1, read as the reverse complement.
ATTAGCTTGAATGGAAATTCTACTCAATCCATTGCCTCAACCTCGACCATTTGCCCTAGGGTACTACTACTCTCGACCAAATTGATTTTCTACATCAAAATGTGGAATTGGGATTACAATATTCCAATTACGATACATTGCTTCACATTCACACTTCCGTATCGGTCAATATCATTAATTCACTGATGAGTTCAATATCACATAATTAAAAGTCTCACAGCCTACTAAGTACTAACACTACCAATTGCAACCAAAATCCTACAATTTGAAGGCGTCACGTGCAAGCTAACTACTCTATTCTAGCGTATTCAAGCTCATTAACATAATTTAAAGCTACAAATTCGAAATTGAACCGCTCTATTTATGAATTATAATCAAAACAAACTTAACCTAACACCGAATTTTATTAAATTGATAATTAAGAACAGGAAAAAAAGCATACCTGCAAAAAATAAAAGTACTACGATTTTCTGTCTTGAAAACTCCAAAAAAAAATCTTTTTACTGCACAGCAACAACAATGGAGTTGGAGAAATTTGATTAATAGAAACTTTTTTTCTTTCTCGAGAAAGTGGGCTCAAATTGGAAGTTTGATGGGCTTTTGCTATCCGGCCCATGTGTTAAATATTTGAATCCGGCCCAAATAATTGTCCGGTATTTGACTGGGCTGATGAACCCGGATTCTGTCTCGGGTACATCCCAAATTTTAAGAGAAAGGTAAAGGGAAAATGGAGGAGGATAGAAGTCATAGAACGATGCATGCTTATTATTATTAGCTGCCAAAAAGGCAAAAACGTACAAGTAGTAGGTCGGCTTTCAGGGTAATCCACGTTTTTTTTCTGTTTTTTGTACGATTGTGTAGGCATCCACACAAAAAAATACGTAATCCATTTAACATTTATGGTAGCATTGCGAGTTACGTTTGGATGAGCCGATGAGCAAGGTCGACTTAATAGTTAGCTAGATCAACTTATTTTAAATAAACGGGATTTAAATACTAATATACACTACTCCATAGCATGAGATAATGTTTAAGGGTAGTATATACAAAGTAAATTATTGTAAACGTAGTATATACTATACAGTATATATACTACTCGTTTACGTAACTATTTTTCATTAAAAGTTAAAGATATTGATTTTCCTTGTGCATTTTTTGGTTGAAATGAATGTCAAAATTCATTAGGATTTTTTTGTAAATTGAAATCGAGGGACACCAATAGGCCATTTTATGGTTCCACGTAAATTTCCATTCGGTAGGACATGATTAATACTTTGTACTTCAACTTAGTGTTTTTTTTTTTTCGTCTTAATAAGAATCTCCTTCAATTTAGTTTGATACAATGAAATTCTTTATCTTTTTTCCGAGAAAATTATAAGTTTAAGAAGATTCCACGTTTAGGTCAAAACGATATGATACATTTCGAATGTCGACATAGATTCATTTATTAAGAGATCCATCATGTAACTCTTTACATTATGGTTAGGTTAAACTAAATGTTTAACCAACTGAACTTCTACATCTTCAGACAGCGAAAAATAGGACAACGAAAGCGTATATATATACACTCTACAGTACTTATAATGTTCAAAGAGAATTTAATTTTCTCTGCTCAAAGCTTCTTATAGGCTGCTTTCTTGTCGAGTAAGGGTCGTCCTTTGATGATGTCCAGTTTGCAGGGTCAGTAGTCGTCCAGCATAGGTACTCATCTCTTTCTCTCTCTTCTGCAAAGGGTAAGTGGCTAGCTGATAGAAGAAGCAAAGAAATCCAAATCTCAAAAAAACTTACTGTTTATAGTTAAATTTCTTCCTTTGCTCTCCTTTTAGCACGTCCATCTTCTATTATTGGTTCAACCATTTTCTGGGTTTTCGATCTAGGGTTTCCTTTTTTTTTTTGCCAGTTTTAGTATTACTATGTACTCACCCTCGTTTTTCCCCATCTATTTCCCCTCCATTTTATGCGACATTTCTTTTTATTGCATCGATAATTAATTAATTATCATATCATACAATCCGTACGTATCTTATAAGTTCGTTTATGATCAAATTATAGATCTAGAATTAGCTAATTAATAACAATCCATGTATGTACTGTTATTACAAAGTGACAAAGTGTAGCATATATGCCTAGTAATAAAGTAAAGGAGATCGGTGACGAATAACACCTCTCTTTATTTTAATAAAAACCCGTCTTTGGAATATTTTCGGAAGGGTTAATAATTTGTTCTAAGGGGCGGAAATGACAGGAACGACGATGGCGAGAGAGAAGATAAAGATTAGGAAGATAGACAACATAACAGCAAGACAAGTAACGTTCTCAAAGAGGAGAAGAGGTATCTTTAAGAAAGCTGAGGAGCTTGCTGTTCTTTGTGATGCCGATCTTGCCCTTATCATCTTCTCTGCTACTGGCAAACTCTTTGATTATTCTAGCACCAGCAGGTAAATATAGTTTTTTTTTTTCTTGAATTAACCCTACAGTTTTATTAACATCTTGTTGTTTAATTTATTCGTGGTTTTCTTGAATTTTGTAATGAAATTTTTACTTTTTTGCACCATAAAATCGATGATTTAATATGAATTAGGGAGCTAATGTTTGAGCTTTTCTAAGATTATTATCTAATTTTCGAAGAAGTTTGTAATCAATCATCGAGAAAGTGAACAAAATTAAGAAACTAGATATATAGGTTGTTAACATTAGTAGCCATAGTGATGAGATTTACAGGTTGTGGTTAGCATGGTTGACTATTCATACGCATATATCGTATTATGAAAGACATAAAGACCCCATCACGTAGAAGTCGGCATGTAATTAAGTATTTCACCGATCTGTTTGATTCACTTATATTCTTTACGTTTTGTTAAATTCAGATCTCTTGATCGGACAAAATGTTACAACCCCGTTATCATAGATAATTTAATGCTTCTTTAAGTTAGTAAACAACCGGTTCAAAGTATAGACCTAGTCAATTTGTTTAAATTTGAAGGACACAAAAAAGCATGGTAAATTTTTTCAAGTAAGTAATAGTTTTGCTGATGAAGACCTGAAAAAAATTGCTGTTGAAGAACTCCCAAAAAAAAAAAAGACATGCTTAGTGAAAATACTGTTTTGCAAGTACGGAGTACAACATTAGATGCGAATTGAAAACACATTCATGCTAGTGCTATGCCAACATTTACATAAAATAGATAGAAAACACGCATGCATTATTTGCTTAATAAGAATAAAAGAAACTACAAAACCAATAAATAAACCAACAACATTTTCATGTGCAAATTGCTAGAAGTTTACATTATAGACACAATTAATTTGTCTACAATATAAAATTGATTTAGTAGTAGTAATATTGGGATTGTAGTAGTATAATTAATTTGTAATGAAAAGTTTGTAATAAAATTATTTGCGTGAGTAATAAAATTTTGATACTGTTGTAAAATTATTGTTGATAGTATGGTAGATACTTTCAATACTGTAGACTTCTAACATTGTCATACAATAGAACGAATTAGGAAATTGACAAGGAGTTTGTAAACTCGAGTCTAATTACCATTAAATATCAGTATGAACGTATGGTTTTACATCCATGTTAATTTTATAGCTTGTTCATATATAATCCCTCCGTCCCAGCTCAAACGTCCCATATTCCATTTTGGGACGTCCCAGCTCAAACACCTCATCTATTTTGTGACATATTTCTCTCTCCTACTTTTATTAAATTATCACATTCACTCTCACATTTGATCTCCTCTTTTTTTTAATAATCCCCACCTTTTAACTCCTTATTTTTCCTAATATTACTCTACTCAACTTATTATACCAATTTTTCTTATTCCACTACCGGGGCGTTTGAGCTGGGACGAAGGAAATACTTGGTTTTTTGCGTTTAAACGAAAACTAATTTTACAAAGAAAAGAGAACATTGTTACATTGTTGTAGAATTGTGCAAAAAAAAACATTTGGAGAGAAGTGGTGAGGAGAACTTACCCTGAAAATTTCGTTTTCTTTCTTTCATGTTGATTATGACACGCACACTCTATCTTAGTCGTTATTATTGGCGCGCATATTCTAAGTTTTTCGTTTGTCATATATGTCCGATTGCGCATTGGTAAATTGGATTATATTAGATACGCGAACTTCAACTTGTGGCCAATAAAATTATAAAAGTATAAAACCATGAATATATGGACGGCCCACTACTATAATTTTACACGCAAAGAAGTGCGGTAATGCGGCATTATTGTGGAAACCTTCTAATCATTGAAATATCTAAAATAGATTATTCTTCCTGTGTTAACTTTGATCCAAAATTACAGTTCATGATCAAGACATATGATTGTAACTTTTTTTTTTCGATCTTTAACATTTTATATGAACACATCTGAAAATTACTCGTATATGTTAATTATTGATTTTTCTCATCACCTCGTGAAGGATGAAGGATATCTTGACGCGATACAATAGGCACTCGAAGAATGAAAAGAGACGGGAACAACCCATTCTTGAGTTACAGGTGATATAACCCTTGCGAAATTGCTGTTTAATTCAATCCATCGTATCAAAACTATTTCACTAGCTACTTTATTCTCTCACAGGCTCACTTGGCAATAAATTAACATGTTCAAATGAAACCAGAAAAACTTTTTGGCACGAAAACGATACTTTCTTCGTCATCCAGATCAATTGTTTCCAAAATGATTTTATTGAAGTACACAACATTATTACAACAATAAACAGTTGTTCCAAAATTCATAAACTTTTGTATATACTCTCTTCATAAACTTTTATTTGTCTTTCTCACATTTCGAAACCTCACATTTTATTCATCAATACTAGTATTTCATAAGATATATTAGTAAAAAATGTGAAACTATACTTGCGTGAAAGTATATTTCAATACGAATCCAACGACAATTGTCTCATAATTTTTCGACATGTATTATTCTCTAAAATCGCTAGTCAAACCCTCAACTCGTAATCCGAAAACGTCATATATTATTTATGGAAGGAGTACTATACTCGTAAATCATGATTAAGATAATGCTATTGTTTTTTTTTCTTAAATTACAGCTAGAGAATAGCAATCTCGCAAGACTAAGTAAAGAGGCTGCAGACAAAAGCCAAGAGCTAAGGTAAGTATATGTATTTAACCTGGTATAGTTGGTACTTATCTGTCTGACCTAACTTAACTTGGGTATCCTGAATATACAGTAAAAAACATCGAATGTAAAGAAGTCTGCCAATAAGATTGTCTAGTAGATTTTTTTTTTTATCAACTTAATTAACACTTGTCCCGCATTTGAATTTAAACATCTCCCTGCGTAAATCACAAGGTGCCCACTTAATTACAACAAGCTAAGAGATCGAACAAGTGTGACATACGATTCGTGTCTTGTACAGAAAATTGAGAGGAGAGGAGCTTCATGGTCTAGACTTTGAGGAATTGCACCAACTTGAGAAATTACTGGAGGGCAGCTTATCCCGTGTTGTTGACATCAAGGTTATTTCCTTTGACATGATTTATGAAAAGATTTGTATATATGTGAGTATATATTTTGAATAATAATGACATTTTGATTAATTGATTTTTGTAATTTGCATGTTTATTCCAGGGAAAACGTATTACAAACGAGATTGAGGCTCTCGAGGAGAAGGTAATTATAAGTTCTACCAATCTTACATATGCTGATATGCATGATGAAAGTATATATAATACATTAATACATATAAAACCCGTTTCATTTGTGTAAGAGTGGGATTTCTTAGAATTTACTGTATATGGTAAATAATAATGCAGGGTGAAAGATTGATGAAGGAAAATGCATGCTTGAACCATAGGGTAAGTCGCACTCTATTTCGTTGACACTTTCCTGCTTTCCACATACGTTTTTAATTATTACTGTCGTAAAAATGCCCCATATCAGTCATATGATCGTTAATGAATGATGATTATTTTTCTTTGTTGCAGTTATATATGATATCACAAGGAAGAAAACTGGTAAATTATGTTGAACAATCTGAAACAATGACAGTAAATGAAGAGGGTCAATCATCTGAATCTTTAACAAATGGTGCTCCTCCTCTTACCGATCAAGATGATAGCTCTGACACTTCTCTTAAGCTTGGGTGAGTTTTACGTACGCATGGATATTATCGTTATATACTTAATTATACAATATATCAATCGATAATGTTGTCTATACGTAAACAACTTACCAGCCAAAAGTCTTATCTTTTTTCATACGTTTTCGATATACGTGGATTATTATGGTAAAAATTGTCTAATATTTAACTAGATCGTAAACGGCGTTTCAGGTTATGCCTATATTGACGAAGTGGATTGCTGATCGGACTGACGAGGGAATGTTCGCATTCATCATCCGATGTTTTAATTGTTAAATAACTAGAAAGAATTAATCAAGTCTTGCATTGTAATAACTTTAATTTAGACAATACTCTCCTTTCTGAACAGTGGAAGCATTCGAAGCATGGATATATATGAGCAGTACGTATATCGCACTAGACGTGTAATAATAATTCATTTTGTTGTTGTTGGGTGAATTGTACCTATGTAATATATACGACGTACTAGATTACTAGTAATCCGATCCGTATACTTTCGTCGTTGTTGGTTGCATGCATGCATGTCTTTCATAATGATGTAAACAGCGACAATGTTACTATCCTTGGTAGTTTTATTTGTTGTAAGATTGTTTAGTTTGGAAAATCTATGAACAAATTAACAATCATGCATTCAAACAAGACCTGTATATTTGTGAACCGAGCCAATACATAGGTAAAACTGTCAATTTGAGATGATCAAAATAATACGTAGTAGTACAAGTTTTCTATGCAATATAGTACTCCATGTTACGTAAAAGCGACCGAAAACCTTGAAAATGTACTTCATTTTACGCGTCGTAAAGACTCATTTTATTCTAGAGACCTAACTCGTTATTGTAGACAAGTTTCATATAAGATCATTCTCACGGATTAAGTAAGGCTAACAAGTAACAACCCACCACCAAAACCCAAACCCATCAAAAAAACCCAGCCCAACCCAACTGCAAAGCCCAGACCAACCGTTCCTCTCCAAATTCGTGACCGTTGACTGACTATCATCTTAAACACACGCGCCACTGAGGCTCGTGGTAAAAGTAAATCTGAGCAGTACAATTTCACCATCTACTAATTTTACCTGAACTTTTCCACTCCCTCCTATTTAATCTTCCTCGAAACGTTTCTTTTATTATTTCTCAGACTTTTTTCGTAAATCAGGACACCAACAGTCAACCACTTCACCCTTTCTCTCTCCTCCTATTTTCCCGATTTGCTCAAAAAAATTAGGGTTTTTCCCCCCCAAATTAATTCAATTTTCAATCGAAAATGAAGCAAAAGTCGCGTGTTGAAGAAGATGACGATGTGTTTGCGTTTCGAGACGAAGATTTCCCTGACGAACCTGTTCCATGGTCGAAGAAATTGCGTACCAAATTCCCGAACCCTAATTCCGATGATGATGCTTTCAAATACAAAATCCTTGAAAAATGTAACTTTATTATCCCCTGTGATTTGAATTTTAGTAATTTAGTTTATGTTGCAAGTTTAATTTTCTTCATTTTTGAAGTTTTATGCACTTTTAGTTTGATATTATTCCTAAATTTGTTGATGAATTTCTTGTATTTTGTGGTTTAATGTTTACGTTATGGTGGTTCGGCTGAAAAGTGCATGCATTTCGGAACAATTGTGAAAATGCCCAAATTTTCGTGATTTCGGATGGCGAAACATAGTATGCCTTTGGTTATTGACTGGGAAATGTAGGTGATGTTTTCGGGTTGCTGTAAGATAATTGTATGCACCTTACAATTCTGCGGAAACACGAATTTCCAGGATATCGAATGGAGAAACATAGTGTGCCATTGGTTGTTATGTGTGTGATCCTTTTGGGTTGCTGTAAGATGATTGTATATGCAGTATGCACCTTACTATTGCATTTTTAGATTAAACCTATTCCGCCATTAGGAGCGTAGTTGGGATTTGAAATCTAGGGCAGCGAAATGATTAAATTTTTTTCTAGAATTTGGGGTAGCTTTGCCACCCCTTGCTCTAATCTAACTCTGTCCCATCCCACGATAGCTCCTATCTGATGTAAGGAGAAAGAAGTATTGGCCTTACCTTTTCTAGCATTTAAGAGAGAGAAGGGGAAAGATGTGCAAGTAAGATTCTTGCGTGATCCACCAAAGGTATTTTTGGTGTTTAACAGGTTCTGTTTTTGAAAGATTTGTGGTTGGGGTGGGCAATCCTCATTTTTAGTTGTTTCTTTGAAGAAACTCATTTTTTCCTATCTTGGATATTATTTTGGAAGTGTGAGTGCTGATATGGTTGTTTTTATGAAGTTTATATCTGGAAGATGCAATTTTCAAGATGATTTGTTTAGGAAATGCTGTTGGCTTATCATCCTAGAGATGAATGAGTAAATAAGTGATGTCGGGTGGAAACTGAATTTTATGTGACAAGAATATTGGCCTTCAACTTCATGTGAAATACGGTTTTTCAATATGATTTGGAGAGGTAATAAGATGCCGGTGGAGTGGAGGAAGAGCACTTTGGTCCCTTTGTACAAGAACAAAGGGGATGTTCATGAGTGTGCTAACTATCGCGGGATCAACTTGATGAGTCATACAATGAAACTTTGGGAACGAGTGATTGAGCAGAGATTAAGAAGAAGTGTGAAGATTTCGGAGAACCAATTTGGATTTATGCCGGGGAGGTCAACTGTGGAGGCAATTCATCTCATAAGACAGACAATGGAAATTTATCGGGATAGGAAGAAGGACCTACATATGGTGTTCATTGATTCGGAGAAGGCGTATGACAAGGTACCAAGGGAAATGCTTTGGTGGGCTCTAACTAAGAAAGGAGTTCCGCAAAAATATATTAATATCATTAAGGACATGTATGAGGGAGCTAGCACGAGCGTACGGACTAGTGTAGGGAAGTCAGAAGAGTTCCCTATTACAATCGGAGTGCACCAAGGGTCCGCACTTAGTCCGTTTCTCTTTGCTATAGTCATGGACGAATTGACGAGGTCAATCCAAGATGATATACCGTGGTGCATGATGTTTGCAGATGATATAGTGTTGATCTCAAAAACGAAAGAAGATTTGGAGAGGAGGTTGGAACTATGGAGGCACACTTTAGAGTCTAGAGGGTTTCGGTTGAGCCGGAGCAAGACCGGGTATTTGGAGTGTAAGTTCAGTGGCATTAGACAAAGGGAGACAGGGACGATCAGGTTGGATGGAAAGATTGTTCAGGGATCTGATGTTTTTCGATATTTGGGATCGATTCTTCAAAAGGATGGAGAATTAGATGGAGATGTGGCCCATAGGATCAAATCAGGTTGGTTGAAGTGGAAAAATGCCACAGGAGTTCTGTGTGATCGAGGGATGCCCAATAAGTTGAAGGGTAAGTTTTATCGAACGGCAATTAGGCCGGCACTGTTATATGGCACGGAATGTTGGGCCGTGAAACAGTGTCACGTTCATAAGATGAGTGTGACGGAGATGCGCATGCTACGGTGGATGTGTGGACATACTAGACGTGATCGGTTAAGAAATTAAGTTATTAGGGAGAAAGTGGGGGTTGCACCCATCGGGGATAAGATGATGGAGAACCGGCTGAGATGGTATGGTCACGTGAGGAGAAGGCCTAGTGACGCGCTGGTTAGAAGAGTAGAAGGGTGGGGAAGTGATAATATTAGTAGGGGTCGGGGAAGACCCAAGATGACTTGGATGAGGGTGATTAGAAGTGATATGAGCTTCCTAAGACTTGAAGAGAGTATGGTGTTGGATAGAGGGATGTGGAGAGACTCTATACATGCGGAGGATTTAATCTGACTCCTTGGAAATCTTTGTTTGGTTGCCCTAACTCTTTTGCCAAAACTTTTTACCTTGTGTTCCAAGTTCATATGTTTTTTTTTTTTTTTTTTTTTTTTTTTTTTTTTTTTTTTTTTTACCCTTTTAATTTATTTTGACGACTTTATAAAAATTCATTTGAAAGTGTTTAAATACTCCGAAAAGGTTTACAACGTTTTGAAATTTTATGGCGTACACAAGATGGTTACTAGACGACGATTCATGTTAGCCGACCCCAAATCATTTTGGGAATAAGGCTTGGTTGTTGTTGTTGTTGTTGACACAACAACAACAACAACAACAACAACCAAGCCTTATTCCCAAAATGATTGGGGTCGACTAACATGAATAGTTATCTGGTAACCGTCTTGCTTATGCCTTATAATTTCAAAAACATTGTGGACCATTTAGAAATATTGAAAAAAAATGTCTTTACAAAGACTCGAACCTGATTGATGGAAAGAAACTGTAGTTCTAAACCAATTAAGCCAAGGTAATTTGTTGCCCACGGGGCACATGAAAAGAGTTAATTGCCTTCCTTGATTAAGTAAGATTCTCATTGAAAAAAAAAAACAAAACAAGGGATCTTATTGATTAATTGAGGAAATCACCATTTAAATAAGGAAGGATATTAGTTCTCATCATGTGCCCAGTTAGAAAAATCGTATGAAATATACTCGTGGTTTGTCAACGAGTGGTCAAAGGCTTAGCTAAGTGACTCTTTAACTCTTTATCTATTGGGATTTGTTATCTGAGGGACTTGCATTCTTACATTAGTTCTTTGCAATGTCCTATGCGGGCCATGGTAAGATTGGGAAAAATAGCATTAATAATTTTCCTTTGTTGAGTAATCTACTTATTCCTATCTACGTTTCTTTAGAGCTATTAGGCGTAATGCCTTGTCGAAATATTGATTGTGAAGTAAAAAAAACATTTTATGGTGGAGCTTTTCCCCTGCGTATATCTTCATAGCCTTCGTTCTGTTGATGGGATCATCACCATTTCTTCAAGAGAGAACCTAGCCTAAAGGTCTGTAGAGGAACAGTTCTGTAGAGGGGAATGTTTGAACTTTAGGGAAATCTTACCCTCCTTTTATTTCTTTTTCATTCTTCTCATGCTTCTGAGCTTTAATATCTGGGTTCTTCAGCTCCTACCAGTCAGAATAGTTAATTGGAGGTTGCCTTTCCAAACTTTTGAGATAATTGGTTTCATGCTCTTCTAGAAATGAGATTCAAGCAATTGGTTACGATGGCAACTATGGCATGTGCAGTGAGTGGAATTTTTTGTATCTTTGGTTCATCTTCTAATGTAAAGTGCATTGGGCATGTTCTAGTTTGTGCAAATGGATTTTCAAGTAAAGAAGTTAGTTTTGTTGTGTTAAGCTTCTCTCGTAGGAGCAGATCACCTGACATCCACAATGTGGCTGCGGGCTGTAATGGCTACGTGGTAGTTTTAGCAGGAGTTGTGGAACTAATTCAGCAGCTGTCTGCAAGAAGCTTTGCATATCCAATATATGTGCTGAATCTTGATGTGTGAATTCCTCCCTTTCTTTAGAGGGTGGTCTTTCTGTTGTGTTGTTTTGTTACTTGGCTCTGTCCTGTCCTGTTCTGTTTTGTCGCACCTTGTTGAAGTTTTTTTTTTTTTTTTTTTTAAATTAATTATTTTGGGTCTGAAGAATCAGCCTCTGGCTTGAGATCTTTTATACCATTGAGTATTGAAGGAGGTCGTTTTACCAGGGATTTGGGTGAGAGAATGACTGAATGAGTTATGCTTCTTGTCCCGACAAATTCTCTTCTGCTGTGCTTTTTCTATTGGTAGGATTTTGGTGTGGACTATACTTTTGTGAATATTTAACCCATTCCGGTATATTTCCCAAGAAAAAAAAAAGGAACGAATTGCTTTTATGGGAATCAAAGTTTAAGCCAAGCGAGATAATTCCTGTAGGATTGGGTGCCGTCTTTCTATGTGTAGAAAGCATACTGATAAGCATGTTCTGAAGATTAGAATATTAGTATTGTGGTATATACACTTTATGTAGTGATTTGAATCATCATGAAGGGGAGCCTGGACACATTGGTTGAGGTGTTGCTTTGTGATCTATCATCTATAGGTCACAGGTTGGGAGCAGCCTGTTGTCCAAAAATGACAAGGGAAGGCTTGCCTCCTAAACACTATTGTGGTGGGACCCTTCCCTGGACCCTCGCGTTGTGAGGGTGCTAAGGTGCACTGGGCTGCCCTGATTCTAGTGATTTAAATCTTCATGTTCATGAACTCTAGTTTGTTTAGACCTCTGCTTATTGTGATAATGCTTGTTTCATTACTCATTCCGTTCTTCATTTTGAAACTCATGATTTTTATTTTTAATTGTCAATTCTTACTTCAGTTACCTGTAGTAGATTAATGCTTTCTTATTTAATTCTTTTTCAGATTCATCTGGCTTTGATGCCCAGATTAAGGAAGTCCCTACTGTTACACTTGATGATGATGATGATGATGATGATGATGCTGATCAGTATTCCACAGATGATAGCTTGGCTAGTTCTATAGATTCACCACATAAAGCTGACTGTGAAGCATCAAAGGGTTTCTCTTTAATGACAGATAGGGCCTCAGAACAGCGTCCGATTGCTACGGACAGCAGTTTTGAACATAAACTTTCAACTCCACTTGGACATCTGCCAGGAAATGGTCATGTTAGCCCCATGATCCCAGAAGTACCCTCCTGTGTAAGATTATTTTTGTTAACATCTACCATGTTCTAATTATATGCTGAAAAATAAATTCATAATATGGAATCTTGCAGAATGGTTCTGTCGATTTTGGAGATTTTGATGGTGACAATATGGTCCAGGAAAGTTCCCTCTTAACTTTTCATCCTGACCTGGAAGAGAATAATGGTATTATTACACTACTTGTTGGCCTTTTAACTTTTTTAATACTAGCTGCCTAAGTGTGGAATTTCTACATTTTTAACTTATTGTGATTTCATATGTACTCCAGATTCAACAGTTGGACAAGGTCTTGATGAACCAGTTGCTGTTTCAGCAAAGGTAAAGTTGCTCAACCTCTCCTGCCCCCTCCCTTTGAAGTTGTCCATTTTTTTTGTCTTTGCCGGGATAAGAGTTTGGTTTCATATTTCATATGTTGCATTGGCTTTCAGAAAATTTGGTTGATTACTGAGAACATTTTGGTGAAAGAGGGCAGGGTTATCTCTTGTTAGACGTGGCAGGGTTTACTGATGAACTATTTGTCTTATGAGATTATATCTTACTAATGATTGTCCCATACATAATATACATGGCAGGATTTACTGGAGAATGTTGTAATTCATGCTGATTATGTCAAATATGGTGACAAATATTTTCCAGCATCCGTTATACTAATGTCACGAGACTCAGTTAGACTGAAGGCATCCGTCTTTGAAGGGGATTGTACGTCTACTTCTGAGTGGAGAGTTGATGATATTCTTAAAATTGAGACTCAGTCGAGTAGCTTGGTGAGTAAACATGGACTTTTTTCTTTAAAATGAAATGCTTAATTTGGCTTTCATGGGGAGAATGTAGTAGTATGTGATTGTATTGCCTTTCAGGCTGATTTTGCAACAGTGAGAATTCGACTGTTAACGAAAGATGCAGCCCATGCAGAAATTGCCAATGGAACTTCAAGTTTGTTTCTCTCTGCCTGACTTCTGATTTGTTCTGGCAATCCTTTAGACCCACTTTTCTTAGCTAGTCTATTCATTTCATATTACAATCCTCACCCACATTCCTTCTCCAAATCTCTAAAGGACCTTTGAGGTTGAGTTGTTCGTTCGGTCACCAATTTTTTTATGCCTCCTGTGTCTTGGGCAGGTGTTGAAGTGGTGGAATTTGTGGTTCCTAATTGGTCTGAGCAACAAGAACGCATTATGTCATTGGATGTGAGATACAATGCTGTCTTGAGCATGGGGCTTAAGTGAGTGTTTATGCTACAGTATAGGAAATATCTATCTGTGCTAATCTTGTGTTTTTACTTCATCTTCTACGTTGGATGGAGTATGCTATGATGTGGAGGCTTCATGGTTTTATTCTTTTTACTTTCTAGCCTGCTATCACTGTTCTTAAGTGAATTATATTTTGAATTGATTATCAATGTTGTAAGCATATGAACTTCTGAGAGTTTACATACGATGACTTTTATGTTGAGGTTTCATGGTTTTTCTTCTGTTTACTTTCTTGCCTGCTATCAGTCTATCATCCATTCTTTAGTGAATCAGTATTTGACTCTTCTAGTGTTGTAAGCATATGAACTTCTGGGAGTATACATAGACTAGTGTATCTTATATTGATAGCAAAATTATTTACATGTAGCTTGAAAAGTTGTGATGGAGATGCTGTTCCGCTAGAGGATATTGAGTGTTCTTCAGACCCATATGTTCCCAAGTAAGTGGAATTGTTGAAGTGTTCCAAGTTTCCATCTAAGTCACGTGTGTTCTTTTAACTATCTTAACAGGCTTGTATTTAGCTCTCATTCTAAATTATATCTCATTCAGTTTTCAAGAACCATTTGAAGAAGTTGTCTATCCAAAAGGTGAACTTGATGCTGTATCTGTCAGAAAGAGTGATGTTGATCTATTGCAGCCTGACGTCTTTCTTAATGATACTATCATCGACTTCTACATCACGTAAGTATTGGTGTCTTCCTTCTAGCTGCGATGGATTTGAGCTTGATGTTAATGCATGTGGCAGGCTTTTCTTCTTTGTTAGTATTGCTGTGCAGTCTACTCTGTAGTAGGACTTGCATAGTTACATGTGTTGGTATATTTTGAAACTTCCTCAGGTAAGGTCAAGCGGTTTAGATTGCACAGGGACTTATTTTGATGGAAGGTTTTAGCAATGATAAGATCCTTTTCATAGATTTAGTGCTGTGTGATGAATAAAGTAATGAATAAATAGTAGAAAATCGTAGGTTAAATGCTCTAGCATCAAAAATAGTGAGTTGTGGCTACAAAGATACAGGAAAACCTTCAAATTTTTCTAGGATTCCTTTTAAAGAAAGCATGAATAGATGGAGGAATCCCTGATTGATTTTTGGTAGTGCAGGAGAAATTGAAAGATTTATAATCGTGTCAATTGAAGTGTTTTTAGGAAATCACTGTTGTTTAGACCAAAATGGATATCCCTTAGTTTCAAAAGTTGCTTCGTACTAAGCTTGTTTTTGTTTTTTGGCTCTGCAATTTTGGAGCCTTGTGTTCTTTCTGTCTTAATACATACCCTTACTAACTTTCACCTTTAACAGGTACTTGAAGAATGAACTTCCATGTGACCGAAGGCATGCGTCTCATTTTTTCAGTAGCTTCTTCTTCCGAAAGCTGGCTGATCTAGATAAAAACCCTTCCAGTATCTCTGATGGCAAGGCTGCTTTTCAGCGTGTTCGACGGTGGACAAGGAAAGTTAATATTTTTGAAAAGGACTTCATATTCATACCAGTTAATTATAAGTAAGAACACAGCTGTGTGTGCATGTTAATCATGTATCTTGAAAATAATCTACTGTCGCTTAATTGAATTCCTCATATTTCCAGCCTTCACTGGAGTTTGATTGTCTTGTGTCATCCTGGTGAAGTTGCCAACTTCAATGGTGAGTGTCCTCTATAACTAATATAAGACAATCTTTCTTAAAGTAAAAGCTATGATGTTCACTTCTTTTTGGTGTGTATCAGATGAGAACATTGATGAAGCCTTGAAGGTTCCTTGTATATTACATATGGATTCTATCAGAGGAAGTCACTCAGGATTAAAGGATCTCTTTCAGAGGTACTCTGGTTGCTTGCTGTTTGATTTCTTAAATTCTTGAGGAGTTAAGATAGAACATGAGTGGTATCAGTATGTTTTCTGGTGTGTTTTTTGCATTTTAGACTTTTGGCGCTGAATTCTTCTATGACCATATATTTGCTGTGCATTTTAAGCTTATATGTCGTAAACAGAATGGGGAGTCATAAATTTCAATTTTGCACTAGTGCGCACCTGCAGAGAGAGGGCAAGATTGGAAAGGGAGTTGGGAACAGAGGAAGGAAGGACATCCAGAAAATTTGATCATAGACTTTGTGCTTTCCCTATATAGCACTAGGACTATGAAGTAGTAACTATGGGAACAAGGTTGACCTATATTATCACCAGAAGTATCGCTTGTCACCTTCAAAAAGAAAAAGTATCGATTGCCGATGATTATGCTAACAGATATCTGTGCTCTCTTTCATATCCTTTTGGCATTTACAACAACTACCCCCTTCCACCTCTCCTTTTACTAGGTACTTGCTTGGCAGTTTTTTTAAGGAAAAGGTGGTTGGGGCCTTGGTGGTCATGGTCGGAAAGCTTTTTGCTGTTTTTGTCTCCTGATTCCTATGTTTTACTTGATAAATATATTTCCGTACAATGTTTTACTCTACAAAAATAGTTTTTATTATGTCTCTCTTTATAACAAACACTTTCTTCTGTTGAACGGACAGTTATCTTTTGGAAGAGTGGAAAGAAAGGCAAAAGGAGACTTCTGAGGATATCTCCTCAAAATTCTTAAACCTTCGGTTTCTATCACTTGAGGTACATTTTAATGTAGGCCTTTTCTCTTCAATGTTTAGATTTTTATGGTTGCATTAGTTGGACAACAATTGATGGAGGAATGATCTGAAAATGAAGCTAGCTTAACTTTTTACCGTGTTTTTAAAACACTCAAGAGAAAGAATCATAATGACCATTCTTGGCTTCATCAAGTTGTTGTGGACAAATAATGGAGAACCCCCCCCCCCCCCCCCCCACCCTAGTGTCTTTACAACACAGCTATACATTACTCTCTCTCCCCCTGTCTTACAGTAGTTTATTACAAAGTGGTAATGTTCAGCTTGGTTAACTTTTAGCTTGTATTTGCATAAGCTATGTTGATGACATGACCAACTTGATTTTCCTTTATTTGTTGGAGGATTGATATTTTGTCCTTGCATTAACTCCAAGTGACTTTCCTGAGGCAGCTGCCACAGCAAGAGAATTGCTCCGACTGTGGGCTCTTCTTGCTTCATTATGCGGAACTGTTTATACGTGAAGCACCTCAGAACTTCCGGCCATCTTTGATCAACAAGTTTGACAATTTTGTAAGTTTCCTCTTGATAACTGTTTCCTATTCCTTGTTTCTGTATTTTGTTTATCTTAGATCTTTAAGATGTAGTTTTTGAGGAAAAGAGTATCTGTAATCTTGATCTTCAATGGGTTCAGTAGCTGCTCCTTGTCTCTTTTCTGTCCCATGTCTGATTGTCACATTACCTTTATCCTTTGCAAGACCTATTAGAATTAGTAGCGTTGCTTGCACAGTTAAATATACATTCTTTAACTATATTTTGTTATGTATGTAACTGTTGCAGCTGAAACCTGACTGGTTTATGCCTGGTGAAGCATCTCTTAAGCGTGTTTATATCCAGAGGTTGATTTATGAACTCCTGAAAAGCCGCTCCCATGAATGTGTATCACCTGCTAGAAACAGTGTTTCACATTCTCAAGCGGATGCAGTAAATAATGAGTATGACAATGGCATAGAAATTGTATCAGAGAAAAGAAACCCGGAGAAATCTTGGAATGGAAGTTCTTTTAATTCTGAACCAGTTCATGATATTGACATTGGTCTTCTCAATATGCAATTATATAGGCCTTTGGATTGTGATGATAGCTCAGAGCTGGGTATGACACAGCTTCTTGAGCGTCAGCATTACGATCGAGGGCAGCTTCAATTTCCTATGTCATCCATCAGGGTAAGTGTTTCATTACTAAGCATGCTAGCTTCACTTGAATTGAAGATGTTCAGAGAAAAAGACAAGATAATATGGCCACTTAATTGTCAAACTGCCCTCGATGTGAAATTTTTCTATACTGTATTCATGTTTCGTTTCCACTTCTAGTGAAGCCAAAGACTTACTTTCGTTTGGGTTTGGAATATAATAGAGCAAAATAAAAGGGCTCACAAAGCTGCCTGCACTTCTTATATTTGTGAAATAGCAGTCAGTCATTGCAATTCTCAAAGCAATTTTCGTCATGGGTAATTTGGAATGTCACAGGTAAGGTTGTGCCCATCAGACCTTTCCCTTGACTT
Source organism: Spergularia marina (assembly GCA_963680865.1). NCBI lineage: Eukaryota > Viridiplantae > Streptophyta > Magnoliopsida > Caryophyllales > Caryophyllaceae > Spergularia > Spergularia marina. The sequence goes on along the minus strand of OY804551.1, from coordinate 27,391,847 downwards.
GCCCATGGTGGGAACCTTTTGACTTTTTTGAGGCACTGGGCTCGTTGCTTACTCTGATATAGATGTTTGGGGCTGTGTTAATTGTGGAGTCTAATCCTGTCTGAAAGGTGTTATACACAAAGCACTAACCAAGCTCCCTACTTCATACAAATAGTCCTTAGTTGTTACGGTTTTGAAGTACTTTGCCTGATTTATTGTCTAACATCTCAGCGGTTGGTTAACTGCTTCATTCCATGACTTTTGTGACAGTAAAGATTGTATTCATAAATGTTTAGGCATTAAGATGAATCTCCTCTCACTTGGGACAGGGACAAGTGCTTGGCCTCTATTTTATAAGTTCTCCAGTAGCGGAAGTATTCTGAAACTGATAAATGCTTGTCTCAATTGGCTTCACAGGAGGTTGAAGGCGATGAACATCTTGCTCGTACCGATATGTGCCAAACTGGACTTCAGGCTGTAGATCGAGTGGGAGAGTCTCACCTTGGTTCTATGTCTGGAGATTTTGATCAAGGTTTTACATGGAACTCTGCAATGTCTGATCAAGGGAAACCTGAGTATGAGGACACTCCATCTTCTTCTGATTATTGTAGTGACTCTGCTGAAGACACGAGGATACTTGATTGTAGCAGGGGGATGCAAAGTGACCATTCATGTCAGAATGAGAATGTGAGTCAGTCGAAGGAACTTTTTGACACTCAAGAAGGTTATGCCTCTGCTTCCAGTGATATGATGGAGACCCCAGCAGAAGACTCTCAGGAGCTGGCTGAGAAGTACGGAGACCATGATCAGAAGGATCCACTGGACTCCAATCTAGTTGAGGCATCCCAGGAAGGACTCGGCAGCACTGAAGATGACAGGGCTGTTTTAGAATTTGATGAGGAATTGATAGTTGAGGATTGTAAACCTGCGGATGATGAAATAGTTGCCGGTGCTGATGAGAAGTATGGAGACCATGATCAGGAGGATTTACTTGATTCCGATCAAGTAGAGGTGGTCGAGGCATCTCAAGAAGAATTCGGCAACACTGAAGAAGATGAGAGGACTGTTTGTGGGCTTGATGAGGAATTGATAGTTGAGGACGGTAAACCTGGGGATGCATCTCAAGAAGATCTCGGCAACACTGACGAAGATGAGAGGGCTGTTTCTGGTTTTGATGAGGAGTTGATAGTTGAGGACAGTAAACCTGGGGATGACGAAATGGTTGCAGGTGCAGATGAAAATTTGGTAGTCCCAGATTCTCCTCCAGACCAGCTAAGACCTACAAAGAGATTAAAACTTACACTTTCACGTGGTGACAACAGACAACTTATATGAAGCTTCTCTTTGGAAAGGTCTGCCTCTTCCCGGAAATCTGTAAGGACCAAGTTTATACAGACATGAAATGTCCATAGTTAACCTATCTAGGATTCTAGGTTCTTTTATTTGCCATGACATGTGAATATGTTCGGGATATGAACATGGCAAAGCTAACCGAAGTCGACATCTTAATTCAAGAATGTTGGATTTTTTGGGTGTAGGAACCAGCCTTTGCTGCAGGTAATTAAATCTTTTCTGTAAATCCAGTTTCAGGAAATCATCAAGTTATCGGATAACATACGAGAAATGTCGTCGAATGATTTTTTTTTTTTTTTTTTTTGTCTTATTACATTAGAGTAGAAGAGTAATTCTTTGAGATAAGGAAAGTAATTCTTTCAATTTTCTTTTGAATAAAATTTAGGTTAAAAGTATAGGTCTACCTTATCCGAGATTACAACTTACGAGTGATTGTATTAAAATCCTGAAACTACCGGTGTATTGACTACTGTTGATAGTTAACAGACTCGATACATTTACAAATTTGTGCAAAAATGTGAAGCGTAAACTAGGTGGATCTTGATTGACCATAGCACCTTGAATAGGAATATTCAATATTCAGCGTCTCCGCCCATATAAAGTTGATTGATGGAATGCGATTGTACCCACCTTCATTAACTATGCATAGTTGCATACTCTTTGAGATTCTTTGGAATTATACTCTATTTTGTTGACAAAAAGTTGGACCTTTGAAGCTTCAAACCTACGAAAAATATCATGTGGGTGCCACTATTGTCCCAAAGCGGGAACGTTAAGCACGTGCAACTGTGGATGGGCTAAGCATGAGATTAATCTTGGCCCCGAAATTAAAGTTGGATTAGAAGTACATAATGTAGAAATGTTTTGTCTTATAGACTTGAAGTCTTGAATGTTAGGCCATATGCACTTTGAAAGTTAGACGTTTTACCTATAATGGCTATAATTTGTAACAAGTTAGGTTCTAATTAATGCATTCATATTGTAATATGTAATTGTTAATGAGTAAAAAAAAAACATCTCGCTGTCTCGGCCAATTTGTACAACAAATAACATTGATAATAACAAATTATTATGTAGTATATGAGTCACTTCACGAAACTATTATAAAGAGACGTAATAAAGTCACTTAGTGATCGGTTAATCACCAATAGTATAGGTTTTGCTCAAAAGAGCCTATCAACAAAAATAGAATTGAAAATTATAAAAATCAAGAGAAGAAATCTAATGCAATTAATTAAATAATTAAAAATAAAAAGTGAAGAAGTAAGAAACAATGAAACAAACATAACACACACGCCAAAAGCGCCAAGGCTGCTTCACCTTCACACTTTCACCATAACGCCCTTCCCCAAACCCACCCATTCCCCTTTGCGACCCTCTTACTCTCTCCATGACACTCCCACCCTTTTCTTCTTCTTCATATCACAAGTCACAACATATAAACTCACAAATTACACCCCTAATTTCTCTCTCCTCTCTCTAAATCATTTTCAGGGTGTGATTAACACACCCACCTACACAAAAATCCCACATTCATCCCAAAATTAATTTCGGCTCCTTTTCCCACTCTGATTAGCTCGCTGAATTGGGTTTTTCTTTCTGATTAGTGGGTCTGATTTAGTTTTTGGAGATAATTCTGATCTGTGTGTAAAGTTTGAATCTTTTAATTTGGGGATTAATTAATTTTTTTTTTTTTTTGTAATTTATAAGAGAGAGATAATGATGGAGGAAGGGATGTGTCAGTGGGCAGTAATTCGATCTCTTCTTGCGATTTTGCAATGGTGGGCTTTCAATGTCACTGTTATTATCATGAACAAATGGATCTTCCAGGTGAAGTTTCATTCTTTTCTTTTATTTAAATGCAGTTATAATATAGTATATATAATCTTTGATTTTATTCTGTTTTCAATTGTTTATGTTATTCTCGTATGTGGTTTGTGTTCAATTATTATTGGTGTTATAATCATCAGTGTTGTTAATCTGAGCTGAATTCATGTTTTTTTTTATATAAATGTATGTTATTGATCTTACCAATTTTGTGTTATTTTAATTTATGTGATCATATCGTGTTTTTTGTTTAATCAGAATGTGTGATATTATTTTGTTGTTAATAATGTGTTATTACTAAGATTTAGGCTTTTAAAATAATGGTTGACTCATAGAATTCAACAGTTGTGTCTTCATACAGATATACTTCCATCAAATTTCCTTTTTTTTTTCTTTGCAGTTTTTTTTTTAATTATTATTGAGGGTACGTTTTTCACATTTTTCATTGATTACATGTGAATGTTTTAATGCGTTTAGCCATTGATTGACTTGTTCAGTTTAAACTTGTTGTCTCTGTTGATTGAAATGTTCTTAGCTGTCTTTGTAAGAGCTCTCAGTTGTGAATGATGACCAACCATGCGTTTAAGCTCGGCTAGTAGGCTATTTGCGAATCAACGAGTTTCTACGCTAATTTTTAGTATGGCATACTTCGATTTTGATCTAGATGCGACAAGTTTACGACACTTTGGGCAATTTTGCAAGTCATTGGTTGTGGATTTAATTTGTAGGGAACTGGATCTCTTTTATGACTAAGTATGTGTGTAAAGGAAAAGTGGATCAACCTTGGTATGCATTAGTAGGAAACGAGTACGAAAAATGGACTGTTTTAGTGTGGAATTCAGACTCTTTCAGGCTTAACCTTGAGTATTTATTTTGGCTTGAGATGCTTTTACGGTTACAACTCCAATTCAGTGGCCAGTTCGAGTGTCAGTGGTGATATTATCTTTGTAAGTCGGTCCTTTATGACTGCAAATAAGGTATACGGTCTGCTGATACTAGTTAAGCGAAGAGATGTTCAGAAGGGGGGGGATGTGGGGGTTAAAATAGGGGTCTAAGTCACCTGGAGCTGTTTGGTGAAGAAGGGATTGTGGTTTTTTCATGGTGTTGTCCGGTTTATTCCCTTTTTAAGCAGTAGTATATAGTCATTTGGAAGGGGAACAAGCACAACGCTTGCAGTAGGTTGAACTACATTTATTCTTCTATATGGTATAGTTATGTCAGGATCTTTGCACAGTCTATAGTCACCCGGAGGGTCAAAACTCATTCTTTCAGTTCGAAGGGAACTAGAGCTGCTTGAGCTAATCTCTATGCAGGCATATTAGTGCTTTCAAGGCATCAGTGTTCAGTACATCAGGATCATTGCCTTCTCTAAGGCATAACTTAGACTCAGTTGGAAAGTAAGAAAAATCATGTTGACAGTAGCATGTTTGTTTATAAGTAGCTGTTCATGAGTAAATCTGTATGTGATTTCTCTAAATATTTTTTCGGGTCATATCTATTCATTCTTGAACTATCCTGTATGTTCCTTGATTAACATTCAAGAGTTATGTGAAAGTTGTTCTTTTAATTCTATGTGGTAGTGTGTTTTTTCTTTTCTTTCTTACTTCTACTCGGCTTTGGTGGAGCAGAAATTGGATTTCAAGTTCCCTCTTACTGTATCCTGCATTCACTTCATTTGCTCGTCTATTGGAGCCTTTATCGCAATCAAGATCCTGAAGATAAAACCACTGATAGTAGTTGAGCCTGAGGATCGCTGGAAAAGGATATTCCCGATGTCATTTGTATTCTGCATCAACATTGTATTAGGGAATGTGAGCTTGCGCTACATACCAGTCTCGTTTATGCAAACTATTAAGTCATTTACGCCTGCTACAACAGGTCAGTTGGGAGCTTACTGCACAATTTTTTTCCATCTCTCCATTTTGGTGTAACTTGGTCCTTGCCGAATCATGCCTTGACAAAACACGTACTGTACTTTTTAACAGTTGTTTTGCAGTGGTTGGTCTGGAGAAAATACTTTGACTGGAGAATCTGGGCTTCCTTGGTTCCAATTGTTGGAGGGATTCTTCTTACTTCTATCACAGAGCTGAGCTTTAACATGTTTGGATTCTTGGCTGCCTTATTTGGTTGTCTGGCTACTTCTACCAAGACTATTCTAGCTGAATCTCTTTTGCATGGTTACAAATTTGATAGGTACCATTTTTATCTCTACGATTGATCATCTCTCCTTACTTCCTTTAGGTTTCTGTTATTTCTTCTTGGAGGACTCTTGTTTTTGTTACTAGTAGTATTGTACAGTAGCACATGTTGGCCTCCCTCTTCCTTTACTTTGCTTATCAGTTGTGAAGATAACAGAAGGGGCTTCGTTTTGTATCCTTAACTTGTAAACCATTTCGTCCCTATTTGCTAAATTTGTTTATTTTGTAGTATTACAACGCAGGGATAAAATGCCTCTTATAATTGAAGTTCAATGTCTTTTATCCTTGATAGTTGTATCCCTGTATAATCATCTATGGGAAAGTCAAGGTCATTGCCACATTGCATGTTTAATGGTGCTTAAAATGTTGAGCTTATACTGCAAGTTAGTACTGTACAGTGGTTCTGTCTATATCTTCGTGGTCGTGTTAGTAGGGTTTGTCTATGTGTCATTCAAACTGATTCTGCTGCGTTCATTTGTGTACAGCATAAATACAGTCTACTACATGGCTCCGTTTGCAACTGTTATTTTAGCAGTTCCAGCTTTGGTACTTGAGGGTCCTGGAGTTTTGGAATGGCTCAGCACAGCCCCTGCACTCTTTCATTCCCTGACCATTATTATTGGCTCTGGGTTGTTGGCTTTCTGTCTCAATTTTTCCATCTTTTACGTGATTCATTCTACTACAGCTGTCACATTCAATGTTGCGGGAAATCTCAAGGTAAGCGTAAATATTTCTCGTGGTTTTTATCTGTCCAGTCACTTGCATTTCTGTAGCATCGTCTTTGTAATTCATAGTGAATGTTGGATTTAGTGCGCATAGTCAACTAGTCATTGAGCACAGGCTTTTTTTTCTTTTTTCTTTTTTTTTTTTTTTTGAGATCACATTCAGCACAGTTAAAAAAATGGAACAATTGGATTGGAATCGTGTTAAACCTTTGATCCATTAATCGAATTTACAGCATCCAAGCCCTTCTAGAAACTGCATCTCCTTTGTGTTGGCTTTATAGACATCCTTTGTGTTTACGTGTTGAAACAATGTTTTACTAGCACAACCCTATCGCATGCTCTCGTTGTTTGAAAAGGGAAAAAACAAATTTTGAAATTTGCATTGTGAGTTGATTCTTTAGCGAGTGGTAACTAATAAACCTTTTGCTAGACTATCTAAAACTTTATGAAAATAGTTGAAGCTTGTCCCAGTATCAAAACTTGTTTTCTTATCTTGTCGTCAGGTTGCTGTTGCCGTCCTCGTTTCATGGCTGATATTCAAAAACCCTATTTCCGGACTAAATGCTCTAGGGTGTGGCATTACACTGATTGGATGCACTTTCTATGGCTATGTGAGGCACCTCCTATCACAACAATCGCCAGGGACACCAAGGACACCTAGAACTCCACGGAGTCGGACAGAGATGGTGCCCCTTGTACTCGAAAAATTAGACGACAAGGTCTGATTGAGTAGTTCCACAGGCTTGGTTGGATGTTTGGAGAGGTTCACTATAGGTTGACGATAGAAACTGAGGACAATTATGATGACGACGACGTTGATTACATCTTGTGTAAACTTAAATTAGATTCATATATATTCAATAGGTGTTCTCTTTTCTCCTTTTCAACTCCACCGATATATATAGGTAACGTTCTCGTTTAGAGGTAGAAATTTTAAATCTTCGAGGAGGAGCTTGTACTTCAAGAAGAGGAAAGTTGTTGCTCTCAGACATCCCCCCAATAGAAAGAGACCATTCTTGTTATTTTTTGGCATCTTTGCCTGGTAGTTTTCTGTATCTTCAAAGTCTGCATTTTGCATGAAATATCTCCTCCCCAGAACAAATGCTAAAGGATTCCAAAGAGAGATTAAACCTTTGCTGGGACTCTGGGAGCAATTGAGCTCCTTGTTATTGTGATTTAAAAGTTAAGCGAAACAGGTTGCGAGGTTCACAGGTTATCGCGAATGCTATTGCTAGTGCAGAGTTGCTGACCTAAGGTATAGGCATATCCACGTATAGCACTTAATTGTATGCTTGTATCCTGTCATCTGAAAAAAATGAAAGGTACCTGCGTCCTAGGCATGTCTAGGCTTAATTGTGTGCTTGTATCCTGTCATCTGAAAGAAAGCAAGGGTACCTGCGTCCTAGGCATGTCTAGGCGATACGAAAACAAACCCGCACCAGACCCTGGAAGCCAGTCTCGCGATGGGTGTAAGGATTCTCCAGCAAATGTCTCGAGGACCTGACCGATGCGGTATTGGCACCCGGTGGTTCTTGATCTTGGTGTGGTTAGAGCACAACTTCAAGGTTCCTTAGACTCAACCTCAACTCCTTGCTCTCCAAAGGGCATGTCTGCAGAATTCCTGCATAGTAATACGAGTAGAGCAAAACTCTTGTCAGGCACACTACCCAACTTCTATCTTCTAATAAGGGCAACTCTTCAAGGGTTGGTTTCTGGTCTCGGCCCGTACACGCCAATTCGCTCTATATTATACCGATCGAGACACTGTTTGCGACTTTCCTGCTGATGGTTTGTCAAGAGCCCTGCAAGTCAATTTCCAGTATCACGTCCCATCCCCTTGCAATGCAATGCAATTTTTCGGCTTTCTTGTTCGAGCACGTTTTACAAGAAGGGTGAATAACTCGTATCGTACAACAACGGTTTGGAATTCAAATCTCGCCCTGAAAGCCACTCTATGCTCTTGAACAGTCTGAAGTTTGACATGCATTGGTTTGCTGATGCCTGTTACAGTAGTATAATTATAAAGAGTTTCAGACCTCGGTTACGCCAATGGTTCTTGTTTTACTTAGAACGGCTACATTTATCTTCAAAGTCCACGATTTTCGGGTTCCAGATCACACTTTAACATACTCTCCCAACACAAAAGATTAAAATCAAATTGTCGTTTACTAGATTAATTAGTTAATTACCATATACTTTACTATAATCAAACGTCAATACAACCAAAGATTGTACCTGTTACTACAGACACCAAGAAGAGTGGCTCATTCATTCATTGCAATTGTAAAGAAGAAGTCTTCAATGCAATAAAATACAAGAATCAAACAATGTAGCATTCAAAACCCCAACAGACCACCATAATTAAGGTACACCCCACTACACTTAAACTATTCTCAGAGTAAATTAATAATTCAAGTTTCTGACCATTTTCTGACATTATTGTCACAAATAAATTCATAAAGAAATTGACAAGAGAATTTAACAACAGAGGTGTGAGATCATCATGATGATGATCATGCTTCCTCTTTTCATAAATAGATCTAGTTAGTAGTTGTTAGTAATTAACTAATTACATTATATTTAACTAATTAATATCTATGACCCCATAAAACATTAGGAAATTACATAGTAATGACATTTCCACATTCCATTGATCCATTCTACAATTCTACTTAACTTTTTTTTAATGACACTAGCCCTTTTTTTTTTAATTTCTTAATCTCTACAAACCCAATAAAAAGTTTTTATTTTTATATTATTTTTAATATAATTTTTAGGCCAAGAGCCAGAAATTCTTCTGCCATCTGGTGCTAATGAGGTAGCCACCCATGCCTTTGCTCTGCTTTCTAACTCCAATTGTCAAGCATTCTCCATTGTTGATGCATTGCTCCACAAAATCCTCTGAGCTGCTCATACCAAACAAGCTGCCCACCAAATCAAATCAAATCAAAAATCATATGATTAAATCACATTTATACACATATAAGTCACCTTTTGATTAGACTTTGAATAGATGATTAGATCTACATGTGTGAAAGAAAGATTTGAACTTTTTGATTTATTGTTAGTAAGAGAAATTAAAAGAGGGAGGACCCACCATGTCATTATTGGAGATGGTTTCTTCTGGCCTAATACCAGCACTGATACTTCTAGCTTCTTCACTTGGCTCAATACTGTTGATAGCTTTGGCCCTTGTATCACTAGTGCTTCTACTTCCACCTGAAAAATATAATCCAATTATTACTCATTAGAACAACAACAAAAGAGTCTTAGTCTTGAAATCATTTGGGGTCGGCTAATATGAATCGCAATATGTAGCTCATATAAAAATGTGTCATCAAATACTCATTCATACCAACCTAACATTTGAATCTTTACAACAACAAAAGAGTTTTCCCCACGAAATCATATGGGATCGGCTAACAGCCTAACATTGATAGTAATATGTGTCATCAAATAATTCATACCAACCTAAATTTAATTTCACAGTGCCTGAAACATAACCAGAAAATAAACTTAAAGAAAAATTCAATCTTTTATCTAAATGGGGTAATGGACTCACTTCTAATTGGTTTCTAGAGATTTATAAACAAGGCAAGTATGATTATGAAGTTCATTAAACAACCAAAACTTACAAAGTTTGGAACTTTGGTGACATGCATATAACATATTGTATAGGAAATAAACATGGACACCAATTTATGCAAAACCCTTAGCTTGTTCATGAAAATTCCCACACAAGCACAACAGAGATTAACTTGTAACAAGATAGATTTTTGAACAAAACAAAAAAAAAAACTGTAGCTTGCAACTTTTATTTACTTTCTCATAAAGGAGGAGAAAGTAACAAACAAAAGATAAGTAACTGAAACAATCAAGCATGAAAAGAAGCAAAAGCTGAACTAGAATCATTATTCCAACAAATGACAAATCCCAAACAAAACATATGCAGAAAACACACTAAGAATAATAAATGGCCAAAGAAAAAAAGAAGAGTAAAGAACACACTACCTCAGGTTTGCAAGCCTTGCAAAGAGAGCCAAGAGAAGTAGCAAGGTTAGGAGAAGAGGAATCAGAGTCGGAGATAATATGAAGAAGAGTGAGCCAGTCACCCTTGTTAGTGACATGAGTAAGTGCCCACATCATAGCATGTTTAGATCTTGAAGAGTCATCAACAACCACCATAACTCTCTTCTTCACCATCATATTCAACCCACCACCACCACCATTGTTGTTGCTACAACCATACATGTTCATCCCATCCATTTGTTTCCAACAAGCTCCCACTTCACCACCATGAGAGTACCTTCCATTGCTAAATCCTAACCCACCATTTGTCCATCTTTTTGAGGTTGATTTCCAACCTTCTTTCATACTCAACTGTCTTAGGAGAGATCCTGAACTGGGCATCTTTCAGATTTTGCAGAAAATGGGGGGAAGTGTGAGCTTGGGAGTGTCTGTGAGGTGTTTGATGAAATGCCTGAGAGAAGAAAAGTTGAGATTTGGAGCAGGGGAAGGTGGAGGGAAGTGGGGTTTTTGTGGAGTGTGAGGAAATGAGTGAAGTGGGTGTTTTGGGAGTGTGATTTTATTAAGGGGTGCACGGAAAAGAGAGTGAGTGAGTGACAAAGACGGGAGTGTGGTGGAGTGTAGAGAGAGAGAGGAGCGCATAAAGTGTGTGAGAGAAGAGATGCTGTGATATGGGTTAAATGAGATTTGTATCAGGTTGGTATTATTATAATGTTGGTAGGACAAGAAATTAGTTAGAGAGATATGACAAATTTTGGTTGATTTAACAATGTATCCATGGCTTATAATTAGATTGATGGATGGACACGTGAAATAAAATGGATTACCTTGAGAAAAGATTTGGTTTCATTCGTCCACAATTTCTATAAATCTATAAACATTGCACAGTACGGAGTATAATGTAATCGCAAAATTGGGACCAAGTGTTAAAGTATAGTCTATGTATGTGCAAGTCGTTTAGAACACCATATGGGAGAGTGTAAATTGGAAAAATTTAAAACTTGTTATGCTTTAACTTCTTTTTAACTTTAAGCGGCGCTAGTGTAAGATAATCTCATAATTTGTATTGAAGTAGTAAGCATACTCCGTAGTTGACAAATCACGGCGATTTACTTACTCAACTGTGTACTCCTTCTGTCCTTCTTAGATAAAATGTACTACTAGTCAAAAGTTCATGTTAATGTACTTAATAGACACTTTAGTTAAGAAGAAGATGAAATGATGAAAGAGGGAGAAATGAGAAAGGGTCTGATGACGGTTGGGAATAAGGGCATGCGATGAATGATATCAATAATGTAACTTTACAGAGGCATCGAGCATCTGATCTTTACAATAACTTGTTTGGCTTAAAGTTCACGGGAATCACTGCCAAAGATGTGTCTTTACTCTGCCCTTTCATCTTCTTCTTGAGAACTTCTGCTTATTCTTGAACTTTCTTTAAGATTTATGATCATCTTATTGAAACCAAACAATCCTCTACTATTGCACTTTCGTCACTTTCTTATATATATTCTTTGTATTGTATCTTTTCTTTCCCTTCTTATCTTCTAGCCTTTGGATACAAATTTGTCCATCTCCTCTCGACTAAAACTACGCTTTTCTAACTCTCGATATATCTTCTTCATACTCGCAAGTCGCTAATTTTAATGTTACGGAGGTTTTAATTACTCGTGATCAACGATGTCTAGATACTGCATATGAGATTTTTAGTGGAGAAACTTTGTTAAAGCCGAAAATAGAACTTTGTACATGATGCAATATTATATAAAGCAAAAGATGATCAAATCTCGAGATGTCCTAAAACAATTAGTCACACATTGGCAAACTCAATGAAGTCAACTGTATTATCTACCTAAATTTGGATAGAATGACAGTAATTATATAATAGATACATTTGCAGGAGCCTTAATTAACCACATGCTGGTCGAATAATCTGAATTTTTATGTGATACTGTATGTAATAGTTAACTATGCTATTCTAGCTGTGCCATGTTGATAAGATTTTCTCTTTTCTTTTCTTTTTTTACTGGTGATAAACAGAGGAAAGGGCTTGTCGAAATACTATCATGCAAAATTCTGTAACGTACTATCTATTTTTCTGTCGTATATTATGTTAGTACATTGTTTGGTAGAGATCTCATTTTCCTGCGGTATCTCTTTCAATTGACCCCCGTGATATTCATCCATACGATTGCTGATGCATCATCCTATTAGACCTCAGTGGATATCTTTAACTTGAAATTTCAATGTTCGCCATACGGCTAATTCACTAATGGGTACGACTCGATTAACTATCAGACGTGAATCATGGATGATTCTAGGAGTCTATATGTAGACAATAGCAAAATTGTCTATATTATAATCAAGTGTGGTAGATTAAAGATGACATGCAGCAAAAAAATATGGTTGTGTAGTAAATTTAACGTATTTGCAGTAAATTTATAAATTTATGACATTGATAGTAAAATCAACATGGTTACGGATCTATCAATATAAATAAATTTGAATTGATTTAATTCCAAAATCAAGCAAGGACCATGAATTGTCTCTCTTTCCTTATAATCCATCATTTATCAAATTGTACTACAAAATTTACTATACCTTTAATTATTTTTACTACAAATTAGCCATAGACATTTTTTTTCACTTGTGTAAATTTAGACTCCTACTATTTTCGATATATTTATATGCGAGTAACATTATCTTGTGTATGTTGAGTCTACCACCAATCATCGACTAGAGATCGCCGGTGTAGCCACTTGAGACCATATTATAGATCTATAACCAATTAGCGAATTAAGATATACTCTACACATTGATTTAACTCGTTAACTTTATACACAATTTCGAATTAGTAAGGAGAATAGACGCCTAGAGCTCAAGCATGAAACAAAAATAATTGTCTTCATTTATAAGACAATAATAGAAGTAGCTAGGACAATAATCCATGCATCCGTATACAAGATTTGTACATTGGAATTATGTCATCAAACTCGTGCGTTACAAATAAAGAATGGAAATATATAGGGCTAATAGCTAGTAGCTAAACCTACTACGTACGAGCACATCATAATTCGTACGAGCAACATGCATGCAGCTTCTGTCACAAGTGTCATCAAGAGAAACAACCAATTTCCTGTGCAAATATCCTGTGATGAAATTATTGATTCGCTCTTCACGCCATCATGAAGCTTTTGTGAAGACTTCAAAGATCATGCACAATTATAACAATGGTGGCAAATTCTAACATTATGCATCATTCTTTGCCTTGTGCTTATACCTTTACCATTTGCCACCATATCTTGTCATTATGAATGTTGAAAGCTACTAGCCAAAATGGCCTATTTAATTTGTTGGTTGCTAACGATATAGATTTATTTCGGGTATAGTACAATTCATCAATTGTATGACTCAATGACTAGGGCACTTGAGCATATATCTTATATATTGGTAGCGACATTCGCCCTAAAATTTAATCTACATGTTCTCATACCAACATTAGATCACCGTCTAATAATTATGATCAATACCCATCGGCCAAAATCTCACATATCTACGAGTTATATAAAACTCCTAAATATGATCCATATGGTCAAGACATATACACACTTTTTGGAAACACCCCCATCAATTTTAGGGCGAATTGGCAACAATGACTTGGAGGGTGACATGGTGACTGATGAATTATTATAACCTTCAAATTTGATCGTTGGGAACATCTCGAGCCACAAAGTCAGATAAGCTCGGTGCTTTAATTTGCACATCAAGTCATAGCCTCTACGGAACAGCTTCCAGGTAACTTATGGGCTCGAATCGTTCAGCTTACGATGTTTAGACCAACCGCACTCCAACCATGGAGAGCTTAGTGATGACATGCTATATTTCTTTGCATGATATTGGGTCACGTATGAGTGTATGTACGACTTTATATTGGAACCCCATGACAAATAAAATGGTCCATATAGTTATTTCCTAGAGATTATGATTGCATACAATAATGTTTTTGGATTCAATAGTGTCCTTCACGATTATTATTGCTTGATGTACATTGCATTTGCTACACACAACTATTTTGCAGGTTAACTGTAACTATTCCTGACAAAATCAAGTAAACTTCCAATACCAGTCTTTTTTTTTTTTTTTTTTTTACATAAAAATACTTGAATAACCTTGAAAATAAATTAGAAATTGTAAAATCTTTACTTTACTATAGGACAAAAAACTTGAGGGTGAAATGTCATTGAATGGGCCCGAGGGTTGGGCCAGTTGGGTTTTGTTTGTGAGTTAAATTGGAGTCAGAATTCAGTCCAGCCATAATTACCCCCCGAGTAATTCGCCGGGCCCAATCTACCCTTTGGAAATTGGGAAATTAATGTAAAAGTTAACTTTTTGGGGGGCTAACATACAAATCTAGTAACTTTCTAATTTCACCACCAAAAGTAAAACTTGACCCAAACCCGAAATGGGTTACTTGCTCATCACAGTCATCAGTATATTGCCTTGAATTCTGAATCGGATTGCAGAACTCCCCCGTGTGGCTGATGGGTTCGTCATAGGTCATAACTTCAGGCCTAGTTTGTAAAACTATATTTGATACAAGTCACTTCTATGATCGTAGTTTGTATACCACACCTGATTCGTGTTGTATCAACTGTTGTCCAGTTTAGTTCTATAGTACGAAGTAGGTAGAATTGAAGAATCGAAACAATTTTTAATAGTGAAAATATGGGAATGAGAAGAAAAGTGGAGTTTACGCAAGCAAGCAGAAAATCACCCCGCAAGTAAGTTTGGGAAAGGGCAGGACGTGGGAGTTTGTGCATTTAACGGAAGCCATTTGCGTGTAAGACCAGAGTTTGCTTCAACTTCAATCCTCTGGGAAATTGTGTACGTGAGAAACAACCATTTTTACAGGTTAAAAATTAGTACGACTGACCAAATCATTGGAGTTTTACTTCTGTGGATTCTAACATTACGTCTGCAGTTTGCTGTGGGCATCACCGTAGTCCATAGAGATAGAGTTCAGTAGAAACTCGTAACACAACCTCATACTTCGTCTCTTTCTTTCTCTACGAAACTCGAGTACTACGAGTAGTGATTTTAACAATTCTATATGTGCGATTTTTTAAGGAAAAACAAGCACTTTGCCTGTGGTGGGCATGGGAACAAAGTACGAGTAATTGACAAGGACACGAATGTACGATAGCACTTCCTCTATTCTTTCCAATTGAACCTGAACTCGAACTTTGATACAATTTCCGCGTTATACTTAATCATGAGATAACAAAGTAAAAACTGCGAGTGTTTACATTACCAGAACACTCTTGAGAATCATCAGTTATCACATACATGCATCGCAGGAAGAGATGTGGGCGACGAGCAGAGCTGAAGTCTATGACCAAATGACAGGTGAAAACCTGGTGGAACGCTGAACTTAAATAAAGTATTTAACATCTCTGGATAATACCCGAGTTATAAGTTGAGACTTTTCACCCTTTTTTATGGCCTTTCACCCAAGAATTAACCTATGTTTTCTTACCTTGTATCAAAATCAGAAAACAAAAGGCAAAAACAGATGCTTAATCGGTGCAAAATGCTGCTACTTTATTGCTGCTCAGGAGTAAAAATATATACTCCATATAGAAGGATATCAATGTCGCAGTTATTTTCAAACAGCTTTACAAAAGTATAGGCACTCTAGTAGGCCGCCAAAAAAACAGGCGCGGCAATTCACTTCTCTTTCATATAACGTTCCTAGGAGGCCAACAAATGTTAAATAACTACACATTTGGGACTAATTTGGAGCCGATGTTAGTCTACTGATATCCAACACAAGTCATTCTAGGCATCCTTGCCATTTGTCAGGATATGGTGCCCAAAACGACAGCGGAAATCAGGAGGCAACTGCCACCATTTTGATGGCAAGGACTAATATTAACTGCTGGAACCAAAATCAGCGCTACTCTCTGAAACTTTACTGAGACGGCAATAAGCTATCTACAATAGCCATCTCGTAATAAACATGGACTACAGGTTAGCTAAATTAGGAGTTCCTAGAATTTTCTACCTAGAAACTTCAATGTAAGTTAGGATGAAAACTTGCCGTATGAATTGTACTCGTTCAGCAACGAAATGTCTTCTGGAGACAAGTCCAGTCCACCGCTACTTAAATAGTTTTTGCTTGCTCGTACTCTGAAAAGCACAAAGAGAGTTGAAGTCAGCTTTACAAGGCTTTACTTCAAACAACATAGATAGAGTTTGTCCATCAGAAAGGTGCTGACCTTCTTCGTTTGGTCTTCTGAGAATCTTCAGCCAAGCGTGAAGCCTCTGATTTTGAAATGTGAGCCAAATAAGAAACATAATCATGCAGGGCATTTCCTCTCAATGCCAAGTAGGATCTCAAAGGAGCAATCGACTGAGCAATATTCTGAAGGCATGTCTTTCTGCCTCTGCAATTTTTCGACACAAAAAAACTTAAATCAGCTTTTCAGTAATTGGATCCATGAAATAGGATAAAGAAACAGTTTGTATAAGTCAAACATGTCACTTCAACTGAAGCCCTCAAAAGTAAAGAGCTGAACCCACAAGAGTTTTAGAATCGTAGAACTATGCTTAGAGACTGATTCCCTCTAATTCCAAGAAAAATGAGAGAATTTCAGATAATTTATGCAGCAGATTCACAGTGCTAAAAATACTCATAATTTATCCACTAAACTGAGATCTGCAGTTAAGTCCTCTATCAATAGGAGCTACAATTGGAACAAGGCCAGGCACAGCAAACAAATGAACCACGTTTTACAGGTATGCTGAGGATGCTACTGCATGTACTATCGCAGTTCCTATTTTATTATGGATTATTTAGTGTCGTCCTGCTGCATATGGTCCTACCTTCGACACATTTACGGTTCATATAGTTATCGCAAGAGAATTTACATCACACCCTATCACTACGCTTTGCCTCATTGTTGCTCCAGATAAAACAAAAAGCATGCACATCCCCCCCCCCCCCACCCTTTTTAAAAAATAAGGAGAAAAAAAACACCCAAGAAGAAACAGTTTCTTCAATTGCAACAGCATTAAGAGTTGAGACTCTATAACTCACTATTATGAATTTCCTTCCCAAAACACTTAGCCTCCTGACTAGCAAAAGCATATACCTCAACATACGTTACGTCAAGAGAAAGTCATGCTCTCACTAAAGTCATGAAATGAAGCCCCTAGTTCTGGTATTTAATGTTAATATAGCATGAGGCCTGCTAAATTTATATTTGAAATGTACTTGTCAGAGACCATCAAATCAGTAGAGTTTAAGTCCAGACCTTGTAATTGAACAATTGGCTATTGGTGCTTCTAGTTTTGACCTCCTGTCACCAAGTGACGGTTGAATCGCGCTTCTATTTAATCTCATTAACTTCCCTAATGTCATTGAATTATTAGTCGAAGTAAGCAGATCCCACGCGAGATTTGGTGAATAGTCTGTACCCATCTTCAATTGTAATGCATTAATATCCTTTGCATACAAGCAATATCCATGTTCTGCAATTCCTAATGTCATCTGAACTTGCTGATCATGCCAACCAAAGGTGAAAGTTTCCTCACTGAGACTTGTGTCCTCAATAGACGAGTCCTGCCAACATCAATACATGAGTGATGGACATATCAACACAGCACAAAAGGAGAAACACACGAAAATCATTTTTGGAACCTTACATTGATAACAGACTCACAGTCACGAAGTAACAAATCACCTTCTGAAATTAGATTGCTCACTCCAAAAGCAAGGTCTAGCATTTGCACCGCAACATCATGTTCGGATATATGATATAGTTTTAAATCTGTAAGTCGGAGTTCATTCCATTTTTCCTGTACAGGGAATTTTGATTCCAACCTGGATCTCCTAAGGCGCTTGGGTTTCTTAGAAAAATCCATGCGACTACACTCATCCATCACCTGACAGCCAGAAGTGCTGGCCTCAAGAGGTTCACAATCACTCTGGGAATCACCGATATCCTCACTCCTTGCATTCACATTAATGTCAATGCCAGTTTGTGGAATTTCAGGAACATCCAGCCTCAGAGTAGATGTGTTAACATCAATGGTAGTAACTGGCGATACAATGTCCATCATATCTACTCCTGCCAGAGTTTCAGTTCCATCATTCAGTTCTGTCTCCGGGACATATGTTGACTCTGGTACGCAGGACACATCAACTGACCAGCTCCCATCATTCATATGATTGAAATCTTTAGCATCCACATACAGATGCTGTTGTTCCTCTGATTGTTCATCAATAAACTTAAGAGCCTTCTCACCTAAAGATCTCATAGAGTTTCCATCTGCAATAGTCTTGGGAGATTGAAAGAAGACACTGTCTGGTTCCGGTTGTTCAATTGGTTTCAAAGAGTCATCTGGCAGCAGACAGAGTGTGTGGTTGACATATTCACTTCCTAAATGCTGTTGCTGCATTTCCTCTGATTTTGGATATTGGCCATTTGATTGGCTCAAGGGACCACAAAAAGCTGTACAAAGCTTAAGAGATTGTACTCCTGCCTCTGAACCTTGATGCCAGTTCCCATTTCCTTTTGGCTCTGCAGACAGAGATAAATGGTCACCTAGAGAGTTGGTAGAGACACCAAGTGCTGCGAAGCTAAAAGGATTCAGACTGGTAAATGATGGCTGTTGTAGCTGAACATTTTCCGTATTTGCCTTAGCACGATATGGGGACTGCTCAAACAACAGATTCAAAGAATCTGCACCTTCTAGATTTCTATTTGCCCCAGTTCCTGATTCCTGATATTCAAACATGTTAACATCTCTGCAGTGAAAAAGTCCCTCAGTTGAACCATTCCCCAGACTTCCTATTGCATAGCTGGGACCTACAGATGCTGGGTGAGGAAACAGACATCTGTTAACTGTTGAATTTGTCTGCCCATGTTGTTGCAACAGATTACTCAAAGGGTTCGAACAGTAATTTCCTGCAATTCTACACTCTATCTCTGCTACCTTAACCTCTCCAATATGATTGGGTTGGAGACTTGAATAATTTTCAGCAGTACCCATGGCAGAGTTTTCTTTATGACCATGAGGCATAAGGGGAAATAGGTTACTGCTCATGCCCATCTGTATCTCTCTAGTCTGGGATAACTCTTCATTGAACTGGTTCAAGGAGTCCCATGGTTCCTCATGATAGCTGTTGTTCAAATCTAACAATTGCCGGGAGTGATGCTTGATTTCTGGGAGATTAGCCTCTACAGAATGAGCAAAGAGGGCACTAGGTTGGTTACATGAGTTACCCACTGCCAAAGAGTCGATATGATTTGCATCTGCTGCTTCTGACTGATGAACCCTGGCTTCTTCTACTTTTTCTCCAGAGTCAAGTAAAAGGTTACCATAATCATTTGAGGCATTGACTAAAAGTGGACTGGGGCAGAGAAAGTGAGAATTAACTGCAGGTAATGAATTATGGTTATTATAACTCGATAAATCATTTAACACTGCTGGTTTTTCATGGCTAGACAACTCCTCTTCAGAATCTGAGGAGAACACAATGTCCAATTTTCTGCGGATATTGCACCGACTAAAAGCGATTGGAGAGCCCGAGCAGTGGGAGAACTCACAGAAACTGTTTACTGCTATTCTATCATCATCAACATGTGAAAAGCAGTTTCCCCGTAAAATTGCTTCCTTCTTGGCGTCAATGATAGCAGCTTCACCTTTATTATCAAAATCTAACTTAATCTCCACATTACCATCATCTTCCTCGAGTACATCTACCAAGAGTTGATTTTCTTCCACTTTGCACAATGACTTGGCAATCTCTGCTTCAATAAATTCAGATAAAGAAGAAGGCAAACCCAACGGAATCAGTCTTGGCAGCGTACAATGTATGGCTGCAAGGCTGAACATCAAAGGACTATGCATACTCTGGATTTCACCACCTGAAGAGAACAATCCTTATCAGCGAGAAACTCAGATCGTTTCAGAAAGAGAAACATAGCAGTGTGTTTAATATCTAATTAACAGGCCTCCCTCAGTTAATAAATTAGCTGTAGCAGAGATACCTGCAGCAACAATGCCATGACACAAGCAAATACAAATGACAGCGAATGTTTAGCCGCGAAGTTTACAACATACTGGCTAAGAGACAAGATTCTATCATCTGTTGGATCAAGCCGCACAAACAAAGTAACTTGGAAAGTAAAAAATTTAACTTGGCAGCAAAAAAAGAAAATAATTGATCTTAGGGTATTCAAATCAGGCTGGTATAAGGCAACAAAATCACCACCATGGAAGGATCCTCCCACCCTGAGAAAAGCAGGGTGAATAAGATGTACACATCCTTAACCTAGAAGACTAGCAGTGAAGCTTTCTCTAAAATCTGTGTAAAGTTATGTGGTGAAGAGGCTTTAAAATATTTTACTGCAGCAACTCGTCACTTCTGGAATAAGTGAATTTTTATTATGCATGTTGACAAATTGTAACTAAAGAGAATTAAGCAGTGTAACCAGTAATGGCTCACCAAACATACTCGACACTACTCTCATCACGTCACAGAATCATATTTAGAGATAATTCCTTGTGGCTACTCCACGACCATCAAATATAAGAAAACGATGCTGATCCCAATCACATTATCAGGAAAAGAGGAACTCTAATTTTCTCTGACCTTTAATGCACCCTTTTCTCTGGCACCAAAATTGCAGATGCATCAAACTTTTACGAATGTCGCCTCCACAAAATTCAATGCATCGCTCAATTAAGTGAGGTTGTACGTTGGCTTTTTCCACAGCACAAACCTTCAATACAAGATATTCAAGATGAAATAGTGCAATATCGAGAATTTTCACATGAAAAAAGAAAGAAAAAAAAAAAAGATTACTTTCTTTTCTTTTGAGAAAGGACAAAAGCATCACTAACCAGATATATATGACAGATCAGTTCCTTCAGTGACGGAATTGTGAAAGAAATTTCTTCCCTGTCCAAATTTTCTGGCAGCTCAGGATTCTCATCTGAAACATTCACTCAATAATAAGTTTGACCTTGGATAACATTGGATAACATACTGCTACGTACGTTCATCATGTCCAAATTTTTCCACAGCTCAGGATTAAAGAACGGGAAATGATCAACAAGAATTTCTTACTATTACTGGTCAATATCATGGGCCTCTTCCCTATATTAGCAAGTTGTTGTATTGTGGAAATGAACCCGCGATCCTCACATAAAGTGGCATCCACATCCTCAAAGAGTATTAAGGTTTTGATTTCACCCTGGTTAATGCAAAGCCTTCCATCGATATCGGTTTTGATTCCAACTCCACGGACATACTCCTCTTCAGACAAAGATATCTCTTCGACAGCATCATTGTTCAATTCTCCATGTCTAAGTTCTGAAGAAGACTTGAAATCAAGCTTACTCTGAGAACCCACATGATTATCATGGGACCTGGGACAATACAGATGGTTACTTGTAAGTTTGACACGCATTTATGTTGATTTGAATAGTACTATGAAAACACTTAGCATCTATGACAGACCGCTTGAGCCAATGCAACCCTACGGCTTCCCCGAATTTCTGCTTAAGTATAGCTCCATTCCTCCAGTCTGATGCATTAACCTTGAAACAGAGAAAAGATATGCAACAGATAGTTGAGAAGCCAAATCCCAAATTGATCAAACTAGCAACAACCCATGACGGACCAGCCATTATCGAAGGAAAAAATGTATGCATTGCCCAAACCAGGTACAGCATTGAATAAATATACAGAAAACCTAGCCTAGACCTAAAGAAGACAGGAAATTTTCCACATTATTACCATTTTTAATAAACCCAACTTTATAAAATACTCGCAAGAAAAAGGTTGTTGCAATACTAGATTCTATGATGGATAATACTAAGTAGAAGCAATTAAAGAAGCTAAAGAGGCACTGCCAAGGACCTTTGAGGCCTCGGGCAAATATGCTTATTAACAACAGCACATCAACTACTTCATGAATTCATGCTACTGGAAATTAGAAAACGAACAGTAAGTCCAATCTTGCTTGACTGATCCAACTAAACAAGCTACACGGCAAAGTGCTTCTAATCACTACCTAATTCAAACTGTTGAAGTATAATCAATACTTCTTTTAAACTGTTGAAGTATAATCAATACTTAATTTAAACTGTTGAAGTATAGTAAATACTTATTTAAACTGTTGATTTACAACCCAGTACCGAATTCAAGCTGTTCAAGCAATATGCTGACGTAGAATAATAGGGCAAAGTATTTAAGTAATACGAAAGCTCAACTTAACATGCAAAGTCACTGCAGTTGGGACCACTTAAATAAACATCATGAAAGCAAAAGAACACTTGTACTGAGTGGCAAGCCTACACACACAAGTTACTGAAACAAAAACATTAATTGATAAGATAACTATATTTTTCAACCTTAAAGCTGAAATAATAAGTTCACTGTTGGATAAGATGAGCTTTTGATAATAAGGATCTTCATACCTCAATGACTTCAAAGCCTTGCTCCTTTGCACAGGCATATATGGCCGCAGACTTTCCACTCTGTAAAATCGACGATTTATGTAATGACAAACTAAGAAATCATTTAGGTTGCAAAAAAAAATGTACTTAGTTTCTTAAGAGTTCAAAAGGAGGACGAACATACCCCAACAGGTCCGGAAACCAAAAGAACATTTTTAAGACCAGATGGCTCATCAGTGTACTCGGCATCTGAATCACTATCATTTGGATCATATTTCAAGTTGTCAGCAGTACATGACTTTTTCCTGAAATGAAAATCTGCAGCACTCCAAAGTCGTAGCCAGTCATTCATAGACTTCACTGCTTCACTGTTTCCACAAACCTGCCCAAGTAATTATAGGAGATTGCATGAAACTAGCTACGAAAACAAACAGGTGTTTCTGCAATGAGAACATAAAACAATTTTCATTTTACAAATATAAGAAAGCCCTCTGGTAGAATAATAATATAGATTTCAGACCTCTGATGCCTTTTCAGGTTGATACTTGTTTGTCCATAGGCTATTTTTAGGCTGATCACCACGATTAAGATAATACGACCTAATTCTGCATGTATGCCAAATCAGTTACGGTGGCTTTAAGGCCTTTAATCCACACAGTACAGAAAAATAGAAAATATAATAACATTGATGCTCAAAGTCAAACAAGACTTTTGCTGCATTTCAATCAGATCACGTTAGTCTCAATGGGACACGGTCCTTGGGAGACTTGACTGAATGAAGAAGGCATGACAGAGATACTTCAAAAAGAAAACCAAAGAAAAACCACTCAGATAATCTTAGCTAATTGCTTTTAGCTTAGCAGTAGGGCTACATAGTGAACACATCAAGTGCCAAAATGAAATGCCAAATTAAAAGATGCTACTATGGTCTGAGCTAAGATCAGCCAAAAGGCAGTCTGCTTGAGGTTCTACACCATAGTAGCATTGTATCAGCTTTGGATAAATTATTGCTGGCTCACTGCTTCTATAGAATGTCAGACATTTCTTACTTGCAGCTACGTATAGGCCATAGGGTTACCCATACTCCACAAACTCTTTTAACTCCTGATATTCTGGAAACAACCACCCTACCAGTCTCCACTCTGGGTGTCAGACTGGTTAAATTTACTCTAAGATGAGGGGATCTCTGGCGGAACTTCTTTGTTCACATTCAAATGATCTTGTAAAGGCAAAAATCGAAATAAGGAACCTAGATATGATGGCCATTCAATAACAACAACAAAGAGAGACAACTTGAACAGCATGATAAAAGAAAGAACTATCACCTATCCTGCAGAAAATCTTGCTGTTCAAAATCTGAGTTGAGATGTTCATTATCGCCAGAGATGAAAAGTTCGCTTTCTACAAGTTCCTGCTAACATAACAACAATCAATGAAAGCAGTAGGCAAAGCACAAATCACACAAGAGTTCTCAAGAAAAAATTTGATCGCCAACATAGCCTCATTCATTATAATTATGTACACCCCCACCTTTTTAATGTTCTGCAGCAGGTCAACTGGTGTAACTTCTTCATCAACAACCACAGGAGAGCCAGGAATTGGTATTTCTAAATTTGATTCAGCTGCACGACTATCTTGGATTGAAGAGACATCCTTTGGAAGCAGTGATGCCCCGCAATTATTTAAAATAATGCCAGTATCATAATTTAGAGAACAAACAGTGGCTTCAAAGGAAGATATTTTTGTTCCTTGATCATCAAGAGTGTTGCTGAAGGGACCATCATAGAAGTTCCAGTTGCTCCAATCATTCAAATCCACATTATCCTGTGAAGACAAAAGTTTATATGTCAGAAAGTCTTACTTCAGTACGGTAGCACAACCAATCCCTAATGGAGGCGAATTTCTGTGCTTAATAATATAGTTTTTGCAGCAGCACGTGCCTTCATACCTTAACATCTTCAAATACATGAATGGGATTAAACTCCGCATTTTTATCCTTCCGCTTATCCAAGCACCCATAAGTCTCAACCTCAATTATCTCCTGATCCTTTTTTCCTGCTTTCCATGAAGAGAAGAATGGGTGTATCTGCTTTCCAGCAAATATCCGTGAATTCTCCTGGAAAGAGCAACATAGACTAACTGTTAAAAGGAATCAGCACCTTGTGCAAAAAATTAAAATGTGGCTTACAAATACAGTTTTGGGGATATCAATGAGGCCGCACCAACCTCAGCTACTTTTACCCATAAAGTCACAAGTACAGTCAAACAAGCACATAGGGGCGGGCAATAGCATATTAGCATGTAGAAACATACCTCGGATGTTTTTTTAGCCTCCTGCCAAAGATCAGGAACAGTTTGTGGAACCTGATGGGCAGCCACTTGACGAGGTGGTGTTTTAGCCATAGATGTCTTTTTACTGCCAGATCTTCCTTTTTTTGCAGGCGTGTGTTGCTTCTCTTTTGGTTGTTGTGGGCTTCCATCATCTGGAATAAAGATAAGAGATTGAAAAAGCCATGGTTACAAACTAAGAGACACGAGTCCCAACAAAAAATTTCTAAGAGCAAGGTCTGGGGTGGTCCAGATGAATGCCTTCCCCCTACCTAGAAGGGAAGGCAGAGTCTGAAAAACCAACAAAAACAAACATGATTACGTCTTGCTGCCCATCACACTCCACTAAATTATTGCAGATTATCTCAATTTCTGTACTAAACATGACCACTTGATATCCTACATTGCTATATTAAATCAAAGTTTGCGCCTTTTTCTTACACCCAATTGATGACGCTAGATAGTGCTACAATCTGTGCTCACCTGGAGACTCGGTATCATCAATTGACACTATACCGTCGTCTTTCCCACTATCCGGAACCTGATGGTGAATATGAAATGTGTTAGTTGATATAAGCAGCACTCGTCTTCAGGTTTAAATCACATTACGAAAAAAAGAACAGGTGCGCATTGTCAACTCAATTTAAAACCAAAACAAACTCATGTAAAAACAATATATATAGTAGTAGCATTGGGTTAAATCAACTAATGTCTTATTAACTCTCCTTCCCCACCAAGAACCAGGATGGAACACTGATATTTCTTAGTCGATCTCGGCACCGATTATGGCATAAAGTCATAATCATAATGGGAGCTAATCACTGATATGCAGCGTATAGTACAATTTAATCAAATCTCCCCACTAAACTCGAAACTAAAATCATGTCAAAAGTAACCCAATTTAAGCTAAAATTACTACCCAAATTAGAGCTACATTGTAGCAGACACATTAAAAAAAAATCAAATCAATTAACACATCAGGAAACACAATCAATCATAAAATCATGAAATTTGGGGGAAAATTAAACAATACGACTAAAAATCAAGTTCAATTAACCCTAAATTAACAAAAGAATTCACCTTTTTAGGTTTTCGTTTCTGGGGGGTAGAATTGAGCTTCCTAGGTCTCCCTCGCTTTTTCTTCCCACTTTGACTTTGGCTTCCACAACACTCAACAACAACATCATCGTCATCATCAACAACATCGACAACATTAATTTCCTCGACCTTTTTCACCTCCTTTTTACCGGAATTGTTGTCGTGAGGTTTGAGCGGGAAAAGCGTTGATTGAACGAAACGCCGGCGTGGGGCCTTCTGCTCCAGCGATCGGAAATCGACGCCGTTATTTGTGGTTGTTGTCGGATTAATTGGTGGGTCAGCTGGTTTATCCATTAATTTAAGGTGGAATTAGGGTTTCTGGGTAAATTGGGGGGTTTTTGGGGATAAATTAGATTGGGGATTATTGATGGGGAAGGAGTGAGGATGAAGACTGAAGAAGTAGAGTGAATTACACGTGACAGGGAGAAAATTAAAGATAGTCGTAATGGAGGGAATCTAGCTGTTTGTTCCCGCCCAATTTGGCGCGATCGGAATTTTGGCATTTGTACAGCCGGAGACTAGGCAGATGTATATATAATCCTTTTCTTTTTTTCCTTTTTTTTTTTTTGTTGGTGAGGGGATTTTGTTGGGCCAGGCCCATTTCCTCCCACGTGCCCGTACTAGGACATGAGTTCCAAGTAGCAAGTTCGAACTTTTTCATCTTTTGTTTTTAGGCCCGTCTCACCGTAAGACGGTCTCACATGAGACCTGTTGTTCTCAATTATACAGAAGTCTTGTGTTGATACATACGAAGTAGTTTACTAGATGTTTAAGGAGTAGGTAGTAAAATGACATTGTGATTACAAAATAGTTTTGTTTTGTTTATGATTACGAAGTAGTTTTGTTTATGATTATGGACCAGCCACCGGAGGGATTGTGATACTTGGTAGGAGTATTATACTCAACAGTCCAACACCATCGGTATGTAGAGGCTCGTGAATGTAAATCCTAAAGACTTGAGACGTGAGATGTTTCATGTTTGACACCAAACTTTTTGTCGTTGGAGGATACCAAAACCAAGGCTGATAACATGGTAATCCCTTGATTTGATTATCACGGATGAAATTCTTAATTACATCAAAAGGAGGATTAAGGCCCTCGTCACAAAAAAAAAAAAAAAAAAAAAAAAATATGACAAAGTTCTCCGTACATAGATCGTAGTACTGGATTACACTGTCGACATGATCTTCTGACCATTTTGCCTTTCTGCTTAAGTGCAACGTTTCCCCTGGAAGCTTATGTCCAGTGACTTCAGCTTTTTTTCATAACCAATCATCCTGTTAACAAAAGAGAGGCACGATTACAGTAACCCACTGTCAAATGAAAAAAGAAATAGGCAGATGTAGAACCCAAACAAGTGTTGATGCCTCCCTTCACACAAAAACCTATTAGCTTTCGCTTTACACAAAAGCCTGATAGTTCTCGCTTCAAAATGCAATTTCATGGCAACTATGTTACAAAATGTAAGATGAGCTTTAAGATTATTATGCCCAAATGTCTGCTTCTTTATCCCTCCCCTATATCTTGTGTCCCGAATTATCTCCTCAAAACAAGTGAGCTGGAAGATTGTTGTCTATATATGGCACGATTTAGCACAGTAATCAACTTGACTCTGGCAGAAGTAATATTTGGCTACCCAATAAGAGCAACATTTAGCATTTTCTTTACTATGTATCAGATGGTAACAGTTGTGTTATACTGTGTTTCCTATCTAAAGACAAACGAGAAAGGTTCGGACTTAAGATTTATTAGCTATTAGAGAAATGAGAAGATCTTAATAATTACCGAATAATCTTAACAGCAACATCAACGAATGAAAACAGCGCTATTTCCAAACATTCACCCAACAAATCAGTTCATTGCCCAAGTAATCAGGAAACCAAATCCAACTCCAGTCCATTGCTGAGGGAGCAAGGACTATCAAGAAAATAATAGAATTAGACAGCAGAGGTTAATGACATAAAGTACAAAGCTAGTTTAAAGCATACTCACTGAGACTTTTACTGCCTGAAAACATCTGCTATTTTCTTCTGGATGAGCTCAACTCCAAGGCGGGGTGACAACCTAGGTAGTGTTTCCTGAAGAAACCAACAAAGCACATCTGAGATTTCTTCCCACAAATAGATAACACTCGAGAAAAGAGGATTGTATTATGATTACATAAAAATGAAAAGCTTTTACAGGATGCCTTAATATTTACACTTCAACTATCAGCTATTTACCAGATTTTCAAACTCCTAATCACATAAAGTTTGATTTCAGACATTTCACCCCTTATTATGAAGATAGTTCTGTGAAACCATTAGACCATCAACCACGCTCAGAATTCTAAAAGCCGTATCAGAGCACGATAGCAAACTGATCTTCCAGCCATCCAATTCCAAGTTCATTTCAACGTGTACAAGCTATGTTCAAACATTTGTTTCTCTAATGTCAATGTGTGAATTCTAAAAACTGGGAAGTCATTGGAAACAGTGATGAAGACCAGCACCGAAAGTTTAACATATTTCCCCTACATCAAATACAAAACATTGAGGAAAGGGGGAAGGCAACGGCCGCCTCAGGACTTCCCAAACGTGGGAATCGCCCTGCATATCCATCAAGGGCACTCCAGAGGTGTCCATCATAAAGTTTTAAGAACATTTAGCTACTTCCAAAAAAGTGTCCAAAATTCGCCAAAATTGAAGTATACAATCCATGAATTTTGGCCCAAAACAGTCTCGGAAAAAAAACAGCTTTTTTTTTTGTGGGAGTTGCTAGGTGTCATATTATACGTTTGGCAACATATTAAAGCTAAAAACCTATGATAGGAGACCCAAATAGGCCAAAAACACACACTAGCGTCAAAAGGGTGGCGTGTGCTGCAGCAGCATAAAGCACTCCACGCTTGAGAACTGGCACCCTCATATCCATCAAGGGCACTACGATGGTGTATATAGTATAATTTTGGGAACATTTCGCTAATTTCAATGAAGTGGACATAATTTGACAAAACCAAATGCATAATCCACAGTTTAATTCCTTTTAAAAAAAAAAAAAAAGATTTTAGAGTATCCCATAAGGGCCATATATTGAATTTTGGCAAAATATCAAAGTCAAAGATCTATGCTAGGTTCCCAAACTCGACCAAAAACACACACTAACCTCAATGGATGGCCGAAAGCGGAGGGGCCTAAAGGACCCCAAACGGAGAAATCGGCCCCTTAAATTGATCCAAGGCTGTCCTAGGATGTCCATGGTAAAATTTTCAGAACATTTTTTTCGCACAGCCTACTAGGAAACAACCTAGGCTATTGAAACGTCGAGAATTTCTAAATTTGCCTATGTGATGATGTTGGGATGCCTGACAGCCAGCCAGCCTGAGTTCACATTTGGTTGTTTCTGCCATAGTAAGTCTCAAACTAGGTTCCCCCCCCCCCCACCCCACCCATTCCTATTCCCAAATACCAAAGACTCATATGTCCAATTCCATCTACGCTCTTATACAACATGACTATTTTACAAAAAAAAAAAAAAAAAAAAAAAAAAAAAAAAAATCAACAACCTAATAGACACGCATCGTCCAATTTACACACTATTTCAATCAATTCAGTTGTCAGTTGTCAGTGTAACATTCACTCTAGATACACCCTCCTAATTCAACTTGTTACAACTTGTCACAATGTAACAAGACGCTCACATTCACTCTAGATACACCCTCCTAATTCAAGCAGCCAAGCACGATTCGTGTACCATACTAATATCTCATAAGTTCATCCTAACCCCCGTAAAATCAAAGGTTTGCAAATCTAGTTCCTTCAAATTCGCCTCCTATCCTATACAAAATTTCGCCTAACTGGCGACTGCTGTCATTTTCAGTTTTTCCATCAATTAAAAAGTATATTGACATTCTAATCAGCTTCCCAGAGTTCAATAATATCAAACTTAACCATCGCAATTCACAATTTCACCTTCGTAAAATTACACAAATTCTTGCTAAATGAAAAAAAAAGATTAATTCAAATTTATAAAGAGAACCAACCTCAGTACCATCAGAGCGCAATTTAGCAAGAACAGGAATCTCATACTGGTACGCCTTCTCCCACTCCGAATTCGTCGTAATATCCCTCACCTATTTCCCCCTCAAAAAAAATCAAACTAATCAAAAGCAAGTAAAAAGAAAAAAACAAAACCCTAGAGATATTTTGAAGTGTAAACCTGAAGCTCAACATCATGAAGAGAGTCAGAAGCGGATGATGAGGAGGAGAGAGAAAATGCGGCATGAAGCTTCTCTTTCAAGCCGTCGCAAAGGCAACAACCAGGCTTCGAATATAATATCAATTTCCTGGATTTTTCAATTGAAGATGAACAGAAGAATTTATGAGTTTGATTTCTGAGTAATGATACTGATACTGGTCTTTGAGTCAACATTGTTGTCGCCATTGACAACATCATTTTCTCTCTCCTCTAATTTTCCCCCCTTTTTCTTTCTCGATTTATCTTTTCCTGGCTTTCTATTTTTGTTTACTTTTGGGTTGGGTTTGTGTTGGGAATGTCGGCCCAAATATGTGGATTATGTTATTTGGGCTGATAGTGTGTATTGGGCCACCTAAGTTGGTCTTTGGACATGAAGGCCCAAAATGTGGATGATGTGTACCACTTGACAATCCACTAAAAAGCATCTTTTTGCGATTATCATATCGTTCTCAGTTCTCACTCGATACGATCCGAAATTGTCCAGCTTAAACTCGTACAACATTGTAATAGTAGATAGATTGTAGATAATTAAGTGGATCTGAACAATTTACGAACCAACCCAAAGTATTCTCGACTTCTCGAGGCATATATCTACGATTTCGAGAAGGGTAAGTAATAATACTCGAATAATTTGGAATAACGATTCATTGGAAGTTCGTCTCAATTATTAAGCTACTCCCTAAGCTTAGTTAGGTTATCCTTTTTAGTCTAATAGTCTTTTTGAAAAGCAATTTAGAAATGTATTCCGTAATTAACACACACAATTTTCGTGCTTTTTCCCGCTAATCCCCCCGTCATTAAGGAGATTCAGTAGACTAATTACAAATATAAATTACTGCTCTTAAAGTAGTCGAGTTCACTAATTATTGAAGAAGCTAGGTCTTATGTGATAGAAAACTCTCCAATTATATCGAACGAACTTTGTATCATTTGGTGTTTTATGCAATAGAGGATATCTTTTGATCATGTCTTCACCTTCCACTTCTTCATTATTTGTACCAATTACATTACATACATTACAATGCAAGAATTTGTCATATATGATCACATAATAATTATCTTCTTTGTTACTCATCAATAATGCGAGGAAAAGCTATGTATGATTCTAAACTTTATTCCATGCATTTGACTGAATATTCAAATGAGACCTAGAATCTTTATCAATCGATCTTTTTCCATGCACGTACGTTCTTTTTAGGTTTAATTGTTTGCTTCTTTTGAGTTCTTATCAATGTTCATTATTGTGTGGAATACTCACATGTATATTGTGTATTATTTTACAAGCATGACACAACTCTAATTAAGTATTTAAGTTCGAGAATGTATGATTAAATCAGGTTAATCTCATTCGACATCTTTTGTTTGGTTTGAGATTAATCGACAAATCATCATACCTAATAAGTAATAAGTGTCAAATAATTATATTATCTTCGTTAGATCTTGTGATGAGCAACTGCATAATAATGTTGCATGCATGCAGCAGATCAGATTCATCGTCGACGTCATCGTCAATTATAGATGCATGTCTTCATGCAATCTAATTGCTACGTTTGTTTGGTTTTTCGTTCTTTCCCCTTTTCTTTACTTTTGACCAAAAAGCAAAGGAGGAAAATAAACAAATAATTGACAAGATTTTTATTATTGTTAGAAACTTCATGATCACAGAAAAAGTTGGCGTTAAAATGGATCAATCAGCAGCTATCATGCAGAAGAATGAAGAAAGATGATCAATAATAACACCATATTGTACGTGCAGTGTGATATAATCTCATTTTGAATTTTCTTAAAAAGCTGAAAAATACTTATCAGTTTAAGAAAAGGCCCGGTTCCTATTCGCCAAGTATTATAAATGTCACATATACACTACACATATTTAATTTGTCAACTTTGTATGTTTATCCTTGCTAGAGTAGTAACTTAGACGCATCTTGGTTTTTGGTCCGCATCATTCAATTTAGTACGGATTCAAAATGGATAAAATCTACGCATGAGGCAGGAAAGCAAGCTTCTCTCGTAAGCTTTAACTAATATTGTTCCATTGTATAAGCATCAAAGCTCTGAGTTATAAAGATGGCTCAATAATCGTCTTGTATCAACTTAATTAATCGTCAAATGTTAGGGTACGCTGTGTGTATATGTCTTGATCATATTTAGTTTGTTTCTAATTAACTGCGTACTTCTCTTTGTCCGGCATTGCTTTCAATTAAAGGTCTTTATAAATGTGATGAAACTCTACTACGTGAAAATGATTTGATCTGGAGTTACAAAGACGACAACAATAAGTACGTGTAATTTTGAGTGATTAACTACTCGCCAAATATATAAGCATGCTCATACATTATTTTTGCTTTTTTTTTTTTTTTTTGCGCTTTAAATTTGTCAAACAAATGAATAACGACTGTTTCCAAACTTTATGATCTTAAGCCCTAACACATTAATTTGTCAAATAAGACTTAAATCTCCGTGTACGTCCAAAAAGCCCTTCTTTTATTTGTTCATACTATTAAGAAAAGTTTATTATGAGTTTCAGTGATATCTTACAAGCAAGCGCGCATATACTTGAATTAAAGAAGTTCATTTTGAATTCATTCGAAGTTCAAGTAGAATAATCAGGTCGGATTTAATTAAGGAGTAGACCAATTGTCCCGATTTTGTTTAAAGAAAAATGACTTTATTATTTGGAAACTCATGAAAGAATGATGGAATCAATATTTTCGTTTGTATCATGGAAGTGTCACCTGAAACTCATCATAAGGTAATATAGAGAATTCAAGTAGCTACCACCTAGCCACCACAGCAGCCACTAGGCCATTAGACATATAAAAGCTAGAAAAACAAGAAACCTTCGTGGTAAATGATAGCTTTTCCGAACGCAAGAGAATGAGTATGTAGATCGAGTGTATGTGGACTGTGGTAGTGTTCGATCGACATTGAATCGGTCTGCAAATTCATATATGAAATTATTTAAAGTATTCAAGTTGTTGCTCCTTTTATAAGTGATCCAACGATGATTATGCACCATGTTTTTCAAGATTGGTCATATATGAATGGTGCTACCAAACGGAGCCCCAACTACTACTGCTGCGTGGTAAGTGGGATACGTACGGATACGCAATGCGTTGGATCTCATTATTACAGATCTCTTACTTATTATTGCGTCACTCACACGGTAGTCACACCTACTAGTCTACTACATACATAAACCCTTATTGCATGTACGCCACCAGCAGCCCACAGCACTACGTACTACTTCACGTATACCTTTACAATTAAATTTTAGGAAGATTTAATCGGGTCCAAAAGAATTCAGAACTCGAAATGGCAAAAAGAAGGTCATCTCTCAAGTCGTCCTTCAAATTGGCATCTCGATTTTGGTCGCAAAATATACCAAAATACGTGATGATGATCCTTGTTAAAGTTGTCGTTAATTTAAACCGAATATGTCAAATGAATATATATGTTGGAGTACTAGCAAACAAGCAATTAAGCATTTGTGCATGCTTTGGGAATTCGTAGTTAGAAACGGACTTAATTGTTCAGCGATCGCATCAAATTATCAGTGAATGGAAAATTGAATTCGTCCTTAATTAGTCACGTCGCGAACGACTACTCGTAATTATTTCCAATTTGAGCATCGATAATAATATTCAGTTGCCCTATAATAGTAAGATGCTGGGGCCTTTCAAAATCATGCCAAAAAAAGAGATTGAAAAAGAAAAATGTACTACTACTTTGATACTTATCATCTTGCTTGCTGACAAATGACAAATAATAATATGCCCTAAAAAATCTTCAAAAAATAGGTTGGTCGATATATAGATAAATGTATACATCTTTAAAAGTAAAACTTAGCTTTTATTTAGTTTAGCAAAGTTAGATATGATCATAATATTCGGGAATTGCCATGATATATCTGGGTGTAATAAAGAGGAAAATCAAAGAGATTGACAAGTAAAAGGATGAGAGAAATAGATAAGCACAATGTTACGTCGAGCTTGTACATGCATGCATGATAATACATTATTACGCCCTTCGATTATTCTTTTTCACTTGTATTTGTCAACCTTTTTGAATTATTGTTATTGATCATCTAACTAATTTTTTTTTTGTCTAACTAATTAATTAATTACATGTGTGTATTTATTTTTCAGTTAATTAATTTCAAGTGTGGATGGTCATTTTCAGTAATCAAATTCGCACACAATCGTAGAGGTCTCTAGTATAGACACCAAAAAATGTTTACAATCAACAATAATTTTACTACACTATCAAAATTTTAATTTACTACTCACACACTTAATTTTACTACATGAATTTTTCATTACAATTAATTTTACTACTCCGATCTCAATTTTACTGCTACTAACTCAAATTTACATTGTAGGCAAATAAATTGTGTCTACACTATAGACCTCTAGCAATTTGCAATTCGCAATTATTAGTGCATAAGTAAAAATAAACTTTTCACATACACTAAAGACGAGTATAAAATTGTTACGGGGTTGAATCTAGTTTCGTAAGGCACGCACAGGTCGAAATTAGCCAATTTGGCAGTAAATTCCAAACCAATTACATTCCGTAAATTATTGGTCCTTTGGAAGTTAAATGATCTCGCCTGCTTGTCTATAAATTTGTCGGTCGAGTAAAAGTCGATTATTCTACTGATCAATTGGATCGACCATAAATATGAAGGTGACCATTTACGTTACATACGATTATAATTAAGTCCAATTATTTTTATGCTCCAAGAAGGTGCATAATCAACATATGCAATATAATATGGGCATATGGCACCGTCCAAGCTATGAAAAATCTAGCTAGCTAGACCATTTACCAATTACCACCAACCATTTTGTAACTTAGTAACAAGGTATAGCGTTAACTTAGTGGATCGGACAATTTATTTCTTTCAAATAAATAAAAGTCGAATGCAATTGCATTGGATGCGTCGAGTTTCTCTTCAAAAACCCAAACTCATAAACAACTGAAAATAAATAATAAGTAGATAAATTATTAATTTATAACATACTTTTATTGTTACTTTGTCTAGTTGAAACATATGAGTCCAATTAAATCACATTCTCAGATATTGGCACCCTATATATGTATACAACTATACATCATAGCAAATGACAATTACATCCACCAACAAAGAAATTATTTAATTTACGAGTAAAAGCAAAAAAATGATTAATTAAACTCATACACTACCTACTACCTAATGCAACATGCATCTAAAATAAAAAATATAATTATTATTTATACCAAAGAAAATAAATAAAATAAATAAAGAAAAGCATATATAGAAATTGTACGCAAAGCTAAAGACAGTGACAACACAGAAATTGCTCATATATGGAGTAACCAGTCAGATTTCCTTACACTTTCGGGCATATTAATCCTATACGAAAATCTTGAAAATGCAATTTAAAGCTATGTTTCAAGAGTTCATAGCCATGCACGCAAGTTTTTTGAATTGACAATTCTCATCAAATAACGCTTTCATTACTTTGGTGATCAAGACCTAAAAGGCCAAAACTAAAACATAGGAGTATATATATGCGACTCATATGATCTAATAATTCTGCCCCTAGCATTGTTTATATGACCTTTCAGGAACATATATCCAAATTAACCCGATTCTCGAAATTTTATGTTTTGCTCTTAAATTAAAAGTTTTAATTTTTTTCATAACGATATCGTATCTCAAACCAAGTTTTTTATTCCTGGCGATGAGTGTCAGTAGGATTTGGTAGTAATGTAACTTATATTTCAACAATTATAGGATTATTCCAACTTAATTAAAGATCTCAAGTAGTTTATTACCTAGTCTGCATGAAAAACTCGCGGATCGGAGTATATAAGCTCGAAGTGATCAGAGCTGGATCCGACCCGATAGCTAATAATTAGGTGATTTTTAAGAAAATTAAGAAGCCACATAACATAGCCATATCATACCAAATTTAAGGAAGGTGATGTCTTTCCTTCATATGTACGTAGTATGTGGACAATGTAATTACAACAAAAATTGGATTATATGAAAAAGCATTTCTATTTTGGGAGTAGGAATATTTCCCAGGCTCTAACATAATTATTTTAGTGCGTTATGTATACTTCTCGTCCAATGATCGATCACGTCTTATCTACTTTCATTTTTGCTTGTATGTGTATTGTTCTTACCAGAATAATGGGGGAAATTCTACTATATATCAAAAGCCGATCAATTATCATTTTCACAGTGAACAACTACTTAAGTTGGATGTATAAATTAACTTGTTAAAAAGCTAGCTAAGTAAGGTAACAAGAACGACTATTTATCTCAATATATTTTTTTTGAAAGCCAGGTAAACGTTACAATGAAGGAAAAAAGTTAAGCCATATATACTAGAAGCTAAGCGGCAATTGAATTGGGTACTTTGTCGTCTCAAGCAAGATCGTGTTAGACGATCATACTGTGCTCACCAAAATCTTTTTTCATCTAATCCGAAATACATTTACGCCAATTACATTCCTAGATTAACACCACTCCGGATTCACCTAGTTTCTACATACGCATCATCACATTATAGTTCGGCTGCGAATTTTACGTGCATCCAAAACAAATAAATTGTTCAATTCTTAGACCATCAATATGTTTAGTAATTATAATCCTAATCAAAAAGTACACCGAAATTGCTAATCCACATAGTAAATTCCCACTGAGAAAATCTACATACACTTTTAGAACAACAGGAAAATAAGACTCCCAGTTTAGAAAAAAACAGCATACAAAAACGGTGCATACATGTGTGTTTCACTCTTCGTGTGGTATAGTTGATGAGAAAATATATATATGGAAATGTGACCAGCTCTTTCATTATCTGTCGTCGACTGTCATTATTATTCATCATGAAATTATTTTAACTCTAATAATATTTACTACATACTTTTTATGTGCAAATAATAATAATAATGTTGCAATCACTAACCACTAATATGTTTATTTAAAGCGTGAAATTACAAAGTCAAACTAACCAAATCTGCTAGAGCTATAAACATCAACCCAAAAGTTTTAAATCACTTTCAGAGCTTCTGCATCCACTTCCTTAACACTATACCGCGCGAAGTCCTTTAATCCTTTATGAAGAAGTTTTATAAGTTATGAAAAAAGGTTAATTAGAAGGAAAAATGACTAATTAAAAAATGGGATTAGTTAGTTAAGAAGATATTTCAGTGCTAGAATTGTTAATAATGATGGTCGAGCACCGATCTAGATATTTTGGTCAATTTTCGTCAACATTATGTAAATTTTAGATTACCATAGAAATTTTGGAGAAAGAGCTGAGTTTAATTTTTTAAGAAGCTATTGATCGGCCCATAGAATCAACCATGCATCATTAGCCAGCAAAAAAAGGAAACCAATATCTTGACAATTACACGAATCAACTTAAAATCCATGACGACATAAGAAACTACCAAAGAGTGTACTAAATTGTGAAATGATGTGACAATTGACTTAACCCTATCGAACTATTCTGATTTTACACAATATTTCAAATTATCGACTTCTATTTATTCGGAAACATGCATAGATTAATACAGATTAAATTACTGGTGATAGATATGTTCTACTCTTTTCAAAGATTCATATATATCGACGAAATTAAAAAGAGAAAATCATCAAATGTAATGGCATGCCAGGCAATCCCACCTGAGAAAACATGCTTTAGGTTCCCCTCGAATTTTTCTCTCTCTTATTTCATGGTATCTTCAAACAGGAAAACCCAATTTGTGTCTACCTATTAATGTGTGGGATTCCACCGATTTTGATTCACATATGGAATCCTAGCACGAATACCACTATCGTTTCCTCCTTTCTTAATTTGTCTGCCTCGACTAATTAATCCCATTTTAATTTATTTACTACGGAGTACTACTTAATTTAGATACGAAAATTTTCCAATTGTGATTAATTAAATGTTTGAGTGTATATATGTGGGATTAAGCGTGTCGATTCTCCGCATATATTTAAATATACAGTTCGTTCTTGTTAGCAACACTAGCGGCATGCACCATATATATATAACTAATTAATTAAGTACTATCATTAGATTATTACATTGGGTGGTACTACTACTTAATTGGCTGGTTTCCTAGAAGAGTATGTTTACGACATTATATTTATAATTTCTTCACTTTTAAGATTCTAGCAACCTGCTACATGGGTTGTTTTGGCATTCATCATCGTTCTCGAATCTGGATGGATCCAGATGGAAATGTAATCGATTTGTGGCGCGACAAACGTAAATATGTCACACGTTATTGAATAATTCAACTTGTGTAGAAATCACTAAGAGAGTGTTTGGGAACAAGGATTTGATTCTCAAATCCAAATTTGACACAAATTACATGTTTGGGAACTCAAGAATTTGAGAATTTGGATTTGTGTCAAATCCTTTTGGAATTTGTATCAAATCCAATTAGGCCAAAAACAATCATTTTAAAATCCCACCCTCCCCAAACATTGAATTTATATTTGAATTCTACATTCTCAAATGATGGATTTGAAATGATTACAAATTTCCAAATTCATGTTTCCAAACATTACCTAATCGTAAATAATGTAGTTTTTGTTGTTAATCTTTCATGAGGTTCAAAGATCAATTATTTATTGACAAAGCAAACCGAGAGGATTCAAATGTAGAACCGTAATTATCATCACCTCCAATTTAACCATTAGGCTAATAATTATCATTGGTTTCATGGATGAAATACTCCCGAAGTCCCAAATCCCAAGTCCGAACTTATGTAAATGTTATCCCTTATAAGTTTAATTGAGTTAAGATGGTATCAGAGTTTGTGATTATTGAATGGTCGAGAGCCATTGAGGTCTCATGTTCTTCTTGTTGGTGATGTGGGCCAACCCGTTGATCTTACGCCGGAGTAGTTGTTGGAATAAAATGCAAGCTAAAAGTGGGCTGACCTCAGAAATAGTGGGCTTTTGCTTTAAATTTTTACGACATGCATTCGGCCCCGGTTTAGTCTAATCTGTTTCATAGTTTTGGTAAACCTTTGAAACTCCATCGTGATTCCACATCTGGGTTGATTAATTAGGAGTAAAATATTTCATAATGGAGTCAATGACTCGGTTACTTTTAGTGGTCGAGCAGATCCTCTGTTTCATTACCAGTGAATATTGTGTGAGACGGTTTTACCACGACTTATTATAACACACAAAATCGAAATATAACTTTTTATTTATCAGATGATTGAAATGCTTGCAACATCTTATCATAAGCTTAATTAATGCATTTTACTCAAAGAATCGAGTTGCTAAAATTTCATGGAGTGACTAAGTGAGATACAAAATTGAACAAATGATCTGTATTCCTAATAAAAATTAAGAACCATGACATTGTTTGCATTTTTTTCATACGATGGTCGATGAACTAATGTATAGTCAATCAACCGACATAACAATGTTCATTATATGCCGAGTTATTTGACAAAACAAAATCTATGTTCTCAATTTGGGACAATGTTATGTAGATCACAATTGTCTTTAATTATCTTATCGTAAGCGGGAGCCTTTTTAAACACTATGTTGTTAGTGTATGTTGTTGTTGTAGTAGTAGTATATTTGAGATGCATGATTATAGTGCTTAACTAGACCTAAGAAATCAGATTAGGCCTGGGCAACTGAAAAAGTAATCTTGTCTTGTGCGATCAATGTTAATAATAATGCTATATTTTAGCCGGAAAAAGTAATTAAAGGGGATGCACTATTAAGGGCACTTGATCTTTTCTTCTATTCAATTTCCACAACAAAATCCTGGCAATGACACGGCATATATCGACCAAATCACTCCGATCCCCCTCTTTTAATTTTGCGGTTTGTACTACCGGCCGGAATAATTGCCATATGTACGGATCGAATTGACATAAAAATCCCTCAAAACAAAAATTGACGGGAAGGTTTTTATCAGGGCTGTTAATGAATATTTTCGCATTGGTCACTATTTGCATTTTCTTCACCGATTCATTATACTTTTTCAGTTTTGAAGTCGAGAGTATCCATCAAAATTTATCAGCAAATTAAGGTATGAAACCTATTTACTAAGATCACGCTTGGTTTAAACGGTGAATCAAGGGTCTAGACTTGGGATGGTGACTTTCTGGTCTCATTGATAGTCTTTTGTGATTATGATGGGTAGATCCATTACACAAACTGTATGGAGCAATGCTAGTAGCCTTAACATTGTTGGGACATAACATTAGATAGGAAACTAATGTTGTGCCCGGACACAATAATGCTGAGGCTAACAATAATTCCCCACCGCATGTACATATTTCTATTCCCCCCTAGATTTGAATTGGAACCCTTGATCAAAACAAGTTGCAACCTAGATATTACAACTATTTTATCTCATAATAAACTCATTTAGTTACAATTTGCACAACCTAGTAATTTAATGACGAGTTTTAGACTAAAATATTACATTCACTAAGCAAGTAGTAGTAGCCTTTTTATCTTTTTCTTTTTTGATCAACAAGATTTCAAGTCAAAATGCCAAAATCATGGAAAACAATCCTTTTTTTTTTTTTTTGGAAAATGAAAAACTCCAATCAGTTAAGGAAGAAATGGGGCCGAAAACAATAGATAATGGTGTCCACTCGTACCATTAAGCAACTCGGGAGGCACAAACAAAGACAAGCAAATTAAAGAAAAGAAAAAAGCAAAGCAAAGCACTCTTCCCTTCCCTTCCCTTCCCTTCCTTAGGCTCTTTGCATTGCATCAGCTTCCAACATCCCCAACACATTTGCCCCATTCTCCATTATTACATACTCTAGTCAATTATCGATTTCCGTCCTTGTACTCTCACAATTAGCTCGTGAAAAACGAGCACGATGTTTCGTATGAAACTATCTCACGATAAGTTAATTGTAAAATTATATTATACATAAGTGATTAATATTACTATATTTGAATCTTTTAAATATGCAGTCTCTCTAAATGTTTTGGTCTCATATTATGTCTAAAATAAGCGTTATTATTTCCATATGAGTTTTCAGCTATTCACGCTAAATTGTGTACTGCGCTTTACTTGATAGCTCTTAACCGAACCTGACGTAGTACATTTGGAAACTCGTTTTGAAATAATATTTTGCAAAAAAAAAAAAAAAAAAAAAAAAAAATTGCACCAAAAAAAAAAGTGAAAAGAAAACAACAGAGCAATTTCGTCACAACAATTGTCTCTTTTACTACTTGATTGATTTTACGTAGGGGTCTCAATTTGGTCTCCGTCTTTCGATTTGTTTAATTGTGTCCCTTGAAGATACTCTTTAGTATCTCTTTGAATATTCAGGCTTTGTCCATAAATGTAGACTAGGGTGTCGTAGTATCATACTAATAATAACAACCCATATGCATCAACCCGTGCCCATTTTCTAACCCCAACTTAATGAGTACTTCTGTTCATGTTGGTTGCGTATATACTTCCAACGATCTCTCCTTAATTAACAACTTATATACGGAGTAGCTAACTAATAAGCAGATAGACTCTTCACACGTCTTAAATAAGCTAGAAAGTATAAATGTTTAGCACTCACGATAGTATTCCATATAGTAGTATTACCGGAAATGAAATACTTTATCACCAATTAATAATAATCGATTTAATTAAGGGTAAAATCACATTTGAGTTAAAGTACTCCATAGTTTGATTTATTATCTCTTGCCTATTTTATGGGTTTGGCCCAACTATTTCATGAAATCGTACACTTAAATTAATCGTATCAGATTAAATTTTTGAGTAGGGTTTTTGGCACATTTATGGATAAGGGAATCTAATTATATAAGTGAATTAAGATGGGATGGAAGTGCATGCAATGAAGGACATGCATACGTGTGAATGGTATGGGCCCACACCGAGTCTACTTTTCTTGTGTATAAGAAGGGCCATTCTCCACTTAGTGCTCTTCATTCCTAAGTGTGTTGTGAGCCTCAGAGTTTTTGAGTCTTACAATTCAGAGCACTGCTAGCCCTTATTCTTAAGCTCCCAACAAAAAAAAAAAAAAAAAAAGATTTTCAGTACAAAATAACCTACAAAAAATGGGTTGTCAATCAATTTGTGATATGATAGCAAAGGCCAAGTTGTACCTGGCTATAATTTCCCTGCAGTTCGGTTACTCTGGGATGTATATCGTAACTGCGCTCTGTTTGAAACATGGAATGAACCACTTTGTTCTTTCGGTCTATCGTCATATCTTTGCCACTATCGCAATTCTTCCTTTTGCCCTTATTTTTGAAAGGTTACCTACCTTAACACCCCACCCTCTTCTTGACCTCTGTTATACTCATATGACTCCTCGTGCATATTATGATATTATCCTAGCACGTACTATATATATATCTTAATATTGACGACATATATTATGATTTCTCGTACAGGAAAATCAGGCCAAAGATGACCCTCTCGGTTTTCTGGAAAGTAATGGTGCTTGGTTTCCTTGAGTAAGTCTTAGTAGCATCATAATGACAATCCTCATCGCGCTATATAATTATATCATCGATCTCATTTTCGAAAATGAATATAGGTAGCCGAAAACTCGACTTTTCGAAATTATATGCATGAACATATATAGGTTTAGGGATTTCATGCATATACGTAGTGCAGGCCTGTTAATCTGTTATTATAAATTTACAAGATAATTAGTAAGGTAAAAACTCTACGTAAATCTCACATATATACGTCGGTAATTTTCAGGCCTGTGCTGGATCAAAACTTGTATTACGTGGGTTTACAGTACACTTCAGCAACATTCGCTTCTGCCAGTGTGAATGTTTTACCTGCAATTACTTTCATTATGGCAACTATTTTCAGGTATGAATATCTTTGTATATATAACGGTTTCCTTCTAACTTCAGCTATACTATTTTTGGAATTTTGTACGTAAGTTTTGTAACAATACTAACAGTAGTTCTCATTTGCAACAATTTTGTCATATATGTCTTGTGTGAGGCTTTAAAAACATGCACTACTATTATTATGATCCCGCAAATTCCGAATTCCAAAAATAGGGTAGTAAACTCCCTTTGTAATTTATACTCTTACTCGATCTCAATTTTTACATTTCTCACTAGCCAGTATAAATGTAAAAATTATCTCTTGGAATATTAGTTTCGGCGTTATGTAGAATAAGTACAAAATGATGAATTCTTGGATTAGTACACATGCCACAAAAGCTTAATAGTCTAGAAGACTAGTTGGATTTTTTTTTTTTTTTTAATTAATCCCCTATGTGTTAGATTGTTTTATCATTGATGTGAAGTCATCAAATTAAATAGTACTCATACACGAATATGATGTTACTTTTTTGAAAGCTTCATTTTCCAATCATAGAAATAACGTTAGTGAAGAGTGAGATCACTCAAATTTTTTCTAGTAGTATATCCTTTCAAGTTTTATTTGTCGAGAACTAAGGTCGACATTGCCTGTCTACTAATATGGTAGCTAATTATTCCATATGATATTCCATTTAAAATTTCTTTTCTTATTTTTTCAATTGCTGGAACCTCCATTTGTTGCATGATAATTAATTAAAGTATATAACTTTACTATAATGCGTATGATGTGGCTTCAATGAGACAATATATGACTATGACTCGATCATTAGCACCACAAACTACCAACCAACTTAATCTAGACAACATAAATGGAGTATTTTTCACTCTTCCCTCTTAATTGGACAACCAAAGTTCGGCCCCTACCCACAAACACGAAACCGCAATCATGTCGAGTCGAAGTCATCCTGATTACCGTATTAGACCATCTTACGCAAGACCGCTATTATCGTAAGATATAACTCAAACATGCATGGAATGGACATCACCTAATACATATATACTACACAAAAAGTTTCACCACCAAGATTCCTGCAAAGTTATTCACATGCCATAGGAATTTGCTGATATTCCTTGTGTTAGAATATGTTCGAGGAAATTAAAATCACCAAATTAAAAAGTCACAAAATAAAGAACATGTTCGACTGATTTGTTTTATGTTCGAGCTATTTTTCATGTGCATCTTAAATGTTTACGTGTAATTTTTTTTTGGGATTAGGTTGGAAAAAGTTGACATAAGGAAGATACCTAGCCAAGCAAAGATCATAGGAACCATAGTGACGGTAGCCGGAGCCATGGTAATGACCATCTACAGAGGCCCCGTCGTTAATCTGTTCGGCGGACATGCCGCCGAGCATGCCGCTACCGCCGCTAACTCCGGCCACAACTGGGTCATTGGCACTCTCTTTGTCCTTGGCAGTTGCTTTGGCTGGTCTGCCTTTTTCATCCTCCAAGTAAGTAGTAATAGTCGATCACTTCAATTCTTTTTTACTATAAATAAATTCCTAACTTCCGTTATTCTTTTTAATCACAAATTTACATGAAATTATCGACTAATTAATAGTCTGAAACCGTCTCAAATGAAATTGAGATGGCATGTTAAATGTACACCACGTCTATTATTATAACGTGAAACAGTCTTATACGAGAATTCAGAAAATGCACGTTGTTACACGATAACATATCAACATCATAGCTTATATGCACCCTTTGGATAATGCAGTCATACACAGTGAAGGAGTACCCAGCAGAGCTATCACTAACAGCATGGATATGCTTCATGGGATCAATGGAAGGCGGAGTCGTGTCGCTTGTCATGGTTAGGGA
This sequence comes from Spergularia marina, assembly GCA_963680865.1. NCBI lineage: Eukaryota > Viridiplantae > Streptophyta > Magnoliopsida > Caryophyllales > Caryophyllaceae > Spergularia > Spergularia marina. Next base: position 27,346,893 of record OY804551.1, on the reverse strand, counting down.
CATGAAAGCTTGGGCTCTTGGCTGGGATTCTAGACTTCTTGCTTCTGTTTACACTGTAAGAATTTTTTTTTTTACTCATCTAATTTACCTTACCTTTTCTTGTTAATTTCAAAGAAATGCAATAATCATAATTAGTTATTAGTGGATTAAAACTATTTTGTTCTAATTAACTTTTTTTTTTTTTTGCATGATATTATTATTAGGGTATAGTCTGCTCTGGAATTGCCTACTATATTCAAAGTGTCGTGAACAGAGAAAGAGGGCCTGTGTTTGTGACAGTCTTTAGCCCTCTCTGCATGATCATCACCGCTGCTATGGGTTCCATTATCTTGCACGAGCTACTTCACCTTGGCAGGTCCGTTACTCCTACGTTTTTTCACACTTTGTCTTATTTGTCGCGTTTTTTAATTATCTTGTTTGACTTTACATGATAATCTACTAAAACAAGTAAAATGGAAACTGTATTTGACAAGCAAGCAAATACAATGCATGATAATAATAATGAGTTATGACGTAGTTTATAATGGAATTATAGGTAGTTTTCATATTGCCAGGTATTTTAAAATGATTTGAAGGCATTTTCAAGCAAAAGTACCTTTTGTAATTTTGAACCCCACCATTTCGATTTGTTTGCGAATGATAACAAAGAAATTGCTACTTGAAAGACACACTTTTCGCCTACTATTTCCACTTGTTTTTTTTTTTTTGCACAACTAATAATGTTCCACCACACAAGGAAAAGAATATCATGTCTAATTGATCAAGAGAAAGTAGTATTTCTATGAATAATTCTAATGTTTAGACGCATAATAATCCGATTTATGAGCGTACTGATATATAGTCGAAATTGATGAGCGATATCGATGCTAACAAACAATAATGTTAATGTGTGTAATGATGCAGTGTAATAGGAGCAGTGATAATAGTGGCAGGATTATACACAGTTGTATGGGGGAAAAGCAAAGATCCAGCAACAAACACAACAAATGAGAAAGGCAAGGCACAAGAATTGCCCATCATTAATGACAACACAATGAACATCATCACCAATAATAAATCTACTAATAATGATATTAATACTTTGGATAATAATAATGGATTTCCTTCTGGAATCTCTGTCATCAAGCTCCCATCAACTCAAGATGGACATAATCATACGGCTCTGATTTGATGTCATGATGTGGGACACTTGATCAAGAAAAAAAAAATGGGATATATGATGTAATAAATTGGGTTTATTACTTTCTTGGTAATATTCTGAATTTTGACAAGGAATTAATGCTAAAGGGTTTTTGGTGATGAAGATGAAAAAAAAAAAAAAAAATTATTAAGATCTAATTGGAGAAGATGTGGTGGAAGAATTTTAATCCTTTATTTTTGCTCAACTCTCTTTGTATAATCTTTTAATTTTGTTGTTTTTTTATTAGTGGAACTTACTAATTAATGTTAATTTTAATTCCGCAAAAATGGAGCATTTTATATGCCTCCTAGCTAAATGTGTAACCTTTTGCTTCCTCTGTATCTTCTTTTTTGATATTATAATTAAAGATCTCAAGTGATTAACTTGATGCTTTTCGTACGTTGTTTATACCCGTCTTTGTTTTAGATGATTTTTTTTTTTTTACATTAATCTTAGTTATTATTCCGTAACTTTTATATTTATTTGTGGTAATTAAGCTTTAAAAATACTCTTTATATATAGTTCATACGGAGTACAATGCAAATTAGAAGCATCATATATCCTGCATTAGTAATATAATGATGTACTCCGTGGTAAAAAGGTTGTGGGGTTTAACAATAGTGCTACTGATGATCGAACCTTATCCATATGTAGGTGCTAATAGCATGATAATCATCATTAATCCTATGTTTACGTTGGTGCTTACATTAATCCTATGTTATCCTTTAAGTTACATTAATCTTTAAGTTCATACAACATATTCGGTCTGATTTGATCCATCATCCATGCAAAATTGCAAGTAGTGCGTAGAAGTATAGTATACTCATTCGATATGACGAAATCACCGATTATTTACAATATTTAGTTTCTTATATTTTGTAAGTGAAGTTGAAAAAAAAAAATGCAACGTTAATTAAATTTGTGTGGGTTCTCTACGACTACTTTACTCATATGAATTTGAGAACAGTCAACTCAAGAAAAACGAAAAAGCGAAAGCCCTAGCTAAGCTGATCGAACCTGGAACACGATACCGACATATATATATATCCAATCCGTAGCGGCTAGTCGTTTCCAAGCAAAATGGTGACCCGATGTGGCGATGTATGAGACTAACAAAATACTATTCCAATGCAAAACCAGACGATTTTTCACATGGATGTGATATATACGTGTTCGATCGATATAAGAATGTTCATGACTAGAAGTTTATTCGATATAAAACATGAGAATATACTTAAATTAGAAAGATCGTTTAAGAACTTATGCACTGCCAGAACAATCACATTACGAATATATAAGGGCATCTTCATAGCTAGACAAACATGAACATGACCATTATTTGTCTTTCAAGTGATCATATACTTTTAGAGCAAAGTGTGAGAGAATAAATTATGTAATTTTCGAACAGATTATATATATATATGTCTGAAATTGCTAAAGTTTTGTGTGCATGAATCCGATCCCAAGAGATCATTGCAGGATTTCATGAATACTAGTGCGACTTACCAAATAAAGTCCTAGCTACCAAAGCTAAGACAAATTAGAGATCCCATTAGATGTAGAATCAGCACGACAATCGAATGCGACAACATACAATAATCACTAACAAAAATTTCAAGGTGAGAAATTTAAACGATATATCGTATACAATATTGTATGACTAAACAAAAAATGTGTAATTGGGCGAAAACTCTTAATCAATATTAATTTGTTTTTTTTCTTTTCTTTCAATACCATCGTACTAAATTTGTTACCATAAAAACGTTTTAAAAAACCATGTTACATTTGATTTGGATTAAAGTGAATAGTTTATCAATTTAGCCAACCGGTGATTTACGACAAGTCTTTCTTCTGGATTTTAGTTGAATGGCACCTACATCTAATTGAATTGATGTACGGTCTTTGAAACATTTTAAAAACGACAACCAAAAACAGATGGTCTTCCAGCAAGATAGCTAATTGGCCAAGAAATTCTGTGACACACGATAAATAAAATCACTAAAGATATCGAAAATTACAAATTTCTTGCCTCAAGACAATATCCGATTTAAACGAGAACTTGTAACCTCCGAGTCGCAAGTTACGTATCCCAAGTCGAAATGACAAGGGCCTAGATCAAAATGATTGGGCTTTTGGGTGATTAATTAGCAAACGAGAAAAACATGAACAGCCAATCAGCCATATACAGGTAAAGTAGTCCTGATAAGTTGAGCAAGTATTCCAAAACACGCCTTCTTGTTTCCCATTCGTCATCTCATCTTTTATTCTCTCTTACTCTGCTTCCATTTCACTGAGGAAGCAAAACCCAGAAAAGAACAAAAAAAAAAAAAAAAAAGATGGTAATGTGGGTATTCGGGTACGGGTCGCTTATATGGAAAGCTGGGTTTAATTACGATGAACGTCTTCCTGGGTTTATCAAGGGCTATCGCCGTGTCTTCTATCAAGGTATCTCCATTATCTCCCTAATCAGTAATTAATCTTATGATTTATTGTGAAAGTTTTCAACTTTATGATTAATTATTTTTATAATAATTTGATAATGTGAAGTTTTATTTTGGTGGGTTTGAATTGATTATATTATGTAGGAAGCACTGATCACAGAGGAACTCCAGAATATCCAGGTAGAACTGTCACGTTGGAGCCTGCTGATGGAGAATTTTGTGTAAGTCCAATATTTTTCCAGTTAATTAATTGGTTTTTATCTGCTTGTTTCTTCTATAATTAAGGTGATCTTGGGTTTTGGTTGATTAAATGTTAGGAGTTCAGAAAATTTGGTAAAGTTGGCATTAATATAATGCTGTGAAAATGGTAAAGTTTGATTCTTTATCTATGTTTTTACTATGGGTGATCACTTGAAATGGTAAAAAATAAAAATTTGGACAAGTGCATAGAAGGATGTAGTATGTGCAATAGATTGGTGAAAAATGGGCTGTAAATTGAACATCACGTTGTTGGTTGGGAAGAAAGTAGTGAAATCAGTGGCTACATACACATTGTTGATTATGCTGAAATTGGAAGAGTTGATTTCGGTGCGGCAGTATCATGACTTACATAGTTACATTTCCTTAATTTCTGGTGTTGTAGATGGTTGGTTTTGGGTCTTTGCAGCGGCAGTTGTTAGCGAATTCATCATGTTTAATCGAAAATTCTAGCCAAGAGTTCATAGGATTAACAAGCTTGGCATGTGTTGTGTCTATTAAGGCTGCGAAAACAAAAGTGATCATATACTGTTTAATAGTGATTGGGAGTTGTATGCAATTGAAAAAGAAAATCTGACAGATTTCTCTTTCTTGCATTGAATCTGCTCTACCGGAGTCTAGTGTTAAAGTTCTCTGATCGAATCTAGAAACTAGGACTTTTTTACCTGAACATGTTAAGCAAACTGTTGATGCTAGCTTATAGTGTCATCCTTTCCTGAAGATTGCACTTGCTTTTGGCCTTGTTTCTGAAACTTGTAAACTGCTTACCAGTGTAACGTTACTCTTCTGGTTTGATATATGAACGTTATGATCAGTAGGCAACTCAACTAATTCTGTCAACTTTTGGGGTGTAGTGTGGGGTTGCTTACAAGGTATCTAACAAGGAGGACATTGAATCTGCCATCAATGTAAGATTTTCCTGCATATTTCCCCTGGGTTCAGTTTTTACCCTTGTGTTGTCCCTCTCTTTTGATGCTGTCTTTTTAACAGAATCCCCTCTCCGGGGTATTATGACATACAGCATCTGGAAGTGCGTGAGAAGCAGTACGACCAGAAGGTTTTTGTTGATTTCTATGCAGTAAGTACCAGAGACTATTTCTCTCATTTCCTTGCATTTTTTTGCTGATGTATACAATTTTCCGACTTAATGCTCAATCGCTCATGCACTGTTGACGATGTATTTGTTCACAATGTTGTGCCACTCTACAGGAGTCGACCGATGCAACACCTGCCTTAACTGGAGTGTTGGTGTAAGTACCACACATTTGAGCCTCTACATTGCTTAAGCCATTTCATCAGCTTCTGATAGTTGAATACTGCAGGTATATTGGCTCTTCAGATGGGAAACTCAATGAGAATTATCTAGGTCCTGCACCACTAGAAGAGATAGCTAAGTATGTATTACTACCTTCTGCACTTGATTATTGATCATAAATTTGGCATTAGTTTTTCCTTTGTGTGCGTAACTTCTCTGGTTGGTGCGTTTTTTGCAATCATTTTGAATCACTATAACCTTCCCTATGTACTTCTGGACTTGCAGGCAAATTGCTCGTGCAGAAGGCCCCTCAGGACCTAACAGAGACTACCTCTTTCATCTCGAGACATCACTCCTTGAACTTGGTATGGCTTCATATATACAACTTCTATGGTATGATGAGTCAAATTAAGTTTCCGATGTAACTGATAATGCCCTTGTTTTTCTTATGTGTGGGTGTTCACTAGGATGCGAAGATCCTCGTGTCATGGATCTTGCCAAAGAAGTTCGATGTGTTCTCTCCCAGGAGCCAAAGATTTCTTAAAGTATGGTAACCAGTTTGACTCTGATTGGAAGCATCTTCTCCAACCTTCAGGCGGAGGGCAGTACTTAACAATAAAGATTAAGTATGCGACACACTCATATCCTGTTATTAACTTGGCTACTATTGTGAGAGTGATCAGATTAACTTATGCTTAATGCCTACATTTGCATTGGTTTTTTTTTTTTTTTTTTTTGGTTACAATTTGCATTGTTTCCTCCCTGGCAGATATACTTGCCCAAACTGAGGAGCCATCATTTGGGCTCTGTTGGCCCCCCAAAAAAGGCCAACGAGTTCTTATTCATCTTTAAACTTCCTACTTTTAATTATGGGGTGTTTATTTTTAAACTTTTTACTTAAAATCTTTTCTTATTTGTACATGTAAAGACCAAAACACCCCTATTTTATTAATTTGTTTGTTGAAAATGCAAGTGGAGCATACTCCTATGTCGTAATTTTACACCAAGTGGACTTTAAAACTCATTCTTTATTCTATTTTTTTTTAATTAAAATTGTGTTTCGTCCCTGTGGAGTATTTGATTAATACAGCCGATCTGACTTCATCTCATCCCGTTTCACACCCTATTCTTCTCATCTTAGTTTGAATTTCATCAAAATAGAAAGTACATTAATGACCAAAATACCCTCCAAATTAGTTGATAATTAATTTATAACCTTTAATTGCAACATTAAGATTAATTAATTAAGAAAAGTAAGCCATGCATCTGAACAAAAGTACTCCGCGGTTCATTATCCCATCTCATCTATTCCCATGTTAATCCAAACAAGGAAAAATGAGTATTATCCCACTAATTCTCTACCATAAAATCTCACCTCTCATCCTATCCCTTATTCCAATTCTCATGCCACAATCCAAACGATCCTTGTAGGTCTTAACCTGGGGGATTTTGCTTAACCGGCGGTGCCGGTGATGATGTTTCTATCATTCTGAAAAAGTTGGGTGTGAGGCTGTGTCAATGGCCTTTTACCATCTTAAATATAGTTTTTGTCTTTTCCTAATGTTCCAACTGATATTTACTGCATTTTTTTTTATAGTTACCATCCCATGATGATATGGTGTGAAATCAAAATGTATCACTTGCAAACCCAGTATTTTATCGTAATTTATATTCCTTAATCAGTCTCATTAATTTATCTTGAATTCTTAATTAATTTTGCAATTAACGGTTGTGAATGTATTACCGTCTAATTTAGCAATAAAGAAATCAATTATAATGATCAGTTTGTAACATGAGAACAAGACACGGTTGAATGTTTAATGACACGATTGAATGTAATAAATTGTCCACAATGCTCATAACAATCATATGAATAGCAAAAAACATCGATTTTGAGGATAATTTTAGCCACTTTGTAATATTAATAATAATAATCTTATTATCACAAGAGGTTGAATTTATAAGAAGATGATTAAACACACAATCAGTTAAAATTTCCAAATACCAAATCTTCAAACCCAGAATGAACATTAATTAAAGCTCGGAACCCAAATCCGAACCCTCAACGGTCATCAACACAGGCAAATTTCTAAGACAAGTTCAATATCTAGATACAAGTTCAACCTAATCCTTACAATCTGTAATAATTCTACCGGGCACACCAAAAAAAAGAAAAAAAGAAATACTCCGTATGGATGAATAGATACACGGGCTCTATGCCTAAGTTACTTCTCCATGGTGACCTTTATGAAGCTTGGGAGTAATTAATCGCTATCACTATTACCTGCAAGAGGAGGAAACATATCAGCACTGTGCCGGACACGAGCCAGATATGTAGCCAAGGTAACTGATAAAAGATTCGTATATGTCAAGTATTGCATGCAGATGAACTAGAAGAATGCAAGAGTGTACGACTAAAGCATCACGAGCTTAACATAACATAATCTGTGTCATGCACCAATCTCTGTTTGAGGAACCATACGTCCGTCGATACCTTATGAGTGACAAACAGTTTCCCAATAAATCAAAAGTGATAAGAAATGCAGAGAAATTGCGGAGTCTAATCAGCAAAACCTTGGCAAATCAGGGGAATGCGTGGTGCCAGATTGAAGAAGTCAAGAGAAGATTGAATTACCTTGATCTGAATCCTCGCTTTGACTGCCATCACCACCATTTTCTTGATCTTCACCCGCCGCCTCCTCATCCGCTACCTCCTCATCTACTTCCTCGTCCTCCTCATCATCGTCATCATCGCCATCGTTCTCGCTCTCTTCAGACTCACTTTCACTTAAATCTGGTATCTTGGGCTTAGGTGGTGGAGCAAAACTGGTAGTAGACCGCCGTCGAGAGCTGACTACGATGTTACTCAAATCTATGCCTTCAAGCTCTTTTGCTCTCTCCTTCCTCTTCTTGACTTCCTTGATGTCTGATAAAAACCAAGAAGAAAAAAAAGACAATATCACACTGTCAGGCATGTCTTCTTTTTATGATTTAGCCAGCAGTTCTCAACAGAATAAAAGGGTATACAAAGAGTTAGCCAACACACAAATACGGTACTTCAGAAAGAAGATATAGGTTGAAACTTGAAACAACAGTGATGAGTTTTCAGAAACTATGAGTGAACAATGATTAAGATACCCTTGGATCTTACATAAATAATTTCCCAGCCTATTACAATATAAATCAGTTTCCTAATAGGGCGAGCATGCTAAACCTTGACACTCTGATCAATAGAGACTGCAGTGCAGACACACTTTTAGAAGGAAAATGCTAGACAGATCTACCATTTCACAATGAGTTAGTAGAAATTTGACAAAACTAGACTCGTTTAACAGTGACCTGAAGCTCAGAAATTAATATGTTATACTCTTTTCTACAAGAATGTAAATAATATGCTTGTGGTAGTGCAAAAGCAGCAACATTGCCAAAAGAGTAAATGGATCACTTCTTCTCAATGGGATCCCAAGCGAAGATAAGTGAGCTGAAGTATAACACAGAATCACTACAGCTGCCAACTGCTAATTAACATATAGCACAAAAAGACATTCCTATACAAATCATTTACAGTGTCAGTCTAAGTGGCTTATCCCATGAAACACATAAACTTCATAGACCGAAAATTTTAATCACATAAAACCGTGCTAAGGAAGAACAGTAATGTCACCGGCTTGTAAAATACAGCAACTAATCAGAAGGTGCTCCTGGTATTTCTATCAGTAAATGCAACTTGCAGTGGAAACCATCTCACTGAAAACAGAAGTATTTAGGACAACTTTCCTCCAGCTAACATGTATCTACAACATATAGCAATTCATCAAAACATCTAAAGAGGACATGCGTAGATAATACTCCAAAAGCACCTTTCTCAGAAGGATTGGCTGACAAGCCCTCCTTTGATAGTAGTTCTTCCAGCTCCTTTATCAAACAAGATTCACGCTTGTTTTCTGGTGCCTGTTTGACTTTCTTGTAAACTACAGGGGGAACACTGGGGAAGAACAATGGCTGATCGTTAGCGTTAAAGTATGCCAGTAACAACTGGTATGTAACAATTGAGAGTATCAAAAGTTTGAAATCCATACGTTATTCCACAAGATTTGATTACTGATTTAAGATGCTCCACTTTTTTCCCATAAGAAGGTTTAGGAACCTCTTTCTTCTGCATGGTAAAACGCTGATCATTAAGACTGATATACACTAAAACGAATCCAGCCCACATAATAGTAGATTTCAAACGGTAATCTCACCTTCACAGGCTTCTCAGCAGATGATTCAGAGTTATCATCCTCAGAAACATCACCACCATCTTCACCGCCACTTGCCTCTGATTTAGATTTCGAAGCCTTACTTTGCTTTCTTTTTGCTCCTTCTGAGACCTCCTCGGCTCTCTTACGTTTTTTAACTGCTGCTGTTTTTTGTAACTTTGCTCTCGGGGCAGTTTTCTTCCTAACTCTCACTTCCTCCTCTGAAACATCACCACTTTCCTCACCTGAAGTGGTAGGCGCTTCCTCTTTGCTAGATCTAGGAGAGGCTTTTCCTTGAGAATCTTTCTTAACAGTTTTTTTCTTGTCAACCACGGCCTTTGGGGGGCTCTCCGGGGAATTTATTACCTGAACAATGATTATCAGTTTAGCACTCTTCAATAAGGTTGACAATTGATCATACCAGCCTTCAGGTCATATCCAATTTATTATTTTACTCACCTCGTCCACTTGCTGGCTGATAAACTTCTTGAAAGGATCCAAGGTCTGTTTCTCTATTTCAAGATCTTCCTCTAAGAGTCGACGTAACCCGGCTAAAGTAATAGTTCTGGCAAAACAACATACAAAGCAGTACAGAACATCTTAGCACATACTATAAGATCAATTGGAGGAATTACACAATGGCAAAATAGAAGTATAAGCATAAGCAACAAATTTTGAGTCTGGTTGACGTACTGAGAGTTCTCTCTGAGATAAGACGCTCTTTCCCAGACGGCCTTTCGTATTACGGCCTCACCTGGAGCAACTTTACTTTTTGTCCCTTCTCCTCCATTTGTATCGGCTTTCACCTTTTTAGATCCTGTCAAAAGACCCATAACAGGAGAGTCTTCCATCATTTCTCCACCTCCAGAGTTCACGTATTCTGAATCTTTTTTTGCTTCAGACTCATTCACTTGATCTCCTTCAGTTGAGGAAGCGGCATTTTCCACAACAGCGGGCAATTTATCAGCAGTGGCAGATTCTGTGCACTAGCAATAAAAGGGAGACGAAGTAACTTTCCTTGAACAATTACGATTATCAAAGACGCAAGTGTAGAACTGGGTCATTCATCATGACAATTTCAACTCAATAAGTCAACGTAGAACCATTGTTCTTTCCTGTCCTTACATGGTACAACAGCAGCAACATTGGAAAACCATACCAATTCACATACAAAGACGTATAATCTAAACAAATATTCATAACAATTCTACACTACAATGTTCAGCTCCAAAAACACTCAAATCACCTTTGGCCATTTAAAAAGCACATCGTCTTTAATAAGTAAGAACACCAAACTGAGGTGCTTAGTTCCAAAAATTCTTAACTACCCCGGCTTAATAAATAGTGCATCATCTATACAAAGGTAATCTATACTCAAGTCCTTACTTCCGAAAACCCTTACACTACCTACACCTCGAAAAATCGATCACATCATCTCCAAATCAGGTAACAAACAAACACTCTACTGTAAGTCCCAAACTTCCACTATACATCAACAACCTCTAACTAGATCAATCAATATACAAATCACACGAACTATAAATCGATTATTACACTCCGAAAAACTGCCCACATTAGTAAAGAGCACAAATTCATAGTCACAGTCAAAATCAACACGATTTAGTATAATCATTCAGCAAAATACAATTGAGAAGCAAAATTTAAAAAAAAAAAAAAAGCAGGAGAGAGAGAGTATTATTACGTCTTGAAGCCACTGTTTGACCAAGCGTTTGTGAGAATCCAACGCGTGAGTTTCTAACCCTAAATCCTTCTCCAACAATCTTCTCACCCCTCCAAACGTCAATGAACTGCCAGAAAAAATCCCCAAATTTCACGAAAACAATTAAAATTAATCGCTAATTTTTAAGTTCAAAACCCTAGGAAAACGAATTAACACAACAAACATGATAAAGTATTAATTCAAAGTGGCGTAAATTAGAAGATGTAGGAGAGAGAAAGAGTAAGTACTCGGCTTGTTCTCGGAAGTAGGAAGCGCGGGAGAGGATGGCGGCTTGGATTTGGGACTCAATATTTTGCGCCGTGCCGCTATCTTGCGCGTCTTCCGCCATTGTTGTTCTAGTGTGCGCGATTTCTCTCTCCTCCTCTGTAGTGGGGGGGTTGAAGTTCACTAGTGCGCTCTATTTTGTGTAAAGTGAGTTCAGCGGTGGACTGAACCGATGAGGTGAAGTGAAGACTTCGAAGGATACGCAGTCAGCGTGACGGACTTGTTATGATCGTTTTGCCTCATTTTGTTTTGGATAGTTAAACTTTAATTTAGAATGGAGAACACGATAAGTAGTTTGACATGTATCGTGATATTAAAATGTCACCTTGGTTAAAATGAATCGTATTGATGTAATGGAACGAGAGTGTGGGAATAGTATGGTGGACATGCATTATTTTTGTAGGTTCAAAATTCATATGTTTGAATCGACTTTTTTTTTTCTCCAGAGATCATTGTCAATGTACTCTCCTTCCTTCTACTGCCGATGATGTCAAGCTTGTAAATGATTGTTTCGAAATGATTAAAGCCCCCAATTTGTAATCTATGATTCTTAATAGTGTTTTTTAATGGTAAGCGGAGCACTTCAGTTTGGGCATCCTGCCAAATTGTTTTACTACAACAAAATTTTCGCCCTTCGAGACAACAACAACAACAACAACAACAACAATCAAGCATTATTTTCAAAATGATTTTGATCCATTTTAAAGTGTCACATTACTGCTTTCGAGTTCCGACTTCAGAGTCTCAACCTCACCCCATCACATTTTGTTTTTGGGGGGTCACACTTCAACTCACCCTCTCAAGTAAAAAAAAAAAAAAAAAAAAAAAAAAAAAAAAAAAAAAAAAAAAAAAAACTGTAAAAAAATCCGTCTTTTACCCGTGGTAAATTGACCTTTTTATTGAGTAAACTTAAAAAAATTGTGAAGAAACTTGACATATCTTATCTTAATATATTTATAAACGAACCTTTTTTCGTGGGTATTGAATAGGTCTAGAGCCCTTCGAATTTTCTGATAGCTTCTGGTGAATAAGAAATTAATTTATGTTATGTAATTGTTGTTATATACCATATGTGAGTTTTTGGTAATCATGTACAAAATTCATGCATTAGTTATGGAAATGTAGTATACTATACATAATCTTATGGTAATCATGAAAACGGCCAAAACGGTCATAAATCCATACAAAGTGACGAGCGTCGAAACGCATGAAATACTTCAGAAAATGAGGAAACAACACTCAAATCCAACAAGTACAGTCCTAGGGTATCTACAGTAATTTTTGGAGGACATTTGACGTTTTTCGAAAAATAGATCAAATTTAATCGGAATCGCAGTATATAGTCCACGGTTTTTCGATAAAAAGGCTCTGGAGCGAATATGGCTCAAATTTTGGTCGTAGTCTCTACGTATAATATCATGAGGATTTGAAAAATATTAAAGTAAAAAACCTAAGAGAAGATAAGGAAAACTACAAAAACGGTCATAAATCCATACAAAGTGACTAGCGTCGAAACGTATGACATACTTTAGAAAATGAGGAACAAACATTCAAATACAACAATTGTTGTCCTTGGGTATCTACATTAATGTTTGCAGGACATTTGGCGTATTTCGTAAAATTGATCAATTTGACCAAAATCATATTACATAAATCCACGGTTTTTCTATAAAAGGGCTCCGGAGCAAAAACGGCTCAAATGTCAGTGGTATAATGAGGATTTGAAAAATATTAGAGTAAAAAATCAAAGAGAAGATAAGGAAAACGGCGAAAACGGTCATAAATCCATACAAATTGGCGAGCGTCGAAACGTATGAAATATTTCAGAAAATGAGGAACCAACACTCAAATCCCACAAGTATAGTCCTAGGGTATCTACAGTAATTTTTGGAGGACATTTGACGTTTTTCGAAAAATTGATCGAATTTGACCGGAATGGATGTATATAATAATCCATGACAAGGTAGCCCGAAGGAAACACGTCAGCATTTCGCTGAGCAACACTACTCTACCGAATAATAGAAGTTGAATAATAATAATAGTCATGGTTTTATATATCTGGATAATACGGGGCACATAATAAAACACATCGAAAGTGTTAAACACTCCCCCAGAACTAACCTGCTAATCCTCGACTCTTACTCCACTCTAATCTCCTCAATATAAATATTTACGACCTTACAAATAATTATAATCTCAAACTCATAATCTTAATTAATCGGATGATCCTCGTAATCTGATCTCCTTCTCAAATCTCATCTCAATCTCTTCTTAGTACCACACTTTCATCGTCTATCCTAAGTCTCGGTAATGGGGCAAGTGAACTGGCGGTATAACCGCGAAACAATACTTCTATCTCAATTCTCAGTATCAAACTTAATCTCTTTCTTTTCTCTTTGCCACTTTGGGCTTTTTCTTAATAATATAGCTGTAACTGATATCTCAATATAATACTGTCAAAGGTTCGGAGAACCGTGCTCAACACTTAGAGTATAACTCTAAGCTACTCGGCCCCATACCAAGTACAAAAGACGACAAGTTAAGTGTAATACAAACCTGAAAATCTTAATCTCGAAACTTATTAATCAAATTTGATAAGAATCACAGTACATAATCCACGATTGTTTTGATAAAATGGGTTCGGAGCAAAAAAGACTCAAATTTTGGTGGTGGTATCTAAGTATGATAAAATAAGAATTTGCAAAATATTAGAGTCAAAAACCTAAGAGAAGATAAGGAAAACAGCCAAAACGGTCAGAAATCCGCAGAAAATGATGAGCGTCCAAACGCATGAAATACTTCACAAAATGAGAACCCAACACTCAAATCCAACATATATAGTCCTAGGGTATCTAATTTAACGTTTGGAGGATATTTGGCTTGTTTTGAAAAATTGATCAAATTTGTCAAAAATCGTAATATATAATCCACGGTTTTTCGATAAAAATGTTCCGGAGCGAAAACGTCTCAAATTTTGGTGGCAGTCTCTAAGTATGATACAATGAGCATTTTCAAAATATTAGAGTAAAAAAATTAAGAGAACATAATGAAAACGGCCAAAACGGTCATAAATCCATACAAAGTGACGAGCGTCGAAATGCATGAAATATTTCAGAAAATGAGGAAACAACAATCAAATCCAACAAGTATAGTCCTAGGGTATCTACAATAATTTTTGGAGGACATTTGACGTTTTTCGAAAAATAGATCAAATTTGATCGGAATCTCAGTATATAGTCCACGGTTTTTCGATAAAAAGGCTCTAGAGTGAATACGACTGAAATTTTGGTGGTAGTCTCTACGTATGATATAATGAGGATTTGAAAAATATTAGAATCAAAAATCTAAGAGAAGATAAGGAAAACGACAAAAACGGTCATAAATCCATAGAAAGTGACGAGCGTCGAAACGTATGAAATACTTCAGAAAATGAGGAACAGACACTCAAATCCAACAATTGTTGTCCTAGGGTATCTACGGTAATGTTTGGAGGACATTTGGCGTATTTCATAAAATTGATCAATTTGATCAGAATCGTAGTACATAATCCACGGTTTATCGATAACTTGGCTCCGGAGCAAAAACGGCTCAAATGTCAGTGGTAATGTCTAAGTATGATATAATGAGCATTGGAAGAATATTAGAGCCCAAAAACCTAAGAGAATGTTAGAAAAACGGCCAAAACGGTCATAAAGTCATACAAAGTAACGAGCGTTGAAACGCATGAAATATTTCACAAAATGAGGAACCAACACTCAAATTCAACAAATATAGTACTAGTGTTTCTTCAGTAATGTTTGGAGGACATTTGGCTTTTTTCGGAAAATTTATCAAATTTGACTAGAATCACATTACATAATCCACGATTTTTTGATAAAATGGCTTCGGAGCAAAAATGACTCAAATTTTGGCGGTGGTCTCTAAGTATGATAAAATAAGGATTTGCAAAATATTAGAATAAAAAACCTAAGAGATGATAAGGAAAACAACAAAAACGGTCATAAATCCTTACCAAGTGACGAGCGTCGAAATGCATGAAATACTTTAGAAAATGAGGAACCAAAACTCAAATCCAACATGTATATTCAGTTTTGTTTGGAGGACCTTTGGCTTTAAGTCATCGCCAGCAATCAGCTCTTATCCTTCGGTGGAAAATTGATGAAATTTGATCAGAATAACATTACATAATCCACTATTTTTCGATAAAATGGCTCCGTAACAAAAACAACTCAAATTTTGATGGTAGTCTATACATATGATATAACGAGGATTTGAAAAATATAAGAGTCAAAAACCTAAGAGAAGATAAGGAAAACAGCCAAAACGATCAGAAATCCACACAAAGTGACGAGCGTCAAAACGCTGAAATACTTCACAAAATGAGGAACCAAAGTCCTAGGGTATCTAATTTAACGTTTGGAGGACATTTGGCTTGTTTCGAAAAATTGATCAAATTTGACCAGAATCGCAATACATAATCCACGGTTTTTCGATAAAAATGCTCCGGCGCGAAAACAGCTCAAATTTTGGTGGTAGTCTCTACGTAAGAATGAGAATTTATAAAATATAAGAGTAAAAAACTTAAGGAAAATAATGAAAAGTTGAAAACGGCCAAAACGTTCATCAATCCATACAAAGTGACGAGCGTCAAAACGCATGAATTACTTCAGAAAATGAGGAAACAACACTCAAATCCAACAAGTATAGTCCTAGGGTATCGACAGTAACTTTTGGAGGACATTTGACGTTATTTGAAAAATTGATCAAATTTGAATGGAATCGCAGTATAATCCTCGGTTTTTCGATAAAAAGGCTCGGGAGCGAATACGGCTCAAATTTTGGTGGTAGTCTCTACGTATGATATAATGAGGATTTGAAAAATATTAGAGTAAAAAACTTAAGAAAGATGATGAAAACGGCCAAAACGATCATAAATCCATAAAAAGTGATGAGCGTCGAAACGCATGAAATACTTTAGAAAATGAGGAAACAACACTCAAATCCAACAAGTATAGTCCTAGGGTATCTACAGTAATTTTTGGAGGACATTTGACGTTTTTTGAAAAATTGATTGAATTTGACCGGAATGGATGTATATAATAATCCACGGTTTTTCGATAAAAAGGCTCGGGAGCGAATACGGCTCAAATTTTGGTGGTAGTTTTTACGTATGATATAATGAGGATTTGAAAAATATTAGAGTAAAAAATCTAAGAGAAGATAAGGAAAACGGCCAAAACGGTCATAAATCCATACAAAGTGACGAGCGTCGAAACGTATGAAATACTTCAGAAAATGAGGAACCAACACTCAAATACAACAATTGTTGTCCTAGGGTATCTACACTAATGTGTGGAGGACATTTGGCGTATTTCGTAAAATTAATCAAATTTGACCAGAATCGTAGTACATAATCCACGGGTTTTCTATAAAATGGGTCCGGAGCAAAAACTGCTTAAATTTCGGTGGTAATGTCTAAGTATGATATAATGAGGATTGGAACGATATTAGAACCAAAAACCTAAGAGAAGGTTAGAAAAACGGTCAAAACGGTCATAAATCCATACAAAGTGACGAGTATCGAAACACACGAAATAATTCACAAAATGAGGAACCAACCTTCAAATCCAACAAGTATAGTCCTAATGTATCTTTAGTAATGTTTGGAGAACATTTGACTTGTTTTCGAAAAACTGATCAAATTTGACCAGAATCTCAGTACATAATCCACGATTTTTTGATAAAATGGCTTCTGAGCAAAAACGACTCAAATTTTGGTGGTGATCTCTAAGTGTAATAAAATAAGTATTTGCAAAATATTAGAGTCAAAAACCTAAGAGAAAATAAGGAAAACTGTCAAAACGTTCATAAATCCATACAAAGTGACGAGCGTCGAAACGCATGAAATATTTTAGAAAATGAGGAGCCAAAACTCAAATCCAACAAGTATAATCGTAATATATCTTCGGTAATGTTTGGAGGACCTTTGGCTTTAAGTAATCGCCAGCAATCAGCTCTTATTCTTTGGCAGAAAATTGATCAAATTTAATCAGAATAAGTGAATAACATTACAAAATCCACTATTTTTCGACAAAATGGCTCCGGGGCAAAAACAACTCAAAATTTTGGTGGTATTCTCTACATATTATATAATGAGGATTTGCAAAATATTACCGTCAAAAAGCTAAGTGAAGATAAGGAAAACATCCAAAATCCACACAAAGTGACGAGCGTCTAAACGCATGAAATATTTTACAAAATAAGGAACCAACACTCAAATCCAACAAATATAGTCCTAGGGTATCTAATTTAACGTTTAAAGGACATTTGAATTGTTTCGAAAAATTGATCAAATTTGACCAGAATCGCAATACATAATCTACGGTTTTTCAATAAAAATGCTCCGGAGCGAAAACAAGTCAAATTTTGGTGGTAGTCTCTACGTATGATAGAATGAGGATTTGAAAAATATTAGAGTAAAAAACTTAAGAGAAGATAATGAAAACGGCCAAAACGATCATAAATCCATACAAAGTGACGATCGTCGAAACGCATGAAATACTTCAAAAAATGAGGAAACAACACTCAAATCCAACAAGTATAGTCCTTGGGTATCTACAGTTATTTTTGGAGGACATTTGACGTTATTCGAAAAATTGATCAAATTTGACCGGAATCGCAGTATATAATCCACGGTTTTTCGATAAAAAGGCTCGGGAGCAAATACGGCTCAAATTTTGGTGGTAGTCTCTACGTATGATATAATGAGGATTTGAAAAATATTAGAGTAAAAATTTAAGAGAATATAATGAAAACAGCAAAAACGATCATAAATCCATACAAAGTGACAAACGTCGAAGTGCATGAAATACTTCAGAAAATGAGAAAACATCACTCAAATCCAACAAGTATAGTCCTAGGGTATCTACGGTAACTTTTGTAGGACATTTGACATTATTCGAAAAATTGATCAAATTTGACCGGAATCGCAGTATATAATCCACGGTTTTTCGATAAAAAGGATCGGAAGCGAATATAGCTCAAATTTTTGTGATTGTCTCTACCTATGATATAATGAGGATTTGAAAAATATTAGAGTAAAAAACTTAAGAGAAGATAATGAAAACGGCAAAACGATCATAAATCTATTCAAAGTGACGAGGGTCGAAACGCATGGAATATTTCAGAAAATGAGGAAACAACACTCAAATACAACAAGTATAGTCCTAGGGTATCTACAGTAATTTTTGGAGGACATTTGACGTTTTTCGAAAAATTGATCGAATTTGACCGGAATCGCTGTATATATTCCACGGTTTTTCGATAAAAACCCTCGGGAGAGAATACAACTCAAATTTTGGTGGTAGTCTCTACGTATGATATAATGAGGATTTGAAAAATATTAGAGTAAAAAACCTAAGAGAAGATAAGAAAAACGGCCAAAACAGTCATAAATCCATGTAAAGTGACGAGCATCGAAACGTATGAAATACTTCAAAAAATGAGGAACCAACACTCAAATACAATGATTGTTGTCCTAGGGTATCTACAGTAATGTGTGGAGGACATTTGGCGTATTTCGTAAAATTGATCAAATTTGACCAGAATCCTTGTACATAATCCACGGTTTTTCGATAAAATGGCTCCGGAGCAAACACGGCTTAAATTCCGGTGGTAGTGTCTAAGTATGATATAATGAGGATTAGAAGAATATTACAGCCAAAAACCTAAGAGAAGGTTAGAAAAACGGCTAAAACGGTCATAGAGCCATACAAAGTGACGAGTGTCGAAATGCATGAAATAATTCACAAAATGAGGAACCAACCTTCAAATCCAACAAGTGTTGTCCTAATGTATCTTCAGTAATGTATCGAGGACATTTGACTTTTTTTCGGAAAATTCATCAATTTTGACCAGAATCACAGTACATATTCCACGATTTTTTGATAAAATGGCTTTGGAGAAAAAACAACTCAAATTTTGGTGGTGATCTCTAAGTATGATAAAATAGGATTTGCAAAATATTAGAGTAAAAAAACCTAAGAGAAGATATGGAAAACGGTCAAAACAGTTATGAATCCATATAAAGTAACGAGAGTCGAAACGCATGAAATACTTCATAAAATGAGGAACGAACACTCAAATCCAACAAGTATAGTCCTAGGGTATCTAATTTAATGTTTGGAGGACATTTGGCTTGTTTCGAAAAATTGATCAAATTTGACTAGAATCCACGGTTTTTTCGATAAATTCGGAGCGAAAACGGCTCAATTTTTGGTGGTAGTCTCTACGTATGAAATAATGAGGATTTTCAATATATTATAGTAAAAAACCTAAGAGAAGATAATGAAAACGACTAAAACGGTAATATATCCATACAAAGTGACGAGCGTCAAAACGCATGAAATAATTCAGAAAATGAGGAACTAACACTCAAATCTAACAAGTATAGTCCTAGGGTATTACATTAGTTCTTGGAGGACATATGACGTTTTTTGAAAAATTGATCAAATTTGACCGAAATCGCAGTATATACTCCACGGTTTTTCGATAAAATGGCTCCGGAGCAAAAACATTTTAAATTTTGGTGGTAGTCCCTACGTATGATATGATGAGGATTGGAAGAATATTAGAGCCAAAAACCTAAGAGATTGTTAGAAAAACAGCCAAAACAGTCATAAATCCATACAAAGTGACGAGCGTCGAAACGCATGAAATACTCCACAAAATGAGATACTGATCTGGCCATTTTCTACTCATCAATTTGATGGTTTTTATTGTATTTTAACGTTCCAAATGATGTATTATACTCACTATTGGTGTTGAGTATCAGTTCTTAAGTTTTATGTAATTTTGTTCATTTTTAGCACATTTTGGATGCGAACAATAATTGACTCACTGTTGAAAAGCTTTCCAGACACTTTTGGCGGCCGCGCTGCAAGCTTGGCTGCGCGTTAAAAGAAGAAAAAAGATATGCGTCAAAGACTTTTCGCGGTCCGCTGTGGTGAGCTTGGCGGGCGGCGATGAGGCTTTGCGGGCCGCGGTGAAGAGTTTGGCGGACCGTGGTTTTTGTATTTTCCTAATTACGTATTTTTCTATTTTACGTTTTACGGACTTTAATAATCCCCGACTCTATGTTTATTCATTCATAATTTTTAGAGAAAACAAGGAGAGGGCGCGGCTAGAAGAAGAGTGGTGGCGGCGGACCGAGGGGAAGATGGAAATCGCCTCGGAGGGAGAAGGTAGAATTGTGCTGGGAGGCAGTGGGAGCCGTCGACGGTGAGCGATCACTCCACTAGTGGAGTCGTCATCATACGACGAGCAAGCGTTGGGGCCGAACAGCATACGGTGGTGGTGTGTCTAGGTAGTTTAAGGTGAGGTCGTGAGGTAATACGTTGTGCTGGGTAAGGAAAGGGAAATAGGGAGAGGTGAGAGAAAAGTAAGAGGTGTGGATTGGTCATTTTATTTCATTATTATTGATTATTGATTATAATTAATCAAAGCTAATCATGCTCCAGTTAATATTATATACGGATAAACTAACAGAAGTTCAAAAATGGGTATGGTGTGCAGTTTTCAAAAGTATGGGGGTACCGTATGCACAAAGTTAATTTGTAGGGGTACCGCTTGCAAAACCCCAAAGTACAGGGGTACCACGTGCATTTTTCGATTATATAATTTATGCTGATTATTGTGGTAAACTAAGTTGCTAATGTAAAAGTGGAAGTAAAATAATAATATGATAGGGAGTAAGTGTGTAAAAACATATAATATAATATAATATCATTATTAATAATATTATAAAAAGGATAAATCAATATTTTTATAAAACGGGTATAATAATGTGAATATGCAGCACTGGTACGTAATTAATTAATCATTAATTCATTACTCCGTATTTCTGGTCCTCAATTGAAAGAGACGAACCGACGACAAATTGATTTGGGGGAAAAAATAAAGATTAAATGGGGCGCGCACATGAGGCAGTAGAGGTGGCGAAGACGGTGGTAGAAGTGGCGGAACTCGCTTGGACCGCCGTGGAACACCTCCACCACCAACAACAACAACACAAAAACCTTAATTCCCCAAATTCCGGCGAAGAAAATTACGCCCTTTCTTCCGAAGAACTCAACGATCTCCGCAACGAAAACAAGCGATTGACCGAATTATTGGAGCAGAATTTGAAGCTTCTTCAGAATCTCTCTTCTTCTCCTTGCGTTCTCAACGATTGTCCTCCCGATGTACGGTTTCAATTTCTCATCTTTTTTTATTTAATTACTTTCTGGTGGAATTCTTAGTGTTGTGATTTGGGGGAAAATTAAGTTGTTTATGAGTGTATGATTATGATAAAGTTTGAATCTTTTGATTGGGAGATGTGTTTGTGTGAGTTAATATAAGTGATTTTATGAGCTGATCATTGAAGTGAAATTAGGATTTATTGGGTAATATATACTGATTGTTGTTTTGATATGGAGAAATTGGAGAAGATGTAATTGAAGCATGTTGATTCTTTGCGATTTTGTTGCGTATTAGTTACGACTACTTATTTGGATTGATTTTAGCTTCCTGTGTTCATCATAAATTAGATTTTTACCATGAATTTATATATTGCCCGACTAAGGAAATTATAATACTTGGATAAGCTAGAAGGAGTCCTTGGTTGAAAATGAATTGAATCGTTGATTGTAAATTTAAGACCCCTTATGTCCATGTCTGAGTCGTCCTCATGGAGGATTATGTGCTTGTATAAGATCTTTTATGGTGTGCTTGATCCTAAAGTTCGTTCTAGACGCTTAACCAGCAATAAAGTTGAATGCAATTCTGAAGAGATGATGTGCACTACCAGGTTGCTAAACTTAGTGTATCTAGGTGGAATCCCCAAGGAGGGTTAGAAAGGAAGGTCTCGCTCCGTGGGAGCTAACCAAACGAATGCTTGCTTCAGTCATGCTTTTGAGCATACGAGTAATGTTTTCATTGATCTGTGAAAGGGGGATCTGATTTTTGAGTATTCAGTTTGGTGCTTGTGTACATCATGAAATTAGCTTTATCACATAACTATCTAAGGTTCGTACATTGATTAGTGGTTTAGAAAAATAAGGAAATTAGGATGATAAACTGATAAAGCTAGGGTCTTTCTTCTCTCTCTCTCTCTCTCTCTTTTTTTTTTGATAGATAATTACGGGAACATGTAGTCTTGACTCTTGAAGTGTGCTTTGAGCTAATTTTATGTTTTGGTTTCAATTGTGAATGCAGCTGCATGAGCGTATTGTAGCTGCTGTAGATTCTGAAAAGTTCTTGACCCGACTTAAGTCTTTGCATGATGCGTCTGCCGATGGAAGTCCAAATGAGTTTCCTTTCAAGGAGCCTACTGGTTTGTTATCTTTGTGCTTGATATATGATAGAAATTCTCCTTTCGTTTGCCTTGATCACCTTAAGCCACGACTGTGCTGTTTATATGGGTTATTGTTTTTGGCAGGAGCAGACCTGGAGGCTGCTGAAATTCTAATCAATGTTGACCAAGAAGAGCCTAGTTGGTGGGTGTGGGTCACTGAGGCAATGGTTCCAGGCACCGAAGAGGAATGCAGTGGGATAGATGATGAAAATTATGTTGTGGTTTGTGAGGAACATGTAGTTGATGGGGTTGCTAACTTTCTTGCCAGATGTATCGTGTCAAATCCTAAACTAAAGGTTTGCCCTGGCTCAAACCTCCTCCCGACCTTACATATTTGGTGTATGTGCTTTCAGTTCTCAGAACATGAAACTCATGCTATTTTGTTAGCTTTAGTTTCCTGCTCTCCTTATGTATATACTGCTGCCATCCACTTGGTGTCTTTTTGTACATGGGTCTCAACAGTCAACCCCCTTTGGTGCCTTTTTAATCGTTATCAGAAGAAGAAAAAAAAAGCTGCTTTTCAGTTCTTGTTTCTTATATTGGTTTCCTGTGTCTGATTGCAGAAAATGACACCTGAGCAGCTGCAGACAAGTAGGTTTCCTGTTTCTCTTTACATTCTAAAGTTTAAATGAACCTGTCCATTGATGTAGTTCGGTTTAGAATGATTCACTCTGTTAAGCTTTTGGTGCGTTGTTTGATACATGAGGAGATAGATATGTCCTGAAGGCTTATATGAGTAAGAGGCTCAAGAGCCATTGGAGAATTAAATGTGTGTGTGTGTGGGGGGGAGGGGGGCGGGTGTGTGGGTGTGTGTGACCCTGATTTTCGGAGAGGAGGGATTGCTGTTTGGGGATAGTTTCCGTTCAGAACCCGCAAAGTTAAGATTCAGGAAAGTTGCACCTACACTCTTAAGATCACTTGTTACCTCTTTATCTATATGTGTCTTCACAAATTTAATGATGGAATGGAGATGTCTAATGGATCTGGATTTTATCCATAGTAATTCGGTTGCTGCATTTTGAGAAATTTGCTACCTTTGCCCAGAAGCTTATGACTTTTGACTGTGCTCATTGCAGCTTTGACAAAATCATTGGGTGGAATTAATAAAATAGAGAAAATGCTGACTATTTGGCATGCTGGGAAAATGTTTTGTGCCCTTTCTACCTGGGGACTTGCTCTGGCAGGGTAAGTTCAATCTTAAAAGCCGTTTTTTCTCGCTTGAACTTCAGTTCTTTAGCTTTAAATGGATTACCTTGTGCAACACACTGTTATTAATCACCATCAAAGCTGGAACTACGTAGAATCTCCTTAGCTTTGACATGACAATAATAATGTACAAGCCAATTGTGTGCAGGTTGTACCAGAGTCGTTCCGTGCTGAAACTTGCCGCTCATGGAGTTCATCATACGAGTAAACTAGTCCTGAGGGCTATATGAAGAACGCTGAGATTTGCTAAAAGGATGGTTATGGTACCAGATGTAAATATTTGTGAATAACATTGTTTTCATTTCACCCCATGACAATCTTTGGAACATTTTAGTTTTCACTGTCGGACCTCTTCCTCCCAAGTAACGTGATTAATTGGTCCAAAAGCGTATTTTCAGACCTGGAATCCACGTTTGTACAATGTGACAATGTGTGTACCGAAATTATTTAACTGTTGAAATTCTACTGGCAATTGACATTTTGCAGCTTCACCAGTCTCAGAACTTCTGGAGATCAGAGTTTTTAGTACTGCCTGTATGCCACTAACTTCTAGCTCACAAATATTAACTTAGATTAGAAGAATGTGAAGATATATTTGACGGAGTATTTAAGAAACGTGAAGATATACTCAACTCAGACTCAACAACACTATATCTCTCTCATTACCAAAAAAGAATAAATGAACACGAGGATGACATTGCCTCTTTCTAATTCAGTCCAATGACATGATAAAAGACGAAGACTCGATATCGAAGCTTTGCCAGCGACACTAATCTCCTTTTCCGGCCTCACCGGTAATTTGAGGCGGAGTTCAAGGCAACCAAGTTCTCTTTCTTGACTATGGACTTATGATATGATATACACAAAGATGTGGCTGTCATTCCAAGTGTTTTATCCACTGTATTGTGCTCATCCCAATCATCTCGACCTGTAGTAGCTTGATAAAATCTCCCAATGAAACCTTTACTTTTCTCCTCCCAATATCCCAAAAATTGAGCTACAACTTCAGGATCCTCATCCTCCCAACATTTACCACTGAAGCTTCTTGATCTTAACTCCGGTTTCGGTTTCAGGCCGTCGAAAGCTGCTCGACTGCTAACATATTCCACCATTCCATTAATTACTGTTCTTGGAGTTCTGCCTCGCTCATCATACAGCAACATTTCTGCCACGCATCTTTGAATTTCTTTCCTAATTCTATGCCTAAAATCGCTAAAATCCATGATAAGAGGACTGATAGAGAGCACATACTTGTTCTTTTCACATGAAGATCTGGTGACTGTTGCGTAATCACGGCCCATGTCGTGGCCAGCAAACTGGATATCAACCTGATCAATCATCTTCTTAGGCATGTTGTTAGCGTCAGCGTAGAAAATTCTGGTAGCAAAAGTGGCAGCATTTTGAACTAACCGGGTTGCCTCGTCATTGGAGACATAGAACAGATAAAACTTATCGCCCACAGGCGTACTCTTCATGTCATTGACAACCCTGATCACAAACCCTTTCGAAGCTTCATTGTTTGCCCATACAGAAATGACCCCAGTAAAGATGATAAGCAGAAGCCGCTGAACTATACTTGAGGTCGATGCATTTGATGCGGCCGCAGAAGTAGAGCCGGATATGGTGCGTGTTAGGGAGAGGAGCGGACGGTGAAGGTGTTGCTCCTCCATAACCTGGGTGATGCAGAATTGCAGATGTGTCTACTGTCTGGACCAAATAAGATAAATGGGTTCGCTGCATATGATTATGATGTGGGGTCACGTTAGAATCCAACTAGACACATGGTGTAGCAAAATTATAGATCAGGATTTCCAAGCTGTCCTCATCTTGGACCAAACCAGCTGCCTGTTTCTGAAATGACTTTCTTCTCCCATATAACAGAGCATTTGGCACAAGAGAACCGACAAATCGAAAAACAAATTACTATTAAACTTGTAAAAACAAAATTCATTCCATAGGATTAAGCTCAAGTAATGAGGGCACAATCACCTGATTCACCTAGACTGAAAAGAATAATTTCGATCTCCAAAGAATCGTGCAGAAGGAAAAATCGGACAAGGATTATAGTACAGTATGACCTACAGACTACAGCTAGGCTAACCCGGAAAGTAACTCTGTCATTAGCTTGACATCACAATGGTGGACTTCAGACTTCAGAGTTCAGGAAAATGGTCAGAGAGCTTTCAGACTTCTGAGAGCCGATGATGCGACAAGGTTCCCATGGGCTATAGATACAGAATGCTGTTGCAAGTTGTATTAAACCCTTAAGAGAACATCTGGTCACAGACTCACAGGCATTAGAATTTAGTAGTAGTGAAGCAGAGATAGGACGAATCTCTACAATTTCACAGAATAAACATGCCAGTGCATAAGGAGAAGCGAACAAACTGACCTTTGAGATTGAAAACAGAGATTTCCCAAGGAAGCATCTTTATGATGCAGCTTTCCTCTTCTGGCCTCCAGAGGAAGCATCTGACTTGGCTCGTCCAAAAAGTGACCTATAAACATGCAAAAGAGAGAAAAAAACTTAGGAGAGAAGGACATGTTGCAAAATGTCAGAACTTAAATGTTTCATCAGTGTGATTTCTGAATAATTCGATAATCATGCTCAAATAGACAATCTCCTAAGAAATTAGACATCATTGGCAGATGGCATCATTAAGCACATTGAAAAAGTATCGAACAGAAAAACATAGCAGCAGGACCAACTCGAAGTACTTGAGAGAGAGCTTGTACATACCCACATGTTGAACACTTCTTCTGGTCAGTGCAGAATATCGACAAGCATACAGAACATATGAAACCCATGTCTATCGTACTTTTGTGACAAAAACAGCTGCAAAATAAGCAAATCAACGATCAGAGCATAGCAAGTGTAGCAACACAGCTATAGGGATCAGGGTTTTTTGAAGCACCATTACAGCATCACGACATCAAAGAAGGATAAACAGAAGATCAAATTGAATTTAAGCATGAGGAATGAACAGCTTACGAGGCACGGAAATCAACCCCTGCAATTTTGGGTAATTCTATGAAGTTCCGTGAGTGCAAGTCGGTTGCAAAAACAGTCTGATATCAGAAGAGGCATAATGATCAAAATTGTGACTGGTATAACTAGAATAAAAATTAACAAAAAAGAGGAGGTGAAGAATGACACTTACAGAAAGATATTGAAATAGTCCATCTAGTTCCTTCGGTTTCGAATATACGCCACCAGTAATGTAAGAAGCCTGCACAGCGCACAACATGCCCAAAGATAATTGGCACAAATGACAGCCAAATCATAAACCCTAAAAGCGAAAAAGAAAACAATGTGCAGTACCTGCTGCAAGAAGGCAGAATTTTGCGCTCCGACGACACAAGAATCTATAGGAACCTGCGTTTCAGATCAACAAGAGCTGAAAAACTCAATGACATTGAAAGACAGATGTTAACAACAGAACTGGGGCAATGGGCTCTACCCTCTAGCGACACCAAAGTGAAATTTGTCCAACCAAAAGCTGACAGTACCATTATGGATAAGGCTTTTTTTTTTTCAGAAATCAGAAACCTCATAGCATGTAGATGAGTGAACACTAGCCAGGCACACATGTCTTTCAGTCACAAGGATTTAAAAAAAAAACATCTAGGAATATTAGGAACCCCTTCTTTTCCGGAAGAAGCATAATCTACAGTCAACATATACGTAAACCAAGTAAACTAGTGACACTCAGTGTAGGCTATTAGAAACACACAATGTATACCTTTCACGATCAATGTAATCAATATAGGACCTCCAAAATAATCAACTTACATACTACAAGAGCAATATATAATAAGCACAACCTTTCAGTAAAACAAAAGCAGGCACATGTTCAGTAGGAAAACATTCAGCCAAAACATCTAGAAATATTAAGTTTTCCAACTCCTTCGAAAGTGCACGAGTTGCATAAACTCCACCTTCGAAACACCAATATATCAATTCAATTAGTGTCAATAAACAACTCTTTTGTAAGTCCTCTTGCCAACGAAGAAAACTAATTCACTCAATCTACAATGCTCTTAGGAGTTGGGCTAATAGAAGTACAGGAATCTGCATAGCCCAGCCAGGGATGTAGAGAACTTTCAAGTTTATGCAGATTTTCCAAATAAGATTAACACTTCAACATGATCTGTCATAAGGAATTTGGCTTAAGCAAATATTCACGGATCACAATTCTCTAAAACACAGACCAATTGGAGTACTAAAATATCCATAAATAAAGAAAAAGGAAGCTGAAATACCATGGACCGCTGAGCTGAGAAGATGGCATTCATCACCGAAACATATCTGAAGCAACGCAAATTAAAGAAAACCATATGATCCATCTTACATAAAAAGGTAAAGCTCACACATCAAAGGGAAGGGAAAGTACATACTGCTCTGGTCCATCAGGGGATCCATGCAGGCATAATATCTGCCCATTAAAACACAGGAACTCAGTCAACCAAGTCAGCATTTAGACACCATACTACAAATACATCATTACCCTAAGACCCTTTCTTCATTTCACATCAAACAGATTGTGGAGCGAATAAATCACCACATTGGCAACTACATCACTCAGTGTCAAACAATTGGACACAACTATCCGCAATGTCAAAACATGGTAGGAAGAGTGAAAAACAACCGAGCAACACAACTACATCACTTAGTGTCATACACTTGTACGAGTAACTTAACTACGCTAATCAAGGAACTCTAATCATACTCAATATTAATCACATTGTATTGATAGCAACAATATTCGAAACATAAACACCACATATACAATGCTGACAGCAATAACAAAAGCACTCACTCTTGGCTGCGGATGAAGCGGCCCTGATCTCGTAACACGCTGTATATCTAATTTTAGTGTCAATTCAAACAAAATGTAATATCTTTCAAATTCAAACACATTCATAAACATTTATAAACCAATTAGACCAACACAAACCCCCAAAAGGATACAGCACATTGCCATGGAAAGCGAACCCGACAAAAGCGAAGACCCGACGCCATTAACGGCATCAACGGAGCTCAATTTCTCATCTGCACTCAAAAAACCACTCAAATTCTTGACCAATTCTTCGCAAAATCTCGGCATTCTAACATTTCCGGTGGTCTGACTCGCCGACGGCGACGACAACGCCGACGAATCGAAGATGTAATCGCAAGAGTTATGACCTGTCGCAATAATTACCACCTGATTAAGCTGATTCAACAGCAGAATCGAGTTCACGAACGACAAAACCTGCAATTAGGAAAGCTTAAACTTGACGCAAAGGTGAAAAAATGGACGAGAGAGAAAATTAGGGTTTAGGGTTTAAGTACATGGGAGAAGAAGAGGGGAAAGGAGATTGAAGATGACGATGACCAAAAGTACGGATTGGTGTCGAGCAATATTACTACCAAACTTACGTCGTCTGCAAAAATCAAATTGGATTAATTAGGGTTTTCAATTTGGGAAAGAACTCATGATAAAGTTGATGAGAGAGAAAGAGGCTTTTTTTTTACCGGAGAAGAGTTTCGAAGCAACGGAAGCCATGGCCGGCGTTTTTTCCCGTTTCGTTTGTTACTCTGTTTACTTTTTTTTTTTAACCGGAGTGTCCGTCAAAAATAGGAAAAAAAAGTCCAACTCATAGTACTTTTTATTATATACCAAATCTTCCGAAATCCTACCTTATTTTTAAAAAGTTTTCAATTTCTACCTTATCAAATATTTTTTTATCAAACCTCTGCCAAAACTTCTACTCCTGCGGGTTTGACTCTATTTTCCGCCATTGACCTTCGAATTAGCGCGATTTCCTTCGATTTGTTTCGTTCTCCCTCCAATTTATCCCTCCAACTTATCCCTCCAACTTCACCTTCTCTCTCCTATTTCCCACACTATTTCACATTGCGCCAAAAGAGGGTGCAAAATGTGAGAGAGATAGGAGAGAGAATATGAAATTGGAGTGCAATGTGATATAGTGTGGGAAAAAGGAGAGAGAATGTGAAATTAGAGGGAGAAATTAGAGGGAAAACGAAACAAATCGAAGTAAATAAATTGGAGTTTATTACTTCTTGATTTATATAAAGTCCATTGTGAATGATATAAGTTTTCGTAAATCATCATAAATATATTAATCATCATTATCCTCGCCAAATATAATGGTTTATCTTACCAAAACTTATACGAAGTAAATTGAACCACAACATGGAAATGTGCTACCAAATGTCTGTTGGAAGAGATGCTTCTAACATACGTTTTCCAAGGCTTAAATTTCATTTCACGGATATGGAGTTGGAGTTTCCTGAAGAGAACTACATGGTTGAGGTTAGCACTGGGTTATTCTGCCTCGGGATGTTGTCGAGTCCTGGTGGTTCTATCTTCGGCAGCCTGCTGGAGCAGAATTTTCTCGTTGTTCATGACCCGGAAAGGCGGCGCATATCCTTCTCTGCTACTCAATGTTGATACTTCTGTTGAGCGTACTCAGTCTAAACAAATATTTATAAAAACAGGCATACCCTGGTAAATTATACAGAGGAAATACAGTCAGATGAACATGAATGGGTTAATGTCTGCAGATGGACAAGAATGGGAACTGAGGCAGAAAATTGCCATTGCATAACCAATGTCATCTAACATCTTAGTGATACATGACAAGTTTACAGAGTGGAATAACGGTACAAAAGATAACTCTTCAGTCGGCCAAAAATTAGCAAACTGTTACAACTAAGTTACATAAGTACAACAAACAGGTGCCGCTTGACAGAACATCAGAATCCTCGTTGAGCCAGCATGCACAAAAGAAGAGCAGCTAAAGCAAAGGCTAGTTGCGAAGCTCTGCAAGGGTTTACTATCGAGGCATCAGATATTGCACTCCCAGAGCTGGCAATACCCGGACCACTTGCTGGAAGTGACCCCAGAGGAGACAATGCGCTTGACGATCCAGGCAATATAGCTCCTCCTGAACCTCCAGACTTTGAAGATGATGGTGCAGGCGCTGGAGCATAGATGGACTCCCTGGTGGCTGTGGTTGGGGGCGGAGTGACTGCAGGAAATTGCGGAGCTCCTGCAATGTTTTCAGATTCAGTTGAACCATTCATTTTCAGTATATAATCAAATCAAAAATCAACTTCATCGAAGCAACCCTTATAAGTAGCATCAATCGTAATTCTACATCGTAACATGTTTTTTTCATCTTGATGAGGGCAAATATCCTAATATCAGACTCAAACTTTCTTACCACTCAATTACCACAGATCTGGAAAAAACCTCAGAACAGGCACAATTTTCTCTTTTTTTTTTTTGGGGGTCAAGGAAGAGGGGGGCGGGGAATAATTAATATGAAGTTCCGCCAAAATTATAGCCAAAGAGATCATTTGTAAATATACGATTGCACGCACAGAGTGTATACTAAGAAAGATTTCCAGCTACTCCATCAAGAGCTTAAAACTCTCCTTTGTTAAAGCCTGAGATGCTTTTCAGATTATTGATATGAAGAGAATTAGAGAAGTGTTTGAAAAAGCTTAATTCCAACTGTAATCAAGTCAATTTAAACGATGTAGGCATGGAAGCAACACCAAACTTACCTCTGCTAACCTAATTAAGATCCTAACTCATGAGCATCAATATGAGAGATAAGCACAAAGATATTTACAATAAATCAATAATACATTCCTCACTAGATGGGATATTCTATGAAACAATATGCTGATATGCACATGGTATCGAGTACATCCGATCCAAATTTTACCCTCCATTGGAGACATCCTCCAATGAAAGCCTACCTCAATTTTCTGAACAGAGAAACTTGCATGGACAGACTTCCTGCTATGGGCAAACCCATGGACCATGAGGACATCATCGGCAAAACTCGAGGCTTTCACTAAGACACCTACAAGCCCGTCACACACATCTCCTTATGGACCACCAAAGAACAAGATAGGTGTGTCCCAGTCATTGATGGGGGTAAACGACGGGCTTGTATGTGTCAAAATTAAGGGCCTCGAAGAGTTTTTCGGATGATATACTCATGGTTCATCGGTTTGTACATAGCAGCAAGTTGGTCAGTCCGTGCAACTTATTTCTAACTCCATGTAATCAGTAATAATTTATTTGTTTTGGACTTTTGGTAATTTGTCTGGGATTAGCTTTGATTTGGAGAACATGACCCGGGGAGGTTAGCACAATTGTTCTAAAGGGTTTGCCTATCTTGGCAGAGCCAAATGAGGTAGGTGGGTTGACGGATTGTCTGCCATCGGCAGCAAGGAGATGCTAATTTGGTGGAGTAGTTTCGCCATCAACAAAACAAGCCATATCTCGAAGATGGAGCTACCAAAAACTTATGTTGTTGCTTGGGGTAAGTCTTAACTTTTACAGGATTGGTGAACTGAATGATAATAATGGGTTCGGCGGGTTCAGCTTGAAATCATGTAGGGAAGTAGAGAAGTATTTGGAATAACTCGAGTTCATTAGTGTACACAAGTCAGAATTTATATAGCCATATAGTTTCGAAAGAAATAACAAATTTCTTGCATTAGCCTATATCAGATCCTAACTAACAGGAAACAATGCAAGACAAAGTAGAAAACTTATTAACAACCATACGTTCATAACTAGGTGCAATATTCTACGAAACAATGTGCACAAGACTAGGAAACAGTTAGCTTCCTTTACATTTTAGAATAGTAGATTTTCCTTTTTCTTTTAGCCTACAGATCCGTTATTATTGATGTAAAAAGAATTGACAGCATTCTTTAAAAAAGGAAAACCAAATGATAGGACAACATAATTTCAGACTTGAAGTTTCCTAAATTCTATTTAACTTCCAACAGAGGTGTCATTACAGCAAGTTCATTGCAAATGGACGGTAGTATCCACAAACGGAACTAATAAAAGAACATAACAAGGTCCCTCTCATGTGCTGAATTACATTTCTGATTCACAAACCTTATGTAAAATTTTCGACAGTTATAACTATGGACCTCTCTGCCAATTCCATCAGACAATTCAGCACAGGTATACCAGTTATACCACAATCAGAACTGAATAAATGACGGTTTAAAGTTTAAACTAAACAGTGCAACGATCAAGATCACTGTATAGAGTCACATTTGCTGAACAATAGAGATCCAATATTGCCAGTATGTAACGTAAGAATTACTCAAACTCTCTTGATCTAAAACTCAGAGTTGGTGGCTCAATGATCCTAGCATTACTCTCCCTTATTAATAAAGAGGCACGGATGCATGGAACTTCAGAACTGAAAACATGGATAACGACAGAATGACGATACTACTTATTATTCCCATGTAGCATTGTTCAATGTAAATTAACGACAGTCACATATGTTGTTCAACATTAGTTTTAAATTTACCTGGGCAGCGAGGCTGGAGAGATGCAGACAGCCTGAAACGCAACAACGGAATAAGTTTCATCCACAGAATAATCTACCACAATTATCGTCAACAACTCACATAAAAATGTGACAATTGATGGTGAAACTTACGTTGTGATGATTGTACCATTCGCATAACCATCATAACTACAATAGGTAACATTGCAACCACCACTGGTCTGTTGCACAGTTATGTTCCCAAGCATAAGGTTGCTACCCCGGCATTGCATGCTCGAACAAGACACTGCAAGTGATGCTGGCGTGCAATACAAACTGCGAAAGAAAACAATTTGATGCTGAAACAATTTGATATCAAGTCATCCAATGCCTTGAAAGACGAGTATATTGCAAGGATGAGGAAATATATAAGCTACTTACCTGCGACCTGCTGAGGCACAACTGCATTGTACACAATGACTTGCAGAGATAACATAGCTTCCATTTGGCACAATCAGGCCATAATCAGAAGCGTATGTTGGAAAGTTTGAAGCACATGCTGCAAAGCAGAAGCCACACCCGTCATTAGAATATCAATTACATCGAGACTTGAGAAGCAGACAAAGAAACAACCTTTAACGTGATTCGCAGTCCGTGTATCCATAGTTTGACCATACAGATTACCAAATGTACAACCAAAATCCATTTTAGCATGGTTCACATATAGACATATGCTTACTTAAAGGTAGGGGGTGAACTAAACCCCAAAGCTTGAACTTCTAGCAACCCTTACACGAAACTGATAATCCACCTTAAAACAACTCTATTACATTGAGACCAAAAAAGAAAAAAAAAAAAAAAAAGGTCAACCTCAATCATGGTTTCCATCGTTGGCAGTACATACCGCTCATAATAGAGTGATAACACAAACCAAATGTACCAACCAAAAGCTAACTCTGGCTCATACATAGACACAGGGCAACTTTAACCAGTGACCTAAAGGCAGGAGCCAAACTGAACCCCAAAGTTCAACACTTGAACAATCATCAGCAACAAATAATCCACATAATAACACTTGGAATGATGAACTCCTATTACAAATTCGGAATATACAATTTGGGAGTTAACAGGGCTAAATCTACTCAGCACTAACAAAAAAGGAAAAGCCTATACCTTACTCAAACTTGCAGAAGAATCCAACCAAACAATACTAGTATATATGTAATGAAGAATTTTTACTAACCGATTCAGAATAAGCAAGGTTTAGTCTACACAACATAGACTGCAAACTTCACCCACACAAAAAAAAAAAAAAGGTCAACCTCGCTCATGGTTCCCATTGGAAAAGAAAAGGAACCACCTTGCTCATGGTTTCCATTGTTGGCCCATACCCTCCATAATAGCGTGATAACACAAACCAAATGTGCCAACCAAAAGCTCTCATATATACACACAGGGCAACGACATAAAGGCAGGGGGCAAACTAAAACCCAAAGCTCAACGCTTAACAATCATCAGCAAAGTTAATAATCCACATAACAACACTTGCAACAATAAGCTCAAAGGTTGTCAATATCGTTATACAAACCTCACATTCCACACAACAACACTTGTTATGATAAACGCGTATGAAATTGGGAGCATACAGGCTTAAGTCCACTAAAAGGAAAGAAAACTCATACTTTACTCAAACTTGCAAAAGAATACAACAAAAAAAATACTCTACACATGTAATGATGAACTTTTACTAACAAATTTAGAACAAGCGGGGTTTAGTCTACTCAAACTACGCTGCCAACACACACCACGACCACGACCACAACCACAACAACAATCACAACAACAACAACCACAACCACAACCACAACCACAACCACAACAGTCAAAAAGATACAGAAAAAACCTAATTAGTGAGTTGCAACAACAGCTTACCAGAAAGAGGGACAGAAAGAATATCACCAGGAGAAATAGCAGTACTTCCCATAGCATTAACATTCATCAAATCAGTAAGAGTAGTCCGATACCGGGCCGCAATGGCGGGCAATGCATCAACAGGCTGAACAACATAGGAGAGATATATAGCAGGCAGATTATTATCAGAGTTATTAAAACAAGTACAAGGCAAAGGCACCAACAAATTCTGACCAACACCAAGAACATTTGGGTCAGTAATAGAGTTAGCCTCTTGAAGCTGGTCAGCTGAGACTAAACCCCCATATATTGAGTCTGCAATTGTAGATAGCGTGTCGGAGGGCCTAGACTTGTAGTGGGTCGACACAGATTTCCTAATCCCATCAACACATGAGCAACTTATTGGGATTTTGAGGAATAATTGGGATGGTAAGATATGGTTTTCGACATCCGGGTACGAAATGTCGATTGAGTTGGCAGTGAGGAGAGATATTGGGTCAATTCCAAAGAGGGATGCAACTTCTGAGACTTTCAGTTGCGTGTACAAGGTGTAACCCAACATTGCATTGCATGAGTTTGAGTTTGAGCATGGTTCTATGGTTGATTTTGAGCTTATAATTGGTGGAATTAAGAGGATTGTGAGGGTAATTAGTGTGATTGAGATGATTTTTGAAGTGGGTTTTTGGTCTTGCATCTTGGGTTTGCTTCTTTCTTACTCAAACCCAAGTAATACTCTGAAAAAAGTTGGTTTTTTGGGTGGAAAGAAGGTAAAGTTTGAATCTTTTTGCTTTATTGGGGAAGTTTTGTTGATAGAGGGTGAGAATGAGGGAGAAAGAGTGGAACTTGGAGAGATTTTCTGGGTTTTTGGGTGAGTGTTCAACGGCTAGAACTTTGAAATGGGTGCAAAAGAGGGATTTTTTTTTAGGGTTTTAGTGGGAGTTACAGAGTGAAGTGCAGAAATGTGGTGACTGGTGAGTTTGTGCTTTTGTGGTTTGGTCGGAAGTGAGAGAATAAAGGTAAGGCAGAAACAATGGTGAATGTAACAAAGAGATGTTTGATTTTTGATGTTGATAAGGCCTACATACAAGGGCCATGGTCTAAGTAAAAAGGGATCCTCTTTTTCTTTTGAAGCTATTCATATGGAGTAAATCCTTAGCAATAGTAGTTCAATGGATGAGTCATGTCACAATGACTTTAATTAGACTTGGTTAGAATCGTTGTTGGTTGAGTTTCACAATTCTAGTTCAGATACTTAGAAGAACTTGTGTTGATTTGATCCATGTTCTCCTTCCATCATGATTATCTGGATTGTGTAATTTTTATGCTTTACATAAGGCTGTGTGCATGATTTTTGTTTGCCTTCACGTGTTAAATCACAAGTTGAGTGTACAACTTCAAGTATTGTTAAAAACAATTTCACGAGACTGACACTTAATTAATAAATCTAAAATATAAATAAGAATTTTAAATACAAAGTGAGAAATGATTAATCAGGAAGAACTATTTCGAATTTCTTTATCATGTTGGCCGGAATTTTTATGCAACATCTTAATCCATGTAATGCTCAATGAAAATACTACATTAAATTTTTGACAAGCGCAAGAGCACTAACAGTTATTTCATGAAGCATCTTATTCATTTTTCTAATCGAATCTGGAACATTGCCACCAAATTCAATCTGACAATCCTCCACTTCCATACCCGATTTTTCCATTGCGTCTACAGCAAATTTTCGGTTGCCAGATTGCACAGCATACGAAGCTTGTTTCATACCTGGATCCACTACGACATGGTATCCGAATACACACTCGTTCAAAGCATGAAGAAGTTTTTGGTCATGGGTCTCTCTAGCCATTTATCGGATGTGATGTTCAGCGTCTGAGAACCGCGACTTTATCACATCAATCATAATCATTAGGAGTCCTGTACCGTCAGCGGTGGGGCTTCGTGGATCCGATCGTACGACAGTTTCGCAAGTTGTTGGATGTGGTGTTTTAGAGCATGCGTCAGAAATAAAGTCGTCTCTGGTGGCGGCACTTCTCAAAGGTGCACTCGAATAGCATGGTGTTATGGTTACAACTATTATGAGAAGAAGAAACCTTTTTTGGATTTCAAGACTTGCCATGTCTAAAGAAAATAAGGAGGAATTGATCATTAAGTTTGAGAGAAATTTAATCAGCTTTGTCTATTAAATATAAGGAGGTAGAATAGATCTTTAAGCATTTTTTTTTTTTATCAATACGAGCTTGCTTTGTCATGTGTGGTACATGCATGATTTGTGTTTTTTTGCCCTCACATTTGAAGTCACAAAATCTACATTTTTGGAAAAAAATTTCACGAGATTATTATGTCAAGAGTTTAGCTATTAATGAAGGTTTACGTTTTTGTTCGACGTTCTTTCAAAGCTAACTTCCGTTTATGTTTGTTGAGCTGTCAAATTTTCCATCCTCCCCATCTCCCTTTTGTTTTTCTCTCAGTCTCTCCTCTCTCCATTCTCCATGAGCTTTGTATCCTCAGTTGGATTAATCACAACAAAATTTAATCACGCAACAAAAATCCCCCCAAAAAACACATTTGGTAAGTTGAACATCTGCAATCTCTTAGTTAAACACATACGAAGTATAAGTGATCCCCATCAAAAACTGCCAAGCCTAGATAAAACCGATTGGTTTTGAGAGTCTTTCCTCTTCCACCAAGACACTCAATAGGAGTGATCAATCTGCAAGAATAAAGGTATACAGAGGTAGAATTCTGTACACATTTATTATTTATGATCGATTTGTCACTCGTGGAGTTGTGGTGGATGATTCATGTTTTCTTTCACGGATAAAATCACAAGTTGGAATAATTAATTTCACAACATTGTTACTTGATTAATCTATACTACCCGATCGAGCAATTAATATCTCAGCAAGTTTCCAATAATCCCCTAGTATGATACAAATAATTCATTCTTAAAGTCATAACCAAAATCAGAGACTTTTACTATTGACACACACAAGACGATACCAGGGCATTCTCATATGTAGGTGTGCCCATTGAATAAAATTGTAGTAATGGACGGTTACTTAATCTTGATTTGTTTTTTTTTTAATCAAATCATAATAAAACTCGGATTGAAGTTACGTGACAGCGGCTGTGAAATGCTAGGCCACGAGATCAATTACATGAAAATAACTGCTATCAACCCATACACTCGTTCAGTTGAATTTGTCACGATGGCTCTGTTTAAACTTTCTAAGAAGTTTCCTTGATCTGGTCAGTATAATCCGTCTAATATGATTTGGCGAATTCTATCACAATAATGCGAATCAAATAAAGATCTTAAAATTTGTAGTGAAAAATGGTGAAATGAAGCAAGGAAATTGAACAAACAAATGAAACGGATGCACCTTTTCAAATAAGTTTATCAAGCATGAACTTGTTTAGAAGCGATATAAATACTTATATGACAACATGCACGCAACTTAATCGATGTTGAGATCACCAGGGAACAGTAAATTCTTAATAAGTGCAACCTGTATATCAGAAATATCAAAGAGCATCGGGGTCCATTTTCTAATTGGATCCGGAACTTGTTCTTTCTTAAACCCATCCAGACAAATTTTTGCTTCATAACCCGCATCTTCCATTGCCTCCAGAGCAAATTTTGGATTCCCAGACTTTATAGCATAAGTAGCTTGACTCACATCTGCGACCTCCACACTATTGTAACAGTCTACGCAGTCTTGTAGAGCTTTAATTATTTTCGGGTCATGACTCTCTCGGATTATTTCTCGGGTGTGAT
This sequence comes from Spergularia marina, assembly GCA_963680865.1. Lineage (NCBI taxonomy): Eukaryota > Viridiplantae > Streptophyta > Magnoliopsida > Caryophyllales > Caryophyllaceae > Spergularia > Spergularia marina. The sequence goes on along the minus strand of OY804551.1, from coordinate 27,307,893 downwards.
GTTCAGCGTCTGAAAACCGCGACCGTATCACGTCAACCATGATCAATAGGATGCCTTTGGCGTCGGCTGTGGAGCTCCGTGGATCCGCCCTTATGACGGTTTCACAAGTTGTCGGCTTCGGTGTCTTAGAGCAGACGTCCGAAATAAAGTCGTTGATGTTGGTGGCGGTGGTTTTAGAAGAGGCATTAGAATAGCATGGTGTTATAGATACAATAACTAATAATACAAGGAGAAACCACATACTACGCATTTCAAGCCTTGCCATGTCTATGGAATGTTAGTATGAAATAGACAAGTTTAATTCAAGAAAAGTTGAGTTTTGGTACATAAAAATGCAAGTTTTCTCTCTAATTTTTATATAAAGGCTAGGTAGGGCTTTATATGCATTTACTTAGTTTTAGGGGCTTTGTTACATATGATGCATGATTTGTGTTTGCCTTCACATGAAAAGTCACACGTTTTGGGATGATTATCTCCTAACTTAAATGAACATAATCCAAACATTTATTATATCTATTATTTATAATAAATGTTTGGATTATGTTCAATTATATTACTAGATAATCATCCAAACATTTATTATAACATTTATTATTTATATATAATAAATGTTTGGATTATGTTCATTTATGTTACTAGATAATCATCCCAAAAAAGTGGTCAATTGGCTACCAATAAACCTTATCACCCTCCCCTAATACTAGGGTCTAGGGGAAAAGGTTATTAGACTTTGCTAGGACTGTTGTTGGTTGTGTTGATTTGATCCATGTTCTCCTTCCATCATGATTTTGCGGATTGTGTAGTGTATGCTTTACTTAAAGTCGAGTGCATGAATTTTGTTTTCCTTCATGTGTAAATCATAAGTCGAGTGCACAAATTCAACTATTTTGGAAAAATTTCGCGATATTGATACTTAATTAATAAACCTAAAAACAATAAGGATTTTAAATACGAAGTGAGAAATTATTAATCAGACGAACTATTTTGATTTTTTTTTTTTTCATATTGGCTGAAATTTATTGCGAAATCTTAGTCCATGTAAATATTTAATGCTCAATGAAAATACTACATTAAATTTTTGACAAGCGCAAGAGCAATATCAGTTATTTCATGAAGCATTTTATTCAATTTTCTAATCGAATCTGGAACATTGCCACCAAATTCAATCTGACAATCCTTCACTTCCATACCCGATTTTTCCATTGCGTCTACAGCAAATTTTCGGTTGCCAGATTGCACAGCATACGAAGCTTGTTTCATACCTGGATCCACTACGACATGGTATCCTAATACACACTCGTTCAAAGCACGAAGAAGTTTTTGGTCATGGGTCTCTCTAGCCATTTCTCGGATGTGATGTTCAGCGTCTGAGAACCGCGACTTTATCACATCAATCATAATCATTAGGAGTCTTGTACCGTCAGCGGTGGGGCTCCGTGGATCCGCTCGTACGACAGTTTCGCAAGTTGTTGGATGTGGTGTTTTAGAGCATGCGTCAGAAATAAAGTCGTCTCTGGTGGCGGCACTTCTCAAAGGTGCACTCGAATAGCATGGTGTTATGGTTACAACTATTATTAAAAGGAGAAACTTTTTTTGGATTTCAAGATTTGCCATGTCTAAAGAAAATAATGAGGAATTGATCATTAAGTTTGAGAGAAATTTAATCAGTTTTGTCTATATTTTATAAGGAGGTAGAATTGATCTTTAAGCATTTTTTTTATCAATAAGAGCTTGCTTTGTCATGTGTGGTACATGCATGATTTGTGTTTTTTTGCCCTCACATTTAAAGTCACTAAATCTACATTTTTGGAAAATAATTTCACAAAATCTACTTGAGTTTTGGTACATAAAAATGCAAGATTTCCCTTTACTTTTTAAGTATAAAGAGTTACAGCTTTCTATGCATTTACTTAGTTTTAGGGGCTTTGTTACATATGATGCATGATTTGTGTTTGCCTTCACATGAAAAGTCACACGTTTTGGGATGATTATCTCGTAACTTAAATGAACATAATCCAAACATTTATTCTAATAATAAATTATAATAAATGTTTGGATTATGTTCATTTATGTTACTAGATAATCATCCAAACATTTATTATAACATTTACTCCCTCCATTTCAATATATATGACGTTTTCAAGTTACGAGACACTTCTTTGACCTTCGATATCTCACAAAATATAAGGGTAAAAATTATGAAATTATGATCTTGTGAAAGTATATTTCATAACGAATCCAATGGTATAATTTTTTACTAGATATTTTAATATGAAATTGGAAGTCAAAATTTGCCTCGTAACTTGAAAACGTCATATATATTGAAATGGAGGGAGTAGTATATTATGTTCATTTATGTTACTAGATAATCATCCAAACATTTATTATAACATTTATTATTTATATATAATAAATGTTTGGATTATGTTCATTATGTTACTAAATAATCATCCAAAAAAAGAGGTCAATTGGCTACCAATAAACCTTATCACCCTCCCCTAATACTAGGGTCTAGGGGAAAAGGTTATACATATGACTCTTGTATACGTTCTTTACGTTGTATAATTATACGTGTTATATGTATAGTTTATATTTCCAATTAATGCGATTGATGCCCCACATATCAATAACGCATCTCACCCCATTAATCTCCCTCAGTCTCTCCTCATCACCGGCCACCACCACTCCAAGAACACCACCAACCACCGCCAACGAACCATCCATCCAAGTCTAGCCAAACGCCGTGTCGCCCCTTGGCCTTGAGACTTCTCTATCTCCCTTCCCGAACCCACCTTCGACCAACCCCCACCTTTTTCTTTGGAGGCTAATTATATGGAGTATGAAAAAACTGTTACAAATGTGTCATGTCACAATGACTCTATTTATTAGACTTTGCTAGGACTGTTGGTTGTGTTTATTTGATCCATGTTCTCCCTCCATCATGATTTTGCGGATTGTGTAGTGTATGCTTTACCTAAAGTCGAGTGCATGAATTTTGTTTTCCTTCATGTGTAAATCATAAGTCGAGTGCACAAATTCAACTATTTTGGAAAAATTTCGCGATATTGGTACTTGATTAATAAACCTAAAAAAAAAATAAGGATTTTAAATACGAAGTGAGAAATTATTAATCAGACGAACTATTTTGATTTTTTTTTTCATATTGGCCGAAATTTATTGTGAAATCTTAGTCCATGTAAATATGTAATGCTCAATAAAAAGACTACATCAAATTTTTAACAAGCGCAACAGCAATGTCAGTTATCTCATGCAGCATCTTGTTCAATTTTCTAATTGAATCGGGAACATAGCCACCAAATTCTATATGACAATCCTCTACTTCTATACCCGAATCCTCCATTGCATCTACGGCAAATTTCCGGTTGCCAGATTGCACAACATATGTAGCTTCTTTCATATTTGCGTCCGCTACAGTATGGTATTCGAATACACACTCGTTCAAAGCACGAAGAAGTTTTTGGTCATGGGTCTCTCTAGCCCTTTCTCGGGTGTAACGTTCAGCGTCCGAGAACCGCGACTTTATCACGTCGATCATAATCATTAGGAGTCCTCTACCGTCAGCGGTGCTGTCCGTGGATCAGCTCGTATGACAGTTTCGCAAGTTGTTGGATGTGGTGTTTTAGAGCATGCGTCGGAAATAAAATTGTCTCTCGTGGCGGCACTTCTTAAAGGTGCACTCGAATAGCATGGTGTCATGGTTACAACTATTATTAGAAGAAACCTTTTTTGGATTTCAAGATTTGCCATGTCTAGAAAATAATGAGGAATTGATCATTAAGTTTGAGAGAAATTTAATCAATTTTGTCTATTATTTATAAGGAGGTAGAATAGATCTTTAAGCATTTTTTTTATCAATAAGAGCTTGCTTTGTCATGTGTGGTACATGCACGATTTGTGTTTTTTTGCCCTCACATTTGAAGTCACAAAATTCACATTTTTGGAAAATAATTTCACGAGATTATTATGTCAAGAGTTTAGCTATTAATGAAGGTTTACGTTTTCGTTCAACGTTCTTTCAAAGCTAACTTCCGTTTATGTTTGTTGAGCTGTCAGTTTTTCCATCCTCCCCATCTCATTTTGTTTTTCTCTCAATCTCTCCTCTCTCCATTCTCCATGAGCTTTGTATCCTCAGTTGGATTAATCACAACAAAATTTGATCACGCAAGAAAATCCCCCCAAAAAACACATTTGGTAAGTTGAACAACTGCAATCTCTTAATTAAACACATACGAAGTATAAGCGATCCCCATAAACTGTCAAGACTAGATAAAACCGATTGGCTTTGAGAGTCTTTCCTCTTCCACCAAAACACTCAATAGGAGTGATCAATTTGATCTATCTGGAAGAATGAAGGTATACAGAGGTACAATTCTGTACATATTTATTATTTATGATCGATTTGTCACTCGTGGAGTTGTGGTGGATGATTTGTGTTTTCTTTCACGGGTAAAACCATAAGTTGGAATAATTAATTCCACAAGATTGTTACTTGATTAAATCTATACTACCCGATCGAGCAATTAATATCTCAGCAAGTTTCCAATAAGTCCCTAGTATGATACAAATAATTCATTCTTAAAGTCATAACCAAAATCAGAGAGAATTACTATTGACACACACAAGAAGATACCAGGGCATTCTCATATGTAGGTGTGCCCATTGAATAAAATTGTAGTAATGGCCGGTTACTTAATCTTGATTTGTTTTTTTAATTAATTCATAATAAAACTCGGATTGAAGTTACGTGACCGCGGCTGTGAAATGCTAGGCCACGAGATCAGGTACATAAAAAGAACTACTATCAACCCATACACTCGTTCAGTTGAATTTGTCACGATGACTCTGTTTAAACTTTCGAAGAAGTTTCCTTGATCTGGTCAGTATAATCCGTCTAATATGATTTGGCGGATTCTATCACAATAATGCGAATCAAATAAAGATCTTAAAATTTGTAGTGAAAAATGGTGAAATAAAGCAAGGAAATTGAACAAACAAATGAACAGATGCACCATTTCAAATAAGTTTATCAAGCATGAACTTGTTTAGAAGCGATATAAATACTCATATGACAATATGCACGCAACTTAATCGATGTTGAGATCACCAGGGAACAATAAATTCTTAATAAGTGCAACCTGAATATCACAAATATCACGGAGCATCGGGGTCCATTTTATAATTGGATCCGGAACTTGCTCTTTCTTAAACCCATCCAGACAAATTTTTGCTTCATAACCCGCATTTTCCATTGCCTCTAGAGCAAATTTTGGATTCCCAGACTTTATAGCATAAGTAGCTTGACTCACACCTTCGACCTCCACAGTATTGTAACAGTCTACGCAGTCTTGTAGAGCTTTAATTATTTTCGGGTCATGAGTCTCTCGGATTATTTCTCTGGTGTGATGTTCAGCGTCTGAAAACCGCGACTGTATCACGTCAACCATGATTAATAGGATGCCTTTGGCGTCGGTTGTGGAGCTCCGTGGATCTGCCCTTATGACGGTTTCACAAGTTGTCGGCTTCGGTGTCTTAGAGCAGACATCCGAAATAAAGTCGTTGATGTTGGTGGCGATGGTTTCAGAAGAGGCATTAGAATAACATGGTGTTATAGAGACAATAACTAATAATACAAGGAGAAACCACATACTACGCATTTCAAGCCTTGCCATCTCTATGGAATGTTAGTATGAAATAGGTTTAATTCAAGAAAAGTTGAGTTTTGGTACATAAAAATACAAGTTTTCTCTCTAGTTTTTATATAAAGGGCAGGTAGGGCTTTATATGCATTTATTATAGTAATATATTATAATAAATGTTTGGATTATGTTTATTTAAGTTACGAGATAATCATCCAAACATTTATTATAACATTTATTATATTTATTATTTATAATGAATGTTTGGATTATGTTCAATTATATTACTAGATAAGCATCCAAACATTTATTATAACATTTATTATTTATATATAATAAATGTTTGGATTATGTTCATTTATGTTGCTAGATAATCATCCCAAAAAAGTGGTCAATTGGCTACCAATAAACCTTATCACCCTCCCCTAATACTAGGGTCTAGGGGAAAAGGTTATACATACGGCTCTTGTATATGTTCATTACGTTGTATAATTATACGTGTTATATGTATAGTTTCTATTTCCAATCAATGCGATTGATGCCCCACTTATCAATAACGGATCTTACCCCATCAATCTCCCTTAGTCTCTCCTCATCACCGGCCACCACCACTCCAAGAACACCGCCAACGAACCATCCATCCAAGCCTGGCCAAACGCCGCGTCGCCCCTTGGCCAAGATGTGCTAACAACGGACCACCAAATTTTCTTTAAAAGCCCCCTGCTAATCTGATACTGACATCGGTCCTCAAACGAAACCGAAAAATCAATGTCGAAAGATATAAATCAACAAGAACATCTCAACGTTCACACGAATAGAATCATAATACGGTAAGCTGAGAAGGAAATGTAAACAGGAAGAAATTTTATTATGATTCAATCAATCTGAATTTAACAATTATAAACTTGCTGACTATGCAGGCAAAGCACTACAACTACAATCTCAGCTCACTATGATAGAATCAGCAAGGTACATTTAGGACGCTATCCTACCAAATAAAGCAAGTGCTATAAACTGTAACAAACTACGAAATGGTGGCCTTCCTCATGCTAAAGGCCTTGAATCTGCTCAGGCCAACGTCTGCCGTCCCGTTGTTAAACACGTACAAACGGGCCTCCCCAGAAACAGCCAGAGTAGGATACACCCTACTAGTTATGACTGCCTTCCCTCTTCCCCCAAAACACTCGATTACTGATCGGTCAATCTGCAAGAGTCAAGGCGTTGTAATTAGTTACTAACCGGCTTCTCTGTAAGAGCAGCTGCGCCTCTGCTAGTCAGTCCAATACAAACATACTCACCAGCGTTCTGAGGGAAAACCCTTCTCGAAGGGGGTCGATATTTAGGAAGGCGGCATGGCTGGATTTTTGGGGCAGAGGATCGAGAGAAGACCTACAAATGCAAACACGTACATTACATGTAAAATTTAAGCACGCGATACATAGTGGTACTAGACGTTTCTTCTTATGACATGATTAGCATCTAGTAATTTTATTAGGTGTGCTATGACAACAGATAGAAATCAAAACCAAACTTAGTTTAATTCACCTGCTTCTGTCGAAACACATGACGACAATGAACTTTTCAGAGGCATTGTATACCCGGAAAAAGACTTTAGTCTGTTCATTCAAGGCCTTTGTAGCAAAGATCAGTAAGCCAAAGGGGCCCATCTGGTTTTTGACTGCTCCACCCCTTCGGTTGCACAACCGTTTGGGGTCGGTCCAATATCCCTCAAGCTTCTCAACAGTATTTACGTCCTCGATTTTAAATTTTAATGAGACATCAGCCTGCAAATATGTATAAGGAGAAGTAAACCGATTAATATGATCTCTCTTCTCGTAAACATACAAGTAAGCCAGGGTGTGAAGCATTAACTGAGTGAGGGTTGTGTTGTACCTGCGCAGCAGTTATATTCGGTACCTCTATCAGTGATCCTCCCCTGATCACACTTCTACGTAGAGTGACAGGTTTCTTTCTCAACTGATTAATTTCAGGGATGGGCCATTGCAGCAGTTGATCTCCAGCTTTGTTTAACCAAACCACTCTCGGAACAGCCTAAAATAAGATTGAAAGGTTGATTAGTACAGAGCCTTTTCAAAAAGGGAAAATATGAAGAAACAATTATAGCATTGTTGCTCAAGCCAATTGCACAAAACAATTGTTCCTACTGGACTGCCATTGCAGGACTATACTCCTTACGAACACTTGTTGCTCCAGAAACAATTTTGCTTACTGGTCTTACTACCAAAACAAGTCCATGAATGTGAAGTGGAAAACGATTGTGAAAGTGCAAGAAGCGAAGATAAGATACTAAAAGAAAGAAGTGAGGCAACATACAAGTATTAAGAGAAAAGAAGTGAAGAGACATAAAAAAATTGTGGAAACCCTTTTAAATGGGGGCTAAGAGGAGACCAAGAGTGAAGAAAGATCAAGTAATACAGGAGCTTGAAAAAGGGAGCAAAGAAAAGAAAAAAGTGGAAAGAAAGTGCTCTGCAAAAAATAGGAACATAAAGGAAAGTAGAATATATCAAATGAGAAACTCAGCAAAATTTACTATAGTAACATAGAAGATACTCACATGTATACCAGACCACCCTTTTTTGACATCAACATGCTGGGGCGTGGACTCCTTTATCCAGCCCATTAAAACCCTCCGTTTCTTGGCTCCATCGTAAAAGGTTTTTGTGGCATAGAAGATACCATAATCATATCTCCAGGAGTGGTTTTCAAAGCCGAGGTCAGGGGAATATGAATCCCTAGGGACATTATATGTCCCTATAGTGTATACATCAACTTTTTTGTCATCAATGCTGACCTTTAATATATGCTTAACGGCATGTCCAGTCCTAGATGTATCGACCCCAATACTAGTACCATTGACATAGACAGGGAAAAAATCAGGGCATTCCCACATGCCCTGATTTGAAGAATACAATGGCGCTTTTTGAAGGTCCCAGTGAACAAAATCCCTGCTCTTATAAAGGAGAGCTAACCCACGACCGTTCCAAAGACCCCCTACCAATACCCTCCAACTGCCATCCGGCAGTAGCCACGCAGTTGATGGGTCCCTAAATGCAGTCCCATTTAAATGAAACTTTGGTGACGGGACCATAACTGGGTTTTCAGGCACTAGCAGCCACTCTTTCAGGTAAGGGTCAGTTATATTTTTAGGCACGGCCAAATTTGTGACCTGTAGCCCCTCTAGAGTATTCCCCGTGAAGAGTATGCCTATTTTATTTTGAGGGAGCCAAGTCGTTGACCCTGTCCAACTGCCATTCATATTCGACGGTAATTGTGCTTGGATGGCAATTGGTTGGGCATCCCAATTAACCAAATCTGTTGAAGTTGAGTGGCCCCATACAGGGGGACCCCAAACCGCAGCATATGGGTTATACTGGTAAAAAAGGTGATACAAACCATCATGTAGCATTGGGCCTACAAAAGAAAATAACTAGTATAAAGTCCACAACTTTTAGGTTGGACATTGGATGCCATAGCTATTAGGTCGTGTACGAGCAGGTTCCACAAACATAATATATCTTAATATCTTGAGGCCACAAGGAGGGGGTGGGTGTATCATTTTAAGATTCAAATTGTATAAGCTATGTTCAAAAGGCTGAGAGGCATACATATGTTTCCTAACCATCATCGTACTTGGGGAGGGGAGGAATGCAGAATTCAAGGTTCATATTAGAGATATACAAACAAGAAAAGAGATGTACATGTTAATTAAGCATGAATGGAGAACAACAAGTTCTTCACAGCCATTGACTGGGATTAATAGCTAGTTTAAAAGCAAACATGTTGTCTGACTAGTATTCATGTTTAAGATGTCAAGGGGCAACAGCAATTATCCTTCCCTAGCACTAGGGCAGACTGCATAGTATTCAAGTATCAAATTCTAGAATGTAGACGATACAGCAAGTATAAGGGGCATTGCATCAAGTCATCAGATAACGAAGTAATATTAACGGGCATTGCATCAAGTCATCTTTCACGTACTTGGGGAGAGGTTGGCATGCAGAATTCAAGATTCATATTAGACATATACAGACAAGAAAAGAAATGTATATGCCTTTGGCAAGCATGAATAGAGAACACGTTCTTCACAACCATCGACCGAGATTAATAGCCAGTTTATGAGCAATCATGTTGTCTGACATTATTCACAGCAATTATCCTTCCTATCACTAGGGCAGACTGCATAGTATTCGAACACAAGAATGTAGACAATAAAGCAAGTATAATGGGCAATTGGGCATGGCATCAAGTCATCAGATAATGAAGCAACATTAACTAGCGAGAACTTAGAAGATAACAAGAAACCGTAGAAAATAACCAGACACCAGTAGGAGAAGAGAACTAACCAGCAGGATCTTCATATTCCAAAATTGTTAGAGGTCATATTCCAACGTTACATACAGGAAGATCAGAAAGGTTAGATATATATCAGGAACATGGTAAGACACAACATTATGATTTGACTTATCTTCATATCAGAGACGTACCATTCATCCAATTTTTCATTGGTTGAAAATGATATGCAGTTCTGTAAGGTTGGTAGCTGGGAAGAAGTTGATCACACATTGAACCTCCATGTAGGACAGACACAATGGTGAAGGCAGTGTTATTAGTCATGACTAGTAACTTTGAATCAGAAAAGAGCATGGAAAATTTAAGTACTGCAATTATAGATCGTAAAAAACCTAAACAATTTTCAATGAGTTGTTATAGTCATTCACGGCATTCTCTTTCACTCGAGACTAGTTAATCGTTTCGTCTTTTTCTTTTCATTTGTTAAGTACTCTCACCGACAAGTAATACCTATGCCACTCAAACATCCTTTTTCTATTCAGCTTAAATGCAATGCAAATAAAGATAATCTCTACGCAAAATTTTGTTCATGGCACCAACTCTTTTCCAAGTTAACAGCACTTCATTCATCATCCAACTCAATCATACATATCATGATATATAGAAAACCCATTGAGCCTATCATACATTATCATTTCACATTAAACTAAATACCCTCGATTAATGTTAGCATAAAATGAGCAGATACATATATTCAAAATAACAGCCCTACTGGAACTGAGAGTTTAAAACGTTTACAACCGCCGTAATTCACATACATATAGGTTACATAATCGAACAGCCAATTAAACTACAAGTTAAGCCTCTTAGTTCAGAAAGATTTACATGGAAATAGCATATACATATATATACATAATTTGCAAGCGCCGGAAGAAGCCAAACAACAAAATTACATATACATTCAGATAAGTTAAAGAATGCAGTGGCTGAGTAAAATAGCATATTAATAACAAAATTATAATTTGATGTTACATGTAGTTTCCTCAGTTAAATTTACATAATGAAGTACAGCGTAGAAAAACAAGGCAATGATCTGAACTCTCAAACCACATCAAGCTTTAATATAAGAACAGAAGTGAATCATTAAGGAATGCCTAGTGTTTCAATGGCTGTGAGTTAAGCTTATCAACGGCTACAAAGTAATTACATGTATTGTCGAGTTCAGCCCAAGCTAAGGGATCACTTCAACATCTGATAACATTAAGAAACTAAAGGGGATAAAGAAGAGTTGCATTGAATTCTCACAAACAAATTATGGCATGGGCATAAGTTAACAGACAAAATACACTTACCATTTGTCAAGTGTTCAAGCAATTGGGAATTATGCATTTGTTTGTATGGTTTAGAACAGTGAAGAGATCCACAAGGCATTAAACCGCCAAGGAAAACAAAGACAAACAAGAAATGCATATAGTTCGTCATGGTTAGATGTATTGAATAATTAGATGAGTTTGAATTGAATAAAATGTACAAGGGCTGCCTGTAATTTATAATAAGTGAGCAACGAAACATTTTTGATTTTCTGTAAGATTAATTAGAGTCTTGTACGTCAATGTTTTGCATTTATGAAAACGTCAACTATTTAGTCTGATCCTAGTCATTTCCAACACAAACTAATCACCATTTATAGCTCTAAGGTTGTTCTAAGGCAGTCACAAAACTCTAGTGAATTTGTGGGAGTACCACTGAAGGAGTTGATATAGACTTGGTACTAAAACAAGAGCTGGCAGAGTACTACCCACTCATCATTCACTTTTAAACACACATATCATAAATTTTTAACTATAAATGACAATAAAACAGTCAGTATAATCCCATGACACAAGAAATTATATCCTCTTATGATGTTAGCATAAAGTGTGATACTTGAAGACAATTATTGACTTGAATTATGGTTTCCTATCTACACTAATAAACCACCGACATTCATGAATATCAGCATGATTATCTCAATCAAACAAGTAGCAATGCATGTAACATAATCGCTTACGACTTACCACTCCACACATCATTTCGTCAATAGTAAACACTTGGCATGAAAATTAACCCCAAAATAAATTGGCATGAACAGTATACCAAAATGAAACAGACTTAAATTCAGATTAAACGTAGCTGTTCAATTAGAAAGAAAAAAAAATTTGAACATTGTGTAATTCTCATTTTGGAAACCATAAAAGCTGACCATACTAAAGGGACTCGGAGCCAACAACATTCACTCAAGATACTCGAAACTATTTGCACCCACATACGTTTTTGTGGGAATAAAAAATGCAGAAGAACATATCTAGGTGCACCTAATGATGTACCAGAGGAACTAAAGATTAGGAATAAGGGTGCTTAATGTAGCTAAAGCTCAGTAAAGGTCGTAAATTGCAATTAGTTTTGGGTTGCAATTGGTTCTAAAATGCTAGCATTCCCCCAAATTACACAAGTTGGCAATGCACATTCAAATTAATTAAACTATTTAAGCAATAGTACATTGCACCATCTTCACTCCACACAATTGGATGAACATTTTCCGAAATACATGAAGTGAAAATTCAAGGGCTTCATCTCGAAACCTCAAGAATCGAAATTCAAGTGCTTCATCCAACAAACCATTCCAAGAAGGAATTCCAAGGGCTTCATTCCGAAACCCCAAAAAACAAAATAAAGCTCCGGAATTGGAATCAAACTGCTTTATTTCGAAGCACAAGAACACAAATGGAACTAAAGTTGTCGACATTTGATATCTGAGTCACACACACTAAAGTATGAGTATCAATCAAGCCTCATCAGTTGACACTAGGTGAAACAACAACAACAACAAGAACAACAACCGTATTAATCAGAAATCATCAATTGACAAACGTGTGAAGCGTATCAATCAAGCCTCATCAGTTGACACTAGGTAGAGTATCAATCAGAAATCATTAATTGGCACTATGTAAACGTATCAATCAAGAATCATCACTTGACACTACAAATTCTTTCTAAATTTGGAACAACACCAATATGCCTAAAATTAATCTCTTCATTATTTAATTAATCCACTACAATTATTAATATCTCAACCAAAAGTGAGGCTGGAAAGGAAAAAAGACTTATCTTGATTTATGAAGCGCCGTCGCAAACCGATGACGGAGTTACCGGAGATGACGTGGCGGGAGTTACGTTTGTTGGAGTGGAAATAGTAGAATGTTCGGTTGAAAATTGGGTAGTTAGACCATTTTCAAAGGTATCGTGGAATGTTTTAACCTAGATAAAAAATATTTATTCAACAATTTGCACATGTCTACTTTTTATTTCGGAAAATTTGTCACATATCACTTTTTATGTTTTCGAATTTAACAGGTAGTACCTTTTATGTTCAATTCTGCCTAATGACACCTTTAATTTGATTATTTTTAATACATCACACCAAATAGCCAATTTCCGGCCAAAATTTGCTTTGACTCCGATGTTGACTCGTATGACCATCACGCGCTGCTTATTTTCTTATTTTCTTTCCTTCCCCTCCCAAAATCAACCCGACATTCTACTCACTGTAATGCTCCTCTTCTCTTCATTTCTCTTTCCCTCCAAAAACTTTCCCCAATTATTAGATTGTCTTCCTCACATTTAGTCTTCAACAACCGTCACGAATTACGTCCTCTCTGTCGCCATTGCAAAACATAAAAGCTTGACAGGTACCCCTATTTTCTGGTTCTCTCTCCTTTTTTTTTTTTTTTTGTGTTTTTGGTAGATGTTGAACCTTAATGAACTCAAATATAGTTTAATAGGTACGTTTAAAGCACTTCATTAGCTTAATTGAATCAATTGGAGTTGGGTTCCGCCCTCAAAAAAATTTAGTTCATTGTGGATTTGTTTTTGAATTAAACCCTAATTTTCAATCAAATTGTTCAACGATTTTGTTTGTGTGTTTATATACTGGTTAATTGATTAATGAATTGACAATTGATTTCATTTCATTCGAATATTAGAATGAATTGAATATAGAAATTGATTTTATTGGATGATAAAACCACAATTTAATTGAATGATAGAACCCTAGGAATAACCGAAAAAAATCAAGTATAGAGAATGTAAAACCAATTAAACAACTTACCTGATTGAAAATTGGAAAAGAGAGGGAAGAAATCAATAGAAACAAAGAGAGGGAAGAAGAGAAGAAGAGAAGAAGATAAGAAATGAAGAAGAGCAGTGAGATGTCGGGTTGATTTTGGGGGTAAAAGGAAAGAATAGAAGAAAATAAGCATCACGTGAGTCAACGCCGGAGTCAAGCAAATTTTGGCCGGAAATTGGCTATTTGGTGTGATGTATTAAAAATAAGCAAATTAAAGGTGTCATATGGCAGAATTGGACATAAAAGGTGATAGCTGTTAAATTCGGAAACATAAAAGGTGTTATGTGGCAAATTTTCCTTTTATTTCGGAGTAAACTTTAGCCGTGATTTCGATAATACTCGGTAGATATGAGTAGGTTACCTAGATAATGACCATCGGTACATATACGAGTTTCCTTTTGCTTTTGTAAGGTTGACAAAATTCGATCATGCCCTATCAAGCTAATCCTAAACGGAAAACTGATTGTTTGGTGAATCCAAATCTCATAGACTGATTTACTCGCTAAAAGTTTGTTTTGTTCAAAATCACTAAAGTTGAGATTTAACCCATTTCACAATATTTTTTTTTGCAAATTGTTAGAGGTCTATAATGTAGACACAATTAATTTGTCTACAAAGTAAAATTGAGTTAGTAGTAGTAAAATTGAGATCAGAGTAGTAAAATTAATTGTAATGAAAAATTCAGGTAGTAAAATTAATTGTGCGAGTAGTAAAATTTTGATAATGTAGTAAAATTATTTCTGATTGTAGACATTTTTGGGTGTCTACACTGTAAACCTCTAGCATTGTCCATTTTTTTATGAATTTTTTGGTACTCAAAAAGCAAATTTCACAAATTTTTTTATATGAATTTTAAAACCCATTTTAATTCTCTTAAAAGCCAAAAAAAAAAAAATGAAGATGAGAGCGTGAAAGCACGGTCAACAAAGGTCAGTATACAATAAAACTCTCGTCAAAATCCAGCTGTCAAATTCTTATTGGGAGAACACTTGCCAGTTAGGACAAGACTTACGTGTCTTAAACTAAAAACCAAAACATATCCCACGCGCAGTTTACATCAAAACGGCGCGTGTCACTCATCCAACTATTAACTCTTTCTCTCTCCAAAAACTCAATCTTTCTCGCGAAAAACCAGAGAGAGAGAGAGAGACTTTAGAGTCAAAGATCAAAAATCAGAAAAAATATAGGAAGGAGAGAGAAATATGGGGGGTGATAAATTGTGGGCATGGGGTATTTTGGTAATTTGTTGTAGGCTGCTTGTAGCAGAAGCAATATGGATGAATCTGCCGAATGATGGGACAACAAAGTGTGTTTCTGAAGAGATCCAGAATAACGTTGTTGTTCTTGGTGATTATGTTGTTATTGATGAAGAGGGTCATGCTGTTCCTACTGTTTCTGCTAAGGTTTGTTTCTTCAAAGATTTGTTCTTTTTGAATATTTTGATTGTTTTTTTATTGATTTGGTTGTGAAGTTTGTGATGCTGGGTTTTGTGTAATTTGTTTAAAGTCGAAAGCTTAGCATGTGTAATCCGATTAAGTTGTTAACTTGTTGATGGGGTGTCGTATGACTATTCATGTTAGTCGACTCCAAATCGTTTTGGAACTAAGGCGTTATTATTACTCTAGAGTATGCATGTCTTTAGTATCATGAATTTGGTCTATGAAATTGTGTGCAGAAACCCAGTTTGTTTGTGTGAATTTCAGATTGATTGATTGTAAATGATCTATCTTTTGGCCAGGGTTAATTGAATTAGTGTGTTTGAATTTGAGTGAATTTCGATTTCGGGTAGGGTTTCTAGTTGGAGAAGTTTTGGTTGGGTTGGAAAAGTGGTTGGATGTGAGGTGAATTAGGATGCAGTGTAGTGCTTGACAGTGTCGGATGGCACAGTGACAGTAATTCTGTACAGATGTAGTTGTGGGAAATCCGAATGTTCAATAGTCGAAGTCGTGATTGCTAAGAGACTGTTGTCGCTCCATTGCCCAAAGTTATCCTTTGCTTGTTCGGGTTCACT
Source organism: Spergularia marina (assembly GCA_963680865.1). NCBI lineage: Eukaryota > Viridiplantae > Streptophyta > Magnoliopsida > Caryophyllales > Caryophyllaceae > Spergularia > Spergularia marina. The sequence goes on along the minus strand of OY804551.1, from coordinate 27,291,749 downwards.
CTTTGCGCAGAAATTATGTCAATGGTAATGCAATTGATGATGAATGATTAATATTTCTGAGATTGCGTAATTAGGCTTTGATGCGCCCCCTTTTGGTGATGTTTGATAGCTGAATGTTTGTTGATGAGCTGACAATTCAGGACGTGATTAGTGATGAACTTGTCCGTCGGGCTTTGGATCTCAAGGTTTGTAGAATTAGGTGGCGAAATCATACAACTAGTTTAGGTTTCATCACCTTTGATAAATTTGGATGCAATGTAGATTGTAGAGTCTTTTATGTCAAGACACTAGTGGGATCATAGGCATAAGTGCTTGACTCGTGTCTTCTATGCCTTCTCTTGTAATGAAACAAAGTTGTTATTGTCACCCCCATATGTGCGGTCTATATCTTACTTTTTGACAGAATGGAAGATAATGACCTCTTAAGTCTTTTGGGACTAAGGATTTGTTGTTGGTGTTACTGGAAGATGATCACTTTGTGTATGGTTTTCATTGTTGCAGCTGACATCACCTTACGGAAACGAACTCTACCACCAAGAAAATGTAACTCATGGCCAGTTCGCATTCACGACAAGTGAAATTGGTAGCTATGTGGCCTGCTTCTGGGTGGCTAATAATCATCAATCTGCAACACTCAATATTGACTGGAAAATTGGGATTGCTGCCAAGGATTGGGACTCAGTTGCTAAGAAAGAAAATATTGAGGTAATTGCCTCTCAATGGTTGCATCGCCCTGATATGATATCCCCCTTCTCATCCTTTGTTTGTATGTTTGAAATGTAGCTCATAGTCCTTCATTTTCTCACTATAGATAGCTTTGGATTTTGTAGGGTGTTGAACTTGAGTTGAGAAAGCTTGAAGGAGCGGTGGAATCTATCCATGAGAATTTACTTTATTTAAAGAACAGGTAATTTTAATGCTTTGTTTCTCATCTACACAGTTATAAGCTCTTACGAATTTGTATTCATTATTGAGTGACCTTCATGCCTTCTGTTTATTTGGTTTCTGTATAGCTTGCATTGTAGAACATCACTAATTGCAAGCGGAATTGGTTATGTTATAATATGGTGCACTGTGCATAGTAATTAATTGCAAGCTAAGTGATTATACTATCCCACTACCACACACCACAGCGTAGGATTTTCGTGGATTCTTGGTGTATTATTGTGTGGGAGTTAGAATTGCGGTTGTTAAAGTGAATTAGACATGCTCTTGTTGCTTAGTAACAGATTGCAGTGCAAATATGATGTTTATACTTACAAGGTTTCTGTCCAAAGTGACAATGCTGCTTTGTTTATTACACCCACCTTTCTCTTAGTGAATTCTGTTACATTCTGATTGATGTTAAGTGCATGTAAGAGAAGAAAAACACTGGGGTAAATGTGGTAATTCTTAAACTCTTCCATTTCATTGCATTGATGCTGTCTTTGTTTGGAACCTACACCAACCTCGGTTTCCCTGAACCCTATCTTAACGTGGCCGTAGTGTGGTTAAGTATTGGTCTGAGTTAGCAACTACTCTATGAAAGTTACTGTTTTCCTCCCTCTCCTGATCAGATTATTGGTTATTGATCTATAAAACTCGAAAGTCTTGCTGAACTGCTAAATGTTTTGCACAGGGAATCAGAAATGAGGGAAGTGAGTGAAAAAACCAATGCCAGAGTTGCTTGGTTCAGTATCATGTCCCTTGGTGTGGGAATCACGGCTTCAATCTTCCAAGTATGGCATCTGAAGCGCTACTTCCAGAAGAGGAAACTTATATGAGCGTTCTTTCGTCATAATGTAGTTCTGAAGTAAATGCACGGGGCAGGCAGAAGATTGAAGATCAGAAGAGGGAAGGACACAGCTAATGTTGATAGTCGTGGATGGCTGGCAGAGTTATTGTAGCATATATCCAGGTTTTTCACTTTTAGTATACAAGCTGCTTCCAACGTGCATAACTGCTACAGTACCTCTTTCTGTACTATGAATCAGGAAACATTTTGTATTTCCTACCCCTTGATTCGACTCCCTGTCTGTAGAAGGAAAATTTTCTCTGGTATTTGTTTGTGTCTTGAGTATTTTTTGGAATCACACTTCCAAACAATCATCCTCCCTATTTCTGCTTTTGAGAAACATACAACCTAACCGAACTCTTCTCCAATGTCGTCCACTTTTCATCACCAAGTATGAGTCTCGGAGTGTTGTGTCTTGTCGGATACATGCTACATGCAGCAAGCTAGTTGTACGTAGAGTAGATTATATGAGGAATAGAACGGAAGTTTACTTCTCAAACACGCATTAGCAGTGTGGGACTCTGAGTAGCACCGGCATTTCTAGCCTGATAAGTGTTGAACACATGAATTCGGCCCAGAATTACAGAAAAAACAGAAAGAACAGGAACTACGCATAACCCTTTCTACTCGTGCGTTTCTGGATTCATCTATCGCAATTTAGCAATTATGTGCCCACATAACTTATTCAGATCCTTGAATTATGCCGTGCCATTCAGGGCCGTTGTCCTTGGCATAACTTTTTGCCAACATTTGGTATCGTAAAAATGTCAGTATTTTTAGCTCGGGGAACCGCTGCTGGAAGGCCGGTTTCATCATCGAGATTAATAACGAGGTGCTTACAGAAAGTGTGGTGGTTCGTTGTGAGTCTATGACCTTGTCCCAAGTCTTACATAGCCAACCCCGCCCTTAAAATCACTAGGCTAGAGGGAGCTTCATGACTCATGAGTATGTATGTAAGTTGTAACACAAATGCAAATCATCGAAAAGTTTAACTTATACCTATATTTCCAATAACCAAGCCTGATTTCGAAACTTGCAAAACTCATTCTATGTGTACATACGTACATACGGGGTGATAAAGGTTTTATGGTAGCCACACGAGATATTAAATGTTTAGATTATGTTCATTTATTTTACGAGATAATTATCCCAAAAACGTGTGACTTTTCGTATGAAGGAACACACAAATCATGCACCAGAGATAGCAAAGCCCCTAAAACTAAGTAAATGCATAGAAAGCCCTACCTCTATATAAAACGTAGAGAGAAAACTTGCATTTTTATGTACCAAAACTCAAGTTTTCTTGCATTAAACTTATCAATTCCTTATTAACTTTCCATAGACATGGTAAGGCTTGAAATACGTAGTATGTGGTTTCTCCTGACATTAATTATTGTATCCATAGCACCATGCTATTCTAATGCATCTTCTAAAACCACCGCCACTAACATCAACGACTATATTTCGGACGTGTGCTCTAAGACACCGAAGCCGACGGCAAAGGCATCCTATTGATCATGGTTGACGTGATAGAGTCGCGATTCTCAGATGCTGAACGTCACACCCGAGAAATAATCCGAAAGACTCATGATCCAAAAATAATTAAAGCTTTGAAAGAATGCGTAGGCCATTACAATAGTGTGGAGGTCGCAGATGTGAGTCAAGCTACGTATGCTATAAAGTCTGGGAATCCGAAATTTACTGTGGACGCAATGAAAGATGCGGGTTATGAAGCAAAACTTTGTTTGATTGGGTTTAAAGAAAAACATGTTCCGGATGCAATTAGAAAATGGACCCCGATGCTCCGTGATATTTCTGATATTCAGGTTGCACTTATTAAGAATTTAATGTGGTGATCTCAACATGAATTAAGTTACGTGACAAACTTATTTGAAATAGCTCCTCTGTTTATTTCTTTGTTCAATTTCCTTGCTTCAGTTCACCATTTTTTCACTTCAAATTGTAGTTTTTTTTTTTATTTGATTCGCATCATTGCGATAAATCCCACAAAACCACAACAAAAACGATTATATTAATCATATTGTAAACTTCATAGAGAGTAAACAAAATTATTTTTACAAATTCACAGCATTACAGACAACTGTGCCGTACAAAATTTAACGATCAGTTGACTGTCAATTACCCAAGACTCCAAGAGGGGTAAAGCCGGTAATCCAAGATGTCTATAAGCCCGGCCCAAGGAAAAGAATAGACAATTCCAATTAAAGTTACCAAACTGATTTTTTTTCTTTTTTAATTATAAGATCATTCATCTCGTCCACGCCTCCACCGCATCGACCACCGCTCACCACCGCCGGTTCACGCTCTAAAATCCCCGGCCACCAATTTTCTTCCGCCAGTCGGCCGGTGTACTTTAATTTCCACCAAGGTATTTCTTATTACTCTAAACTTTGGATTTTACAGCTCAATTCGTTTGATTTTTAGGGTTTAGTAATTTTAATTGGTCCCTCATATTGACAATTGAATGATGTTATTCGTAGTTATAATTATGGTGCTTTGTTGTTTAATACCATGCTAATTTTTGTTGCCAACACAAAATATAGTTAACTTGAACAATACACTAGTGGTCAATCACAAATCCACAAATACCAGCTGATAGAGTTTTAAAAAAAAAAAAAAAAACACTTGGGCTCTTTTGTCTCTGTTTCCCACTGTGCTTCTCATTGAATTATTTCGGAATCAATATCGATGAAGTTGATATGGGAGATGGTGTGCCATTCAGGGCCGTGGTCTTTGGCATATCTTTCCTTCAACATTGGGCACCTGCTAATGCACAGACGGTTTAGTTTGGGGAGCCGCTGCAAGGCCTCTTTTGAAGGTAGGCTTTTCAATTTTCCACAATCAATGATGGACAATGACACAAGAGAAGATAGGTCGCAAATCCAATCCGGAATTTCTTCCAAGTCCTCAAACTCCCAAATAGTCAGCCTTGTAATCCGAGTGAGGAGTCCAATTTGGCGGGGAAGACTCTTTATATTTGGACGACCACTCAGTAGTAATTGTGTAATAGACGGCTGATTATTGTTGTAGGGAGTTATCTCACACAAGTAGTCTCTCATTTCGTCCTCCTTCTCAAATGGTACAATATCATAAATACTCAAAAGACTGAGACGTGGGAGATGTTCAAGTACCTGAAGCAGGGTTCTCAGATGTTGTAATGAATTGCAGCTTATCTCCAACCACGAAACAAGTACCAAATTGCTGACATCTGTTGTAGCAGCCTCCATCATCGGGCATTTTGTCATGTTAAGTGACTGGAGTGACACAAAGGATGTCAACCCCCCACTGGGTAAACATTCCAGCTTCTCTAAATCTTGGATGCGTAAACGTGTGAGCTTAGTGCAATTAGCTAGCTCCTCAGGTAGGCTCCTGATTTCGGGCATATTCGACATCTCAAGAGAGGTGAGACATGTGCTGTACTTGATGATGTCCAACGACCGCATGCAATTAAGATTTCCAAGAAGTAAGCTCGCTAGGGACTTACTACCTAAGCCTGCAGGTACTGATTCCAACAGAGGACACTCTGTAACTTGTAGAATTTCGAGACGAGGGAATGCATCTTGAGGAGGCGCCGTCCATGTGGTCAGCTTATTTAATCTAGAAACCTCCAGCTCTTTTAGATTCCGGAATGTTACCGCTGCTGTCCGTATATCAGAATCATCACCGCCGTAAAACTCTTTTCCTATACATTCTACATCGAATCCATCTAAAACCAAACACTCCAGAGGGAGTTGCCCTAGTGTCGGAAGTGTTTGACACCTGAAACATCCTTCCAGTTTTACAACCGTAAGATTGCCAAGTAGTGTTGTCCTCGTACATCTTTGTTCCCCTTTTAAAACAGCCATTCTGGTGACCCATGTCGGAAATCTCTCGCCATTGAAGTTGTTTACTTCCAGTGATGTTATGTTGGGGTGAGGCTCAAGGCCATCCAGAACATCTTCATCATTGCAAATACTTCCTTGTCTTTCTTCATCCCAAGATAGGGTTAACTTGGTAACCTTGGCCTTCCCAGCAAGGCCAGCTTTCCTTGCTTGCTCCTTGTTCTTCACACATTGTAGACCGTCGATATAGATCTCATCCCTCAATCCATCAAAATCACCAAGCTCGTCGATGCTCCATCCGTCTCCATCATCATCCAAACAAAGATGAGGCAAGGTTTTTAGGTTACTTAGTCGCCTCAATCCTTTCCATGCATACATGGGATCTGTTGTCAAGATGTGCCTCAGACTCACCAACGTGTTCAACACCTTTGGCAGCTTCCTCATGTTGTTGCAGCCTTTGAGTATAAGGGTCTCGAGTTGGTAGAGTTTACCAATAGAATCTGGCAATGTGCTAATTGGGTTGTAAGACACATTCAAATATCTCAAATGTTTCAGCCGCTCAATTTCGGATGGCAACTCTGTTATTCCCGTACACTCGAGGAAAAGAGTACGTAAATATCTGGCGTCTTTCAACCAATGCCATTGGACACTTACACTATCGCTCAAATAGAGTGTGCGAAACATTGTTACAACGTGCTCGTCTGCTGGAAAGTCCGACGTGCTTGTATGTTTGTCAAATCTGAATGCTAGATCTCGAAACCCAAACTCATCTCTGGAAACATACGCTGCAAGATCATGCACCAAATCATGCATTATAAATATACTCATACCAGGCTCGTATTCTTCTAACAATGAATGGCCAACTAAAATTTTTATATATTCTTCACCAATGTCCTCCATTGACTTTCCTTTATCCTCTCGAAGATACCCCTGAGATAACCAAAGTCCTACTATCTCATTCTTGCACACGCTACGACCTTTAGGAATGACTGCATAATATGCAAAACATTGCTTTAGAGACGGAGATGGTAAATGCTTAAAACTCAACAACAGCGACGGAAGGATTTCGTTTTGACCCACCGCCAAATCCCAGATCTCACTTCTCTCAATCTCTTCCCATTCACTTGGACGATGATTTGACTTGAGTAAACTTACCATCACTTTAATGGCCAAAGGAAGACCGTTGCATTTCTCAATAATCCTTCTCACGACTTCCGACATATGCGTTCCATTCAATGTAATCGAACTCTTCAGCACTATTTCCCAACTTTGGTCAGGTGACAATGGCTTCAGCATGTGTGGGGATGCAGCTCCCCCCTTCGTTGCAGCGTCACGTTGACGAGTGGTAACTAAAATTACACTTCCTGGGAGTACACCAATTCTTCGCAATTGTCCTTTGAGTGAATCCCATAATTCTCCATTGACCTGATTCCACACGTCATCTAGAACCACCAAGATCTTACTTCCCTTCATTTTGTTAGACGATGCTCCGTTGTTCTGAGTAACCGATTCAGCCACCTTTAGAATTTTTGTTAAGTCGAAATCGGTTGCTTTTATCCAGCATTTATTGCCGAAGTGGGCATCAATTTTATCATGATCAAACAAGCGTCTTGCTAATGTCGTCTTACCAAGACCTGGTTGATCAACAACATATATACAAAGGTATTAAAATCTCCACCAACTCCATAAACGTAAAACACCAAATTTGAACTCGATTTCAAATTGAAACGAGCACGTAAATGTTTCTATTTGAGGTGCGGTGGTACAAGGAATGAGTCAAGGAACTACTAGCTCAGTGTTGTCTTTAGAGCAAAAATACTAGCTCAGTTCTTATTCGTCAAGGAACTACTAGCTCAGTTCTGTCTTTAGAGCACAAATACTAGCTCAGTTCTTATTCGTCAAGGAACTACTAGCTCAGTTCTTATTAGTCATTATTAGGACCTCTTTTAATTTATTATACTAATTTCGTTGACCATGGTGTACTATGCTTCACTAATCATGATCTTAGCAACTAAGTTCGATTAATAGATAGGAGTCAATATTTTTACAAGTTTGAACTCGAGTCGAATCCATGCATACGAGTCTAAGACAGATACAATAATGTATAGAAAGAAAAGACACACGAATTGATAATTACCTCCCATTCCGACAATAGCAACAGTGGAGAGGCCATTGTCAGTGTTAATGTCATGAGGATGAAGCAGCATGTCTAGTAAATCCTCCACGTCTTTCTCTCTGCCGACAAATCCAGAATTATATGTCGCATGTTCCCGAGCTTGATTCCATGCAGCACTGCTCATCATACCCTCATCATCATTATTGTTCTGACTATTACCATTGTTGCCAAGCTTAGCCGTCTTGAGACCAATACTACTCTGAGCTTCCTTGTCTATCTCGTCGAACTGCTCCAGGATCTCTTTGACCTTGGAATACATCTGGAAATGGAACTTTATTTTGTAGAAACACGACAACAGTGACGGCGGCAAACATTTGTTGTTGTTGTAGAACTGCTCCATACGAAGGGATTCGTAGGCGTAATCATCCACGAGGTTGTCGGCCGAGTAAGCGACATTCTTGACGTTTTTATTAGTAGATAAATCTACAAGTAAAGGTTGCACAGACTCTAATTTTCCTTTGAGCCTCTGATAGTCGTTCCTGGAGCCCCATACAAAGTTCACCACCTCATCTAGAACGCGTTTCCCGACCAACTTGGCCGTTTCAATACCCAATTCTGCCATTTTTACCACTATATATGTTAGCTAGTTGTTGTGTTTTGATTTCTTTCTTCTTCTTCTTCTCTCTTTGAATTTGATGTGATAAAGAGTATGTGTGAAATGAGAAATCAATTACGAATACTCTGTTTTAATAAGAGTGGCATCTTATTTGTGCATCATTGAGCCATTCATTTATATCCACATGCTTCTCTGTTTATGTCTCACTATTTGAAGCTCTAGTCATGGTTCCACTTTCCAGTACACACATGTTCTCGTACAATAATAATGCATACTCTTTTTTGTGTTGCTTACTCGATCGTACAATAATGCAAGAGTGGCTCCTTATTTGTGATCATTGAATTTGATGTGATAAGAGTATGTCTCACTCACTATTTGAAGTTTATGGTTCCACTTTCCACTACACACATGTTCTCGTTGTAACTTGTGACTTGTACTAACTTGTAATAATTACGCTATTCACAACAAATCGTATTTTTGCCGAGACATAATAAAAGGCTCCCTGCCTTTAATTTATGCATGCTTCTTTCTTTTTACTCCCTCCATTCAAATTCACTCTTCCTATCATTTTTCAACACGCAATTTAAGGTGCGATTTTAACTATGTTTGAGATTACGTAAAATTCTAAAATTTTGTAAAAATCACTATTGACATTTAATCTTGTTTGTCTAAAATTTTTGGAATTTTACGTAATCTCTAACATATAGAAAACTACGCCTTAAACTGCGTGCCGAATAGTATTAGGAAGAGTGGACTTCAATGGAGGGAGTATGTGCTTACTCGTTCAATAATGCATACTCCACTATTTTGTGTTGCTTACTCGTACAATAATAATGCATACTCTTTTTTGTGTTGCTTACTCGATCGTACAATAATGCAAGAGTGGCTCCTTATTTGTGATCATTGAATTTGATGTGATAAGAGTATGTCTCACTCACTATTTGAAGTTTATGGTTCCACTTTCCACTACACACATGTTCTCGTTGTAACTTGTGACTTGTACTAACTTGTAATAATTACGTTATTCACAACAATCGTATTTTTGCCAAAGGCTCCATGCCTCTATGCATGCTTCTTTCTTTTCATGTGCTTTCTCGAACAATGATGCATACTTTTTTATGTGTTGTTTACTCAATCGTACAATAATGCATACTTTTCTATGTGTTGCTTACTCAATCGTACAATAATGCATAAAATACAATGATGTAATTCGAATGATGAGTCCAAGTTCACGAGGAAGCATCTTATTTATTCTAACATCAAAATTTTAGGTGAGCTTTGTATTTGTTGGGCCGAAAACGGAATAGAGTAACCCGATTCACAAGTGAGTGGTAATGACTCGATGACTCAATGAGTAGAGTTACAACCTCGTTTATAAATATCTCTCATATCTTTTGATTTATGTGTTGACGCAATGGAAGATGCGGTTCTGAAGCACAACTTTGTCTGATTGATTTTAAAGAAGAACAGGTTTCGGATCCAATTAGAAAATGAATCCCGATGCTCCGTGGTATTTCTGATATTGAAGTTGTACTTATTAAGAATTTAATGTGATCTCAACATGGATTAAGTTGCGTGCATGTTATCATGTGACTATGTGAGTATATATGCTTGACAAACTTATTCGAAATAGTTCATCTGTCTATTTATTTGTTCCATTTCATGTTTCATTATACCATTCACTTCTAATTTTAGATTCTTATTTGCATCATTGCAAAACAAATCCACTAAAATTATAACAGATGAGTTATATAAATCAGATCAAATTAACTTCTCAAAGAGTCTAAAAAGAGTTATTCTCAGAAATATCAATTGAAAGAAAAACTTACTCGTATAAAAGATTTTGGAACTTATAAACGATTTGCTAGTGTCGGCCTTGGTGTGCAAGTGTACTCTGCCAAGGGTACAAAATGTTGTACAACGGGGAAAGAAAGGAATAATAAAATATTGAGAAAATAAAGCAGAGAGAGATGGGGATGTGTAAAGGTAAAAAAAAATGTAGATTTTTTTTTTTTTCACTTGGTGACGTGATAACTTGCTACTAGTGTCGCAAGAAAGATTCCATATGACGACAATTGTATGTGTCATGTTCCTTCAATCATCAAACAATATACTCCTGTCCAATTTCAAGTCATAAGCAAAATGGATGTTGTGACTTGTGGCAAAGGTGTGATTTTTAACGATGAGTTGTGGTAAAAATTCTGTAATTATGCCATATATAAAATTTAAACAATCCAGTTGAGTGTTGATTAAGATATCAAATAAGTCCGGCCCAAAACAAAAGGAGAAAGAATTGAATGATGTTATTCGTAGTTATAGTTACGTTGCTTGCAGTTTTGATTCCACGGTAATTTTTCTTGCCAACGTAAAATCTATAGGTAACTTCTGAGATACTAAAAATGAAATCATCCTACTCTGTATTTCCGTAATATATACAGTAGGAACATCGAATTGAAGAACGTTAATTTTGGAGGGAAAATGAAAAAAACATGAGACAGAGAGGAGTTTAGTTGTCAAAAACACATAAGCAAATTGGATGAGAGTAGCAGTGGCATTGGTAGGCCAATCATCGCTTGCAATCCAGCTGATATTAATCATGCTCGTCTAACATGGGATATCAATCACAATGTGACTGACATGGGAGATAGCGTGCCATTCACGGCCGTGGTCCTTAGCATATCGTTCCTCCAACATTGGGCACAGTACAAATTTCAGTGTTTTTAGCCTGGGCAGTCGCTGCAAGGCCTCTTTTGAAGGTAGCCGTTTCAAATTTTCAAATCCGTATAAGCTCAATTCTTCAAGAGAAGATAGGTCGCAAATCCAATCCGGAATTTCTTCCAAGTCCTCAAAATCCCAAATAAACAAGGATGTTATCCTAGTGAGGAGTCCAAGTTGGCGAGGAAGACTCTTTATCATTGGGCGACCACTCAGTCCTAAGTCTGTTATAGACGGCTGATTGTTGTAGGGAGTTATCTCAGAGAAGCAGTCTTTCATTTCGTCCTCATTCTCAAATGGTACAACATCCTCAATCCGTAAGCTCTTTAGGCGTGGAAGATGTTCGAGTGCCTGAAGCAGGGTTCTCAGGTGCTGTACTGAATTGCAGCTTATGAACAACTCTGAAAGACCTACCAACTTGCTGACATCTATTGTGGCGGCCTCCATCATCGGGCATTTTCTCATGTCCAGTGACCTGAGTAGAGGTGGCCACTGGGCGGGCGGGCCAGGGTTAGGGCCGGGCCTACACCCGGGCTGGGCTCCTTGAGGTCTGGCACTGAACCGGCCCACTAGTTTTAGGGCGGGCTAGGGCTAGGGTCAGGGCCAAGAATTTGTCAGCCCTAGCCCTAACGTAAGCGGGCCAGTGCTAGAGTTAGGGTCGGGCTAGGGTCAGGTTCAGACTAGGGTTAGGGTCGGGTTGAGACAGGGTTAGGGTTAGGGTTGAGTCGGAGGGTAGGTCGGGGTTAGGGTTAGGGCTAGGATTAGTGTCGGGTTAGGGTTGGCCGATTTTAATTTGAGCATACTTTTAATTTTCTTCATATTATTGTAATTATCGTTAATACATACTATTACGAGTAGAGATTGGATACTTTTATTATAAAAATGTAATCGTTTCAATAGTTTGGCTTTAACCAGTTGAAAGAATGAGTATATTAACGGCTTTGATTTGCTAAAATTAACGGCATGACAGGGCTTGGTTAGTGTTGGATTAAGTGCTAGGATAGGGTCAGGGCCGGGTTGAGGGTTAGGTTAGGGTCAGGGCCACGTTTTGGGTCAGGTTAGGGTCGGTTTAGGGTTAGGTTAGGTTTAGGGTCGGGCTAAGGGCTAGGGCTAGGGTTGGGTTAGTGCCCAAAAATGTTGAACCCTGAACCGGCCCTAGGTGTCTAGGGCTAGTGCCGGGCTTGACCCTACCCGGTCTAGGGTCGACCCGCCAGGGCTATTTACCGGGCCGGTTCAGGTTGGGCCAGGGCTGACCCGTACCAATGGCCACCTCTAGACCTGAGTGACACAAGGGAGGTCAACCCTCCACTGGGTAAAGATACCAGCTTCTCAAAACGTCCTATGTGTAAACTCATGAGCTTAGTGCAATTAGCTAGCTCCTCAGGTAGGCTCCTGATTTCGGGCATATTCGACATCTCAAGAGAAGTAAGAGCTGTGCTATACTTGATGATGTCCAACGACCGCATGCAATTAAGATTTTCAAGAAGTAAGCTCGCTAGGGACTTACTACCTAAGCCTGCAGGTAATGATTCCAACAGACAACATTCTGTAACTCGTAGAATTTCGAGACGAGGGAATGCTCCTTGAGGCGGGGCCATCCATGTGGTGATCAGCCTACTTAATCTAGAAACCTCCAGCTCTTTCAGATTCTGAAATGATACCACTGTGGTCGGCATATCGCTGCCATAAAACTCGTTTCCAATACAGTCCACATCGAATCCATCTAAAACCAAACGCTCCAGGAAAGGGAGCTGCCCTAGTGTGGGAAGTGTTCGACACCTGAAACATCCATAGAGTTTGACAACTGTAAGATTGCTCAGTATTGTTGCCGTGATACCTCTTTGTTCCCCTGTTTGAACAGCCATTCTGGTGACCCATGACGGGAATTTCTCACCATCGAAATGTTCTACTACCAGTGATGTTATGTTCGGGTGAGGTACAAGGCCATCAAGAACATCTTCATCATTGCAAATACTTCCTTGTCTTTCTTTATCCCAAGAGAGGGCTAATTTGGTGACCTTGGCCTTCCCAGCAAGGCCAGCTTTCTTTGCTTGCTCCTTGTCCTTCACACACTCTAGACCGTCAATATAGATCTCATTCCTCAATCCAACTAATTCACCAAGCTCACCAATGCTCCATCCGTGTCCATCATCATCCAAACAAAGACGAGGCAAGGTTTGTAGGTTTCTTAGTCGCTGCAATCCTTTCCATGCATATATGGGAGTTGTTGTCGAGATGTGCCTCAGACTCACCAACGTGTTCAACACCTTTGGTAGCTTCCTCATGTTTTCGCAGTTTTGGAGTATAAGCGTCTCCAGTAGGTAGAGTTTTCCAATAGAACCTGGCAATGTGCTGATTGGATTGTAAGACACATCCAAATATCTCAAATGTTTCAGCCGCTCAATATCGGGTGGTAGCTCTGTTATTCCCGTGCGGTCAAGGAACAGTGTATGCAAATATCTCGTGTGGATCAACAAATCCCATGGCACACAACCCATGAACCGAATTGTTCGAATCATTCTAGCAACATTTCGATCAGCGGGAAAGTTTGATGCGCTCATTTCTTCTCCAGAGCTGAACTCTAAATGTCGAAAACCATGGTTTTCACGCAGGTCTTTTACGTCCTTGGTCAACTCATTTCTAGAAATATAGGCTGCAAGATCATGTACCAAAACATGCATCTTGTAACGAAAAAAGTCACTCCTGCCAGGTTCATATTCTTCTAACAATGACTGACTCACTAAAATTTGTATATATTCCTCACCAATGTCTTCCTCCATTGTCGTTCTTTTATCATTATTACGAAGATATCCCTGGGATTGCCAAAGACCAACTAGCTCACTCTTGAACACATAGTTACCCTTAGGAATCATTGCAAAATATGCAAAACATTGCTTTAAAGACGGATAAGGTAAATGATTGAAACTCAACAACAGCGACGGAAAGATTTCGTTTTGACCCTGCGGCAGATCCCAGACCTCACTTTTCTCAAACTTTTCCCATTCACTTAGACACTGCTTCGACTTTAGTAGACTCCCCATCACTTTAATAGCCAAAGGAACTCCCTTACACTTCTCAACAATCCTTCTCCCTACTTCCTCCATATGGCAAGACACATTCGACCTGATCAAACCCTTCTCTAGTATTGCCCAGCTTTCATCACTTGAGAACGGTTGCAGAAAGTGTGGGGATTCAACTCCCGCCTTTGCTGCAACGACATGTTTACGAGTGGTAATTAAAATCACACTTCCTGGAAGCGCTCCAATTCCGCGCAATCTGCCTTTGAATGAATCCCATAATTCTCCATTGTCCTCCCATACGTCATCTAGGACAACCAACATCTTATTACCCTTTATTTTGTCTTTAAGACTACTTATAATAACATCGGTGTTAGACAACGCTCTGTTCAAATTAGCTGATTCAGCCATCTGGTTCAAAATTCTTGTTACGTTGAAGTCAGTCGCAGATATCCAATGTTTGTTATTATTGAATTGAGCATCAGTCTTCTCATGATCATATACGTGCCTTGCCAATGTTGTCTTACCAAGACCTATTTGAATAATTAAATTAAAATTAAAATTTGACAAACTCTTGAAATGTAACCTACCAATTTTCAGGAATTGCAACTGTTTAATTTGGAAAAAGTCGAGTGAAATTGAGAACAATAATGAAGATAAATACATAAATAAAAATATAATTACCTCCCATTCCGACAATAGCAACGGTGTAGAGGCCATCACCAGCATCATCAATAATGTCATTAGGATGGCACACCAAGTCTAGTAAAACCTCCACATCTTTCTCCCTGCCAACGAATCCAGCTGTATATGACGCATGTTCCCGAGCCTGATTCCAAGCAGCAGTGCTAATCATAGCCTGATTATTGTTCTGATTATTACTGCAAGCGATCGCATTGGTTGCGAGTTCAACCTGCCTGAGACCAATAGCCTGCGCACCTTTGTCAACCTCATCAAACTCCGCAAGGATCTCCCGTACCTTGCAATACATTCTAATACGGAACAATATGTCGAAGGAAGAACAGATTCGCGGGAAACAGTAGTTGTTGTTGTTGTTGCTGTTGTTGAGCTTGAGTTTTGTACGAAGCTTTTGGTATTCGTAATCGTCCATGAGATTGTCAGCCAAGTACGCCACATTCTTGACTGCTTTGAGCCATTTAGTCACCAACTGTGACGAATGCTCTGATTTATTAGTGCCTAAATCCTCGAGAAAGGCTTGTACTCGCTCTAATCTTCGGCTGAGCCTCTCATGGTGGTTCCTGGAACCCCATACAAAGACCGCTGCGTCATCCGCGCTGCCAAAACTTCTGCCATTGATTGTAAACAACAACAAACAAGTGGGGTTTAGTTTGGTTTAGATATGAGTGGCTCCTTGTTTCTGAGATATTAATTCATTCGTAGTCTTGACTTTTTGCAAGTTTACCAAGTCAATGTTAATCTCCACCACTACCATTGTGTTGAATTTTCATCGATTTTTCAGGTGCATTATTGTGTATTATACATTTCGTTTTCTTACACACTTGATAGGAAGGTTCCACATTTGATACTTTGATACATTGATAGTATTGGAAATTTGATTCCTATGCTCCTTTCCTTTTAGGTGCTACGCAATAAAAGGTCATTTTTACTGTTTAAAAAAAAAAAAAATTTGCACCGGCAGAAGTTACGCAAGGAACCCCAAGTTAAGATCTTTTTATCATTCTATATTGAATGTGCGTTTAGCGTCTTCGTTTATATTTCATGTACAGTTCATCAGAATTTGTAACTTTATAATCGGCGTACACTTGTCAAATTATAAGAAACTAGTCAGTTAAATGTTAATTAGCAAGAAGATGAGTAATCCAAATAAGTCCATTAAGCCCAGCCCAAAACGAAAGGAATAAGAATAGACAGGTCAGCCCAATCTAAATCCCCAAATTGACTTTTGCGAGTTGATTTGAACTCGATTTCAAATTAAAATGAACATGTAAAAGTTTATAAATGAGTTGTTATACCTCAATTTTCCCTTCATTTCTATACGTCAAGGAACTACTAGTTGTGTTCATGTTTAGAGCACACCTGATATATATGTCCAGTTACTACTGGGTTGTATCTACAGGTAGAAAATAACCTCTTTTGTACTACTAATAATTCGTTGACAAGTTATGCTTCAGTAATCACAATCTAAGTAACTAACTTATGTTTTTGTGCTAGGGTATTTGAACTCGATTTCAAGTCGAATCCACCAAATTAAAGCGTTTTAAGTTGTGCTAGTCAAGGGATGAATCGAGCACTCCTAAAGCTGAGTTTACTATACTTACATTACCATAAACTTAGCAACTGATTGAAAATTTAACAAATTTTTTTCACCAGAGGCATCTACTTTGGATGATTCGGGATTATTTGGTTTAATTGAATTTTGTTAAGATTCCAAGTTTGAGCTCGAGTAGATCCCAGTAAAATAATATGGATATACAGATAGAATTAGAATTTGACAATAGCAACAGTGGAGACTGGAGATGACCATTTCAAACTTATGATACGAAATCAAGCACCATAATTATCTAACAGAGAGCTTCAACAGCAGTCAAAATTATTCATCGAACACAACAAAGACTAACACAAGATAAGATACAAACACAACACAACACAACACTAGGAGAGGGAGAAATCATACATTCGGTGTTGGGCCCACCATACTGGCGTTCTTCATACATTATTTGATTATCGTTGCCGGATATCTTCATATATCTCTGAAATCTGAATGAACATCGGCGGCGGTATCCCCATCTCCATTCATCTTCATCTCCTTTAATTTAATTTACCCTCTCTCCTCTACTCTCTTTTGGGCGACGGTGGTCGGTTAATCGCCGCCGGTGGGGAGGAGAGAGAATCCCGTGTCTACAGTAAATTTTCCCTAATTTATTTACTGATGAAAGAAGTTTTTTTTTTTCCTTTTTTTTTTGAGGGCATTAGAGTCCAAGTGTACAACACATAACTACCTCCAAAAAAAAAAAAAAAAAAAAAGGTTCCAACACAATTATAGGAATTGATTATTGTTGTTACCACCAACACAATTTTAGGAATTGATTATTGTTGTTACCAACTTCGCGTTCTAACTCTTTATTATTATTGTTGTTGTTCCGTTTAATTGTTTATGAATTGTATGTTCTAGATTGATATCGTAGGATTTATAATTCTACATTTAATCTTTTTTAATTGTCGCTTGTTTAATTAATCTGGTGACGTAAAAAACTTTGATCTAGTATTAAGCGCTCATCGGTTTTAGATGGAGGGGAATAACAACATAATTGGCATAATATATTATTGCTCAGTGTATGCGCTCAATTCTCTATTGACATTGTTCTAAGTCTTATAATTATGGTTGCTAAAGTTGTGCTCACGCCTAATAACTAATCACTAAGGAACAATAGAAATTTAATTCCACAATCTAATCTAATCTAATATATATATATATGTAATCCTAAACACGCTCAATTCTCACGCTGACACGTGTCATGTAATAGTATTATTATATTGTAAATAATGTTTATCCAAAATAGGTTATGATAAGTACATGATAATATTATTCTAATAAAATAAAATTATTACTTTATTTATGGAAATTAGTTATGTAATACTAGTATAATAATTACTTGATTTATGGCATTTTGATCAAATTCCATGGGTGTTTCAAAATGGGACTTTGCCTTTTGAAATGTGACTTTTCCTCTAATTAAATTACAAATATCCCACAGGTGTTCGAAGTGAGATTTTAGGTTTCTAAATGTGAGTTTCCATCTAATTACATTACAAATATCCCACAAGTGTTCGAAACATAAGTTTAGGTTTTAAAGGTGAGTTTCCATCTTACTACATTACAATTATCACGCGGGTGTTCGAAATGAGATTTTAGGTTTTTAAAGGTGAGTTTCCATCTAATTACATTACAAATATCCCACGGGTGTTCGAAACATGACTCTAGGTTTTTAAAGGTGAGTTTCCATCTAACTACATTACAAATATCCCACGGATGTTTGAAATGAGATTTTACGTTTTCGATAAACAAATTCGTTTACATAATTTTAAAATTTAAACATAAATAGCCCGGGCGTTGCACGGGCCATCAAACTAGTAAATACTTAAAGAGTTTAATGTACGGTGAAAGAACAAAAAAATATCATTAACAATTCACACAAAGCTTGTCATTTTCGAAGAGTATAGAAGAATTGTTGTCGTATAATTTAAAAATGGACAGTGTAGACAACTTTGTATTTTTTTTTTTTTTTTGAATTGATCAAATTTTTAAAATACATGTAAGCGACATCACTACAAATTTTAATTAAAGTGATAGCATAGTTGGCTATAAACATAAAAATCATTAAAAATGATATAATATTTGAAACGCACGGGCTTAAAACTAGTAGAGTAATAAGAGGAGGATAATTGAATCAGAAATAGGACCGATTGTTAGATTTGCTAGCAGCGATAACCCCGACTAAGACCTCAGCTAAATACAATTATATCTGAACGGGAAACTAAATAACAATGTCACGTAAAAGTCGTGTAGGGTCAGGATGCGTAGCAGAATTCACCCAATGATTTGCAAGATGACACAAAAACGAAAAATCTCAACACGTCAAAATTAGGACGTGCAGCACAATTTGCCAAATAATGAATTTTAGCCCGAATCATGGACTCGTCATTCTCGACCGGTGGCTGGAGCGGAGCACGGTAGCTCGAGAAACACCTGCCGTGAAATAGTCCTATCTTCGGTTGACCACGTGAACTGCCATGCTTTATTGTTATTATTTATTTATCAAGATAATATTGTATCTATCTAGTTCTACTAAAACAGAAGCCACTAGGACACGTGTCAATCTCTGGCTAAAAAATTTCCCGCTCAAAAAACTTTCCACTAATATTTTCTTCTTTAAACAAATAAAAAATAGCTAGATGTTCCTATTAATGAGCCTAAAATGTCGCTAAAAAAATCCTCCAACAGATACGTATGAGTTTTTATAATGAGTGAATAAAAAATAAAAATACAAACAAATAACTACAATAAGGTTCTCCTATAGTCCTATCAATGAGCACATACTGTTGCTAAAAATCCTCCAACAAAAAAAAAACTAAAAAACCAATAAATAAGTGTTAATATTTAAAAGGACAAACCTAAAAGTCAAATTAATGTCTAGATCTCCTCCATCTTTTGCTGCAATCAGTTTTCTACCATTCACGTCTAAGAGATCTTACCATTTTATTGCTCCAGCAGCTCTTCACTTGGCTCCTTTATTTTCTTCCATCAAGTATGCTTAAATCTCATTGGTTAATAAATTCATCAAACAATATTTTTCCCCTATTATCTTTTCAATTCAGCTACTTAATTATTTTTATTCATTTACTTATGGCGTCATTGTAGAAGTCAGAAGACTCTATACTTGTGTTTAGATATTCATATGAAGATTGAGTGTGCGTATACATTATACATGATGATATATGTCACGATGTTAATATCAATTTGAACTCCAACATGAATTTTTATAATATGATATTTTTTTATGTAGGTCACATACTAATTAATCATTTCTTGGGGCTATTACGGGAAAATCCGAAAAAAATTATAATTTTGTATAAATATTGATAAAATAATTGTGAAAAACATGTTATCATCCTCATAAACTTGAAAGATCTTTTTGTTTGAGTACTCCCACAGACTTTAACTATTGCAAACTCATAGTTGTACAATTACATGATCACTAAGCTAACAATGTTTTAAAAGATGGGACAATTTAAACTTGGGTTAGTAAATAAATTATGAACAACAAACAACATTAACTTTATTTTATGAAACTAAATATCTCCGTGCAACACACGGGTATTACCAATACTATTAAAAATATTGTATTATAATGCTTCCTCCTCCGAGTCTTTGCTTTTTGTGAATTAAATTTAACGAGATTAATTAGAAAAAATTGACATAAATTTTGAGCATGCGTACAAAATTGCAAGGATTTCGAATAGTATGTTCGCCAAGGAAAAACCTCAAGATGAGATCAAGATCATCAAGGTCACAACATAAGCCACCCTCTGATCCAAAGATAGGAGAGTAGTCTCTACAATCAGGACGCTTGGCAGAATTAACCAAATAATCAGCAAGATGTGCCAAATACCGAGCTTGTTTAGTACACAACACGTCCTCCAAAATCTTTACTTGGACCTCGTGCAGAGGAGTACCACGGAGCTCAAAAAACCCTTTGATAGAATCAAAGTATAACTCTCTTTGAAAGCAGCCATGTATCTTCCCCCGAATTGCGGACTTGGTTTCGTCGTCGAGATCAAGACGAGGAGGAGGAACCGGTGGGAGAAAGCAGGTGCAGCAACAAAGAAAACCAAAGAATTTCCTTATTTGCCATATGGGTGAGGTTGATGCTGTGCTTATATCCGGCAACCCTCGAAAATAGTACGTCACTTTGTCATCAATTAAAGACTCCGCCGTCTCCATCTCCTCCCTCATTCTTTTTTTTTTTTTCTTTTTATTCTCTCTAGTTTGATTCTGATCTAACCAAAGGATTTCTCCGCTTGTATATATAAAGCCCAATGACATAGGGGTTTTTCTTTCAAAAGCGGGTCGGGTCGGGTCGGGGGGATGTACTATCCATTATAGACCTGTCCCTGTCCATTAGCGAGTCATTTTTCACGCTAATGGGCTGAGACGGGTTATGAGTCATTTTAATCCAGCCCAACCCGGCCCATAAAATTTTTGCAATAAAAAGACCAAATCTTCAATAACTATTCAGAGGGGAAGTCTCATATGAGACGGTGTCACAATAATTTATTGTGAGATGAACTTAATTGTTTAAAAAGTGAACCATTTAACATTTATAGTAACCATTATATTGTATTTAGTGATCTTGTTAGTTTACGATTTAAGAATTTAATGTGGTGATCTCAACATGGATTAAGTTACGTGACAAGCTTATTTGAAATAGCTCCTCTGTTTATTTCTTTGTTCAATTTCCTTGCTTCATTTCACCATTTTTTCACTTCAAATTGTAGTTTTTTTTTTTTATTTGATTCGCATCATTGTGATAAATCCCACAAAACCACAACAAAACGATTATATTAATCATATTGTAAATTTCGTAGAGAGTCTAAACAAAATTATTGTTACAAATTCACAGCATTAAAGACAACTGTGCCGTACAAAATTTAACGATTAGTTGACTATCAATTACCCAAGACTCCAAGAGGGGTAAAGCCGGTAATCCAAGATGTCTATAAGCCCGGCCCAAGGAAAAGAATATACAATTCCAATTAAAGTTACCAAACTGATTTTTTTTCTTTTTTAATTATAAGATCATTCATCTCGTCCATGGCTCCACCGCATCGACCACCGCTCACCACCGCCGGTTCACGCTATAAAATCCCCGGCCACTAATTTTCGTCCGCCAGTCGGCCGGTGTACTTTAATTTCCACCAAGGTATTTCTGATTACTCTAAACTTTGGATTTTACAGCTCAATTTGTTTGATTTTTAGGGTTTAGTAATTTTAATTGGTCTGTCAAATTGACAATTGAATAATGTTATTCATAGTTATAATTATGGTGCTTTGTTGTTTAATACCATGCTAATTTTTGTTGCCAACACAAAATATAGGTAACTTGGACAATACACTAGTGGTCAATCACAAATCCACAAATACCAGCTGATAAGAGTAAAAAAAAAACACCACTTGGGCTCATTTGTCTCTGTTTCCCACTGTGCTTCACTGCTTCTCATTGAATTATTTAGGAATCAATATCAATGAAGTTGATATGTGAGATGGTGTGCCATTCAGGGCCGTGGTATTTGGCATATCTTTCCGCCAACATTGGGCACTCCTTAATCCACAGACTGTTTAGCCCAGGGAGCCGCTGCAAGGCCTGTTTTGAAGGTAGCCGTTTCAATTTTCCACATTGAAAGAGGTACAATCTGTTAAGAGCGGATAGGTCGCAAATCCAATCCGGAATTTCTTCCAAGTCCTGAAACTCCCGAATAATCAGCGATGTGATCCGAGTGAGGAATCCAATTTGGCGAGGAGGACTCTTTATCTTTGGGCTACCACTCAGTACTAAGTCTGTAATAGACGGCTGATTATTGTTGTAGGGAGTTATCTCAGACGACAAGTATTCTGTGATTTCCTCCTCATTCTCAAAAGGTACAACATCCGCAATCCATAATCTCTTTAGGCGTGGAAGATGTTCAAGTACCTGAAGCAGGGTTCTCAGATGTTGTACTGAATTGCAGCTTATCTCCAACTTTGAAAGACATACCAAATTGCTGACATCTGTTGTGGCGGCCTCCATCATCGGGCATTTTCTCATGCCAAGTGACTGGAGTGACACAAGGGAGGTCAACCCCCCACTGGGTAAACATTCCAGCTTCTCTAAATGTCCTATATGTAAACATCTGAGCTTACTGCAATTAGCTAGCTCCTCAGGTAGCTTCCTGATTTCGGGCATATTCGACATCTCCAGAGAAGTGAGACCTGGGCTATACTTGATGATGTCCAACGAATGCATGCCATCGAGATCCTTAAGCACTATATTCACTAGGGATTTACTACCTAAGCCTGCAGGTACTGTTTCCAACATACGACATTCTGTAACTTGTAGAATTTGGAGACAAGGAAATGCTCCTTGAGGAGGCGCCGTCCATGTGGTCAGCCTACCAAATCTAGAAACCTTCAGCTGTTTCAGATTCCGAAATGTTACCGCTGCGGTCCGCATATCAGCATCATCACCGCCGTAAAACTCTTTTCCTATACATTCTACATCGAATCCATCCAAAACCAAACGCTCCAAGAGAGGGAGTTGCTCTAATGTAGGAAGTGCTCGACACCTGAAACATCTTACTAGTTTGACAACCGTAAGAACAGCCATTCTGGTGACCCATTGAAGTTCTTTACTTTCAGAAATGTTATGTTGGGGTGAGGTACAAGGCCATTTAGAACATCTTCATCTTTGCAAATACCTTGTCTGTCTTCATCCCAATATAGGGCTAATTTGGTAACCTTTGCCTTCCTAGAAAGGCCAGCTTTCTTTGCTTGCTCCTTGTCCTAGAATCTGGCAGTGTGGTGATTGGATTGTGCGACACATCCAAATATCTCAGATGTTTCAGCCGCTCAATTTCAGATGGTAACTCTGTTATTCCCGTCCGGTAAAGGAACAGTGTACGCAAATATCTGGCGTGGATCAACAAATCCCATTGCACACTACCCACAACCCGAATTGTTCGAATCATTTTAACAGCATTTTGATCAGCGGAAAAGTTTGACGCGCTTAGTTCTTCTCCAGAGCTGAACTCTAAGTGTCGACAACCAACTTCTTCACGCAAGTCTTTTGCCTCTTTGATTAACTCATTTCCAGAAACATAGACTGCAAGATCATACACCAAATCATGCATCTTGTAACAAACAAATTTACTCTTGAATGGCTGATATTCTTCTAACAATGAATGACTAACCAAATTTTTAATATGTTCCTCACCAATGTCCTCCATTGTTGTGCCTTTACCGTCTCGAAGATACCCCTGAGATAACCATAGTCCAATTAACTCACTCTTGTACACATAATGACCTTTAGGAATCATCTCATAATATGCAAAACATTGCTTTAAAGACGGAGAACATAAATGGTTAAAACTCAACAATAGCAATGGAAGGATTTCGTTTTGACCCTGCGGCAAATCCCAGATCTCACTTCTTTCAATTTTTTCCCAATCATTTTGAGAGTATTGCTTTAAATTGAGTAAACTTGCCATCACTTTAATAGCCAGAGGAACACCCTTACACTTTTCAATAATCCTTCTCCCTATTTCCTCCATATGCGAAACATTCGACCTGATTAAACTCTTCTCTATCATCTTCCAACTTTCATCGCTTGACAATGGTTTCAGCATGTGTGGGGATGCAACTCCTGCCTTGGCTGCAACATCCCGGTTACGAGTGGTAACTAAAATCACACTACCTGGGAGTGCGTCAATTCCGCGCAATCGGCCTTTGAATGAATCCCATAATTCTCCATTGTCCTCCCACACGTCATCTAGGACAACCAACATCTTACTCTCCTTTATTTTGTCTCTGAGGATTCTTATAATAACATCTGTGTTAGACATTGCTCTGTTTGAATCAGCTGATTCAGCCATCTGGTTCAAAATTCTTGTTACGTTGAAGTCAGTCGCTGTTATCCAATGTTTGTTATTATTGCCAAAGTAGGTATCACTTCTCTCATGATCATATACGTGCCGTGCCAATGTTGTCTTACCAACACCTGTTTGAACAATTAAAATTTAAGTTTTGACAAACTCTGTAAATGTATTCTTGAAATTTTAACCTTCATATCATTGTTATTTCTTACAGGAATTTCTGACAATCTTCTTCATTGTTTTTTAATTACTTGCTTAAATACACTTTTTTTTTTTTTTTCTTATTTACATTCATTTGATACATCTTGCACTATTTATAGATCGAGCACTTGAATCAGCTATCACACTTTGACCGACATTATCAAAGGTTCTAGGTGTTAATTTACATTCTTAGAGAGTTAGAGCTTAAGCATTTGCTAGATAATTCTACAACATTTCTAATTCTTACATACATGAATCTAGATTTTTCTCGATTATTTCTAACATGCACTCCTCCCAATTTTCAGAAATTGCAACTGTGTAATTAATTTGGAACATTTTGAGTGAAATTGAGGAATGCTAAACCCTACACGTTAAGTCTCAAGCCATATTTGAGCTCGCGTCAAGTTGAATGTTACGGAGTATTAGATAGAACCATAATATAGCCAAAAAAGAAAAAAAAAGAATAACACAAATTTATAAGTACCTCCCATTCCGACAATAGCGACGGTGTAGAGGCCATCAATAATGTCATTAGGATGGCACACAGATTTTTTTTTTTTTTTTCCTGAAACGATACTACTATTATAATCGATAGTATGTATTTTGGAGTATGATAGTATGCTTCCGACTTGGCTTGTTGCAGATGGACCAAGTTTACGCAATTGAAGAGAGCTAGGAGAGCCCCGGTTTGCGATGTCACCGAAGAGAGCCAGAAGAGCCCCGGTGAGCTTGTGAAGGTCCAGTCTGCGCAGATGGGACAAATATGTGGAACCGAAGAGAGCTAGAAGAGCCCCGGTTAGCCACCAAGCCCAGTCTGCTAGTTAAAGGGAACTCACATGTGAGGGGGAGTGTTGAAGTGAATCACATGTGAGTGTCCCACATTGAAAAAGAGGAGAGAGTTGATATGTTTATAAACCAAGGAGTTACTCCACCTGTTGCCAATTGGTTTTAGGATGGAACCTCCTTGAGTTTATGACGTGGACTCTCTCTCCTCCTACGGGTGCGGGCCAGGCCCGATCGTGATTTAACATGGTATCAGAGCCCATGGTTGAAGACCTGGGACTCAAGAAGACGAACTGGGCTTGTTGCAGATGGACCAAGTTTACGCAATTGAAGAGAGCTAGGAGAGCCCCGGTTTGCGATGTCACCGAAGAGGGCCAGAAGAGCCCCGGTGAGCTTGTGAAGGTCCAGTCTGCGCAGATGGGACAAATATGTGGAACCGAAGAGAGCTAGAAGAGCCCCGGTTAGCCACCAAGCCCAGTCTGCTAGTTAAGGGGAACTCACATGTGAGGGGGAGTGTTGAAGTGAATCACATGTGAGTGTCCCACATTGGAAAAAGAGGAGAGAGTTGATATGTTTATAAACCAAGGAGTTACTCCACCTATTGCCAATTGGTTTTAGGATGGAACCTCCTTGAGTTTATGACGTGGACTCTCTCTCCTCCTACGGGTGTGGGCCAGGCCCGATCGTGATTTAACATTTTCCTCCATTTTTCGGGTGTATTATTGTGTACTCTATGAAATTGAATTCACCTCTACAGTAAACGCACGCGAAGACTTGTCTTTTTCTTATACGACGACAACCTTACACACAACATACTTGATAGGAACTTAGGAAGGTTCTAATAGAGTATAAGGTTATTGATCCACGCCAGATGTTTGAAAAACAAGAAAAAAAACTAACACTTGGGCTCATTTGTCTCTGTTTTCCCCTGTGTTTCTCATTGAATTCTTTCGCAATCAATCATAATGAAGTTGATATGTGAGATGGTGTGCCATTCAGGGCCGTGGTCTTTGGCATATCTTTCCTTCAACATTAGGCACTCATCAATAAACACTCTGTTTAGCCTGGGGAGCCGCTGCAAGGCCTCTTTTGAAGGTAGCTGTTTCAATTTTCCACAATTCATGAAGTTCAATTGCTCAAGAGAAGATAGGTCGCAAATCCAATCCGGAATTTCTTCCAAGTCCTCAAACTCCCAGATAGTCAGCTCTTTAATCCTAGTGAGGAGTCCAATTTGGCGGGGAAGACTCTTTATATTTGGACGACCACTCAGTCCTAAGTCTGTAATAGACGGTTGTTTATTGTTGTAGGGAGTTATCTCAGAGAAGTTGTCTCTCATTTCGTCCTCCTTCTCAAATGGTACAATATCATAAATAAACAAAAGATTGAGACGTGGAAGATGTTCAAGTACCTGAAGCAGGGTTCTCAGATGTTGTACTGAATTGCAGCTTATCTCCAACTTTGAAAGACATACCAAATTGCTGATATCTGTTGTACCAGCAGCCTCCATCATCGGGCATTTTCTCATGCCAAGTGACTGGAGTGACACAAGGGAAGTGAACCCCCCACTGGGTAAACATACCAGCTTCTCTAAATCTTGGATGTGTAAACGTGTGAGCTTAGTGCAATTAGCTAGCTCCTCAGGTAGGCTCCTGATTTCGGGCATATTCCACATCTCCAGAGAAGTGAGACATGTGCTGTACTTGATGATGTCCAACGAATGCATGCCATCGAGATCCTTAAGCACTAATTTCAACAAGGACTTACTCCCTAAGCCTGCAGGTACTGATTCCAACAGAGGACACTTTGTAACTTGTAGAATTTCGAGACGAGGGAATGCATCTTGAGGAGGCGCCGTCCATGTGGTCAGCTTATTTAATCTGGAAACCTCCAGCTCTTTTAGCTTCCCGAATGTCATCACTGCCGTAAAACTCTTTTCCTATACATTCTACATCGAATCCATCCAAAACCAAACGCTCCATGAGAGGGAGTTGCCCTAGTGTCGGTAGTGTTTGACACCTTATACATCCTACCAGTTTTATAACCGTAAGATTGCCAAGTAGTGTTGTCCTCGTACCTCTTTGTTCCCCTGTTTGAACAGCCATTCTGGTGACCCATGTCGGAAATCTCTCCCCATTGAAGTTCTCTACTTTCAGTGACGTTATGTTCGGGTGAGGTTCAAAGCCATCCAGAACATCTTCATCATTGCAAATACCTTGTCTTCCGTTATCCCAAGATAGGGCTAATTTGGTAACCTTGGCCTTCCTAGCAAGGCCAGCTTTCTTTGCTTGTTCCTTGTCCTTCACACACTCTAGACCGTCAATATAGATCTCATCCCTCAATCCATCTAATTCTCCAAGCTCGTCGATGCTCCATCCGTCTCCATCATCATCCAAACAAAGATGAGGCAAGGTTTGTAGGCTACTTAGTCGCCTCAATCCTTTCCATGCATACATGGGAGCTGTTGTCAAGATGTGCCTCAGACTCACCAACGTGTTCAACACCTTTGGTAGCTTCCAAATCTTGTAGCAGTCTTGGAGTATAAGGGTCTCGAGTTGGTAGAGCTTACCAATAGAATCTGGCAATGTGCTAATTGGATTGTATGACACATCCAGATATCTCAAATGTTTCAGCGACGCGATAGAGGATGGCAACTCTGTTGTTCCTGTCCGGTCAAGGAACAGTGTACGTAAATATCTGGCGTGGGTCAACAAACGCCAGGGCACACTTACACTACCGCTCAAATCGATTGTGCGAAGCATTGTTACAACGTTCTTCTCATCTCCTGAAAGCTCCGATGTGCTTGTATCTTTTGCAGAACTGAACTTCAAATGTCGAAACTCACCTTTTTCACGCAGGTCTTTTACCTCGGTGAAGTCATAGTCATCGCTGGAAACATATAATGCAAGATCATGCACCAAATCATGCGTAATAAATCGATCAGGCTCGTATTCTTCTAACAATGAATGGCCAACTAAAATATTTATATATTCTTCACCAATGTCCTCCACTGACTTTCGTCTAGTCGCTCGAAGATACCCCTGAGATAACCACAGACCAACTAACTCATTCTTGCACACACCAAAACCTTTCGGAATCACTGCATAATATGCAAAACATTGCTTTAGAGACGGAGATGGTAAATGCTTAAAACTCAACAACAGCGACGGAAGGAATTCGTTTTGACCCTCCGCCAAATTCCAGATCTCACTTCTTTCAATCTCTTCCCAATCAGAGTACGGCTTTGACGTGAGTAAACTTGCCATCACTTTAATGGCCAAAGGAAGACCGCCGCATTTATCAATAATCCTTCTCCCTAATTCCTCCATATGCGATCCATTCGACGATGTGATCGAACTATTATCTACCATCTTCCAACTATCATCACTTGACAATGGTTTCAGCATGTGTGGGGCTGCAACTCCAGCCTTTGTTGCAACTTCACGTAGACGGGTGGTAACTAAAATAACACTTCCTGGGAGTGCACCAATTCCGCGCAATCGGCCTTTCAATGAATTCCATAATTCTCCATTGTCCTCCCACACGTCATCTAGAACCACCAGGATCTTACACCCCTTTATTTTGTCTTTGAGGATTCTTATAATAACATCTGTGTTAGACATTGCTCCCCTGTTCGGAGTAACTGATTCAGCCATCTCGTTTAGAATTCTTGCTACGTTGAAATTCTTGGCTGATATCCAATGTTTGTTGTTATTGCCAAATTGGACATCAATTTTTTCATGATCATACAAGCGCCTTGCTAATGTCGTCTTACCAAGACCTGGTATATACATACAAAGGTATTAAAATCTCCACCAAATCCATAAACGTAAAACACTAAAACTGTTTACTTGATCAGCCCTCCCCGGCCGAGAGTTTTGCTAGTTGATTTGAACTTGATTTCAAATTGAATCGAGCACGTAAATGTTTCTATTACAAGAGTTGTGATACTAGAGGGATGAGTACATACAGTCAGGGAACTATACTACTAGCTCGATCAATTTGTCTTTAATTAGAGCACAACTAACCTGATAGATATCTCCAAATGTACTGTCCCCCTCATTATTTCTAATGGGTTGAATCTACGTACAACTAGAACATAAAGGACCTCTTTTCATTTATACTACTACTGATTCGTGTTGGATTAATGATCCAAAAATAACTAAGTCAAAGTTAGTTTTACTAATTCCTAATAATTAGCATTGAGTTAGTGGGTTAGTTGTTTAGTAGAGTTAAGCACCAAAATGGTGCCTAATGTTTCAACAATTTTTGCTTTTGGGGTCTGAAGTTTATATTTGTATAGTAAAGGTAGAACATTTGAGGGTCCTACGTTTTGTTGGTACCCAAAAATTGTCAGCAATAAACTCCCCGTACCAAGTGATTTGAAAAAAATGGAGAACAAGAAGCAAGCCTTTGCACACCGACGCCGAGAACAACCACGATTTTCATCCTATATCTTCATGGTTCTCTGGGTTTCTAGTTCATGCAAATCATGGTTTTTATTGGGAAATTGGGGTTTCAGGTTTTTTTTTTTTTTTTTTTTGGGAATTGGTTTCTCTGGGATTTCAAGAAGTTGGAATTCTCTTGAATAATAAAATTGTGACAATGCTGTTTTTTTTCTTCTGGATTTTAATTTCGAAGAGTGAGTTTTCTGGGATTTTGGCACTTGAAATTTGGGTATTTCTAAGTTGCTCTTGGATATCTTACTGTGTATTTTTAGATTGGGGATAAGTGTATTTAAGGTTTTGACCGTGTTCTTGAATGGAAGATTCTGGTTGATGCCGAAATTCAGATGGAAGAGAGGTGGATTATTCTAGCAATTCTTGTAATAGGAGGTGGATTTTTTTGTTTGATTTCTTGATTTTGTTGCAATTAATTCGTATCGTGTGATCTTGGATTATGCATTTTTGGGTGAATTTGCTGAAAATTTGATGATATTAAGGGTGTTCTAGATCGGGGTTTTGAGGATTTGTCGAATTGTGGTGGATTTGGGTGGTGTTACGACGGCGGCCGCCATTGTTGCAGACTTCAAGCTTTGGGTTGTAGCGGAGTGGAGCAGGGGAAATGGGAGAAACAAGGATTGATAAGAGACAGAGGAGAGAGAAAAAAGAGGATGGAAAGTCTCAACTCCCCAAGAGCCTAACGGCCGTTAGTCCATGAGACCCTTAACGATACTAACAAAAACTTCAAACCCTAAACGAAAAAAATTGTTAAAACATTAGACACTGTTTTGAAGCTTAACTCTTCTTTAGTATGCATTACGTTTGAGTTATGCTCCTAGTATATAGGATTTAGTTGATTAGTAGTGTTAGTTGTTATATTGTATTGTGCCTATATAAGGCCCTAGTTTATGTTAATATTAATTGAGAAGGTTTATTGAGCAAGTTTTACGCGGTTTACTCTCATATTATTCCTCCCCTCTTAATTTTACATTTCGTTGACCATAGTTTACTATGATTCACTAATCATAATATTTTTTTATTAAAGTTTGATTAATAGATCAGATAATTACCTCCCATTCCGACCATAGCAACAGTGGAGAGGCCATCATCAGTTTTAATGCCATGAGGATGGCACAGCATGTATAGTAAAACCTCCACGTCTTTCTCTCTGCCGACAAATCCAGAATTATATGTCGCATGTTCCCGAGCTTGATTCCATGCAGCACTGCTCATCATACCCTCATTATCATTATTGTTCTGACTATTACCATTGTTGCCAAGTTTAGCCGTCGTGAGACCAATACTAATCCGAGCTTCCTTGCGTATCTCGTCGAACTGCTCCAGGATCTCTTTGACCTTGGAATACATCTTAAAATGGAACTTTATTTTGTAGAAACACAACAACAGTGACGGCAAACATTTGTTGTTGTTGCTGTTGTTGTTGTTGTTGTTGCTGTTGCTGCTGCTGCTGCTGCTGTCGTTGTTGCTGCTGCTGTTGCTGAACTCAAGTCTCCTACGAAGGGATTCGTAGGCAAAATCATCCATGAGGTTGTCGGCCGAGTAAGCGACATTCTTGACGTTTTTGAGCCACACATTCACCGACGAATTCTCTGATTTATTAGTAGAATCTTCAAGTAAAGCTTGCACATACTCTAATCTTCGGCTGAGCCTCTGAAGGTCGTTCCTGGAGCCCCATACAAACATCACCACCTCATCGGCACTGCGTTTCATGACCAGCTCAATCAGTAACGTGACCATTTCTCTAACCACAAACATTCCAGCCTTAGCTAAAGCGTCTGGCATTTTTACCACTATATATGTTAGCTAGTTCTAGTGTTTTGATTTCTTTCTTTCTTCTTATCTCTTGAATTTGATGTGATAAAGAGTATGTGTGAAATGAGAAATCAATTACGAGTACTCTGTTTTAATAAGAGTGGCTTCTTATTTGTGTATCATTATTGAGCCATTCATTTATATCCATGCTTCTCTGTTTATGTCTCACTATTTGAAGCTCTAGTCATGGTTCCACTTTCCAGTACACACATGTTCTCGTTGTAACTTGTGACTTGTACTAACTTGTAATAATTACGCTATTCACAACAATCGTATTTTTGCCGAGACATAATAAAAGGCTCCATGCCTTTAATTTATGCATGCTTCTTTCTTTTTATGTGCTTACTCGTTCAATAATGCATACTCCACTATTTTGTGTTGCTTACTCGTACAATAATAATGCATACTTTTTTTTTGTGTTGCTTACTCGATCGTACAATAATGCAAGAGTGGCTCCTTATTTGTGATCATTGAATTTGATGTGATAAGAGTATGTCTCACTCACTATTTGAAGTTTATGGTTCCACTTTCCACTACACACATGTTCTCGTTGTAATTTTTGACTTGTACTAACTTGTAATAATTACGTTATCCACAACAATCGTATTTTTGCCGAGACATAATAAAAGGTTCCATGCCTCTATGCATGCTTCTTTCTTTTCATGTGCTTTCTCGTACAATGATGCATACTTTTTTATGTGTTGTTTACTCAATCGTACAATAATGCATACTTTTTTATGTGTTGCTTACTCAATCGTACAATAATGCATAAAATACAATGATGTAATTCGAATGATGAGTCCAAGTTCACGAGGAAGCATCTTATTTATTCTAACATCAACATTTTAGGTGAGCTTTGTATTTGTTGGGCCGAAAACGGAATAGAACCCGATTCACAAGTGAGTGGTAGTCCATTCATATCCAAAAGTTTAAGTCAATAATGACTCAATGGGTAGAGTTACAACCTCGTTTATAAATATCTCTCATATCTTTTGATTTATGTGTTGACGCAATGGAAGATACGGTTCTGAAGCACAACTTTGTCTGATTGGTTTTAAAGAAGAACAGGTTTCGGATCCAATTAGAAAATGAATCCCGATGCTCCGTGGTATTTCTGATATTGAAATTGCACTTATTAAGAATTTAATGTGATCTCAACATAGAGTAAGTTGCGTGCATGTTATCATGTGACTATGTGAGTATATATGCTTGACAAACTTATTCGAAATAGTTCATCTGTCTATTTATTTGTTCCATTTCATGTTTCATTATACCATTCACTTCTAATTTTAGATTCTTATTTGCATCATTGCAAAACAAATCCACTAAAATTATAACAGATGAGTTATATAAATCAGATCAAATTAACTTCTCAAAGAGTCTAAAAAGAGTTATTCTCAGAAATATCAATTTAAAGAAAAACTTACTCGTATAAAAGATTTTGGAACTTACAAACGATTTGCTAGTGCCGGCCTTGGTGTGCAAGTGTACTCTGCCAAGGGTACAAAATGTTGTACAACGGGGAAAGAAAGGAATAATAAAATATTGAGAAAATAAAGCAGAGAGAAATGGGGATGTGTAAAGGTAAAAAAAAAAAAAAAATGTAGAATCTTTTTTTAACTAAAAGACGTGATAACTTGCTACTAGTGTTGCATGAAAGATTTCATATGAGGACAATTGTATGTGTCATGTTCCTTCAATTATCAAACAATATACTCCTGTCCAATTTCAGGTCATAAGCAAAATGGATGTTGTGACTTGTGGCAAAGGTGTGATTTTTAACGATGAGTTGTGGTAAAAATTTTGTAATTATGCCATATAAAATTTAAACAATCCAGTTGAGTGTTGATTGAGATTTCAAATAAGCCCGGCCCAAAACAAAAGGAGAAAGAATTGAATGATGTTATCTATATCTTTTAATAAAGTCGTGTCAATAAGCTGATGTGGCACGATTTTGTTAAACGATTGACATGTCAACACTATGTCAGCAATCATTTAACACGTCAAACGATTGACATGTCAGCACTATGTCAGCAATCATTTAACACGTCATCAGTATCAGGATTTGAACCCTTGACATCTCACTTACATATTTATCACATTACCAGTGTGCTAACCGTTATTTCATGCATATTTCTATAAGCTCATTCTATAAAAAGGTAAGAACCACTCCAAATAAAATATACACGGAATCAAATAATAAAAATTATAATAACAAGGCATATTCCGAATTTAAACGAAATCAAATAATTTAAATTATATTTAATGCCTAAATTAAATAATGGCAACAAATTATTTTAGCCTGTAATATATAAAAACGGAATCAAATCATGTAAATTAGCAAAAATGAGAATAAAATGTGTATTATTCCATTTTCAAACTCGACATTTTGAGAAAAAATAAGATGATTTGATCTACAGTCCTGAAATAATGTTGACCCACCTAGCTATGATTTCGTGTATACTTAAACGAAATCGCTATGTTTAGAAAATAGTGGGAAAGAAAATATTTCAGAAAGGATTTTGAGGTTTTATATAAATGTGAAATAAATTTTTTTGCCATAACAATTTGTTTCCTAACGTGCCCACTATTTTAATTATATATACATGATCTAAGCTACCATTGACCACAATATTTATTTGCTCGGAAAATCAGTCAATATACACTATAAAATCACGCCATCAAGGGAACGGCTCATGATTGATCATTGCATTGTAATCCAAGAACCGAGTGTTCAACCTATTTACTTAACCTTTTTTTTTTTTTTGTTAAGAGTCTCTAAATGTATTGGTTCTACGGGTGATGGCGACAATAAATTTCACAAAAATTTATTGACTGTATTATAGATAGCTTTTTTTTTTTTGCATAATAGTTTTTAACGAGTGGGTATTATTATATATTTCACCGTATGTATCAAGTCTATCAACACAATACATGTACGGCATGTTTTATGATCTTATTCAAATGGACACAGTTTGTACCACCTTCATAATCAATTGTCTTATTTGATCAGGGAGTATAATAATAATAACCGTAATTCTACGGTGAGACCTTCTCATCGTATGAGACCGTCTCACAAAAGAATTTGTATAATGACAATAGACATGCAATTAATGAGTTAATTATCAATGACTTCCGGCTTAACTTCTTTTCGATGCAATATTCATACTCTCAATAGTATCAACGCTATATATGGCACACTGGCACAACAACGTAAATTATTGCGTATTGAACGATATCTTTATTGCAGCCCCGCCCTTAATGCATGCAATGTAATTGTCTATGGTTTCATACTTTCATGCATGTGGTGATTTTAGATCAATGGGTTTTTAAATCAGTTTGACTTTTTTCCTTTGGGAAATACTTGGAAATCTGTTTACCATGGCCTATCGGACAAACATGAGAGAAATGTCTAATTAATCGCCAATTAGTTATTTACCTATATTTTGAATTATTATGAATTGTGAATTATTATATTAATTTTGAATTATTTAATGCCATACACAGTATATAATCCTAAAATGAGGGAGTATATACATAACACTATTATAACTACTTCACATAAACATTTAAGAACCCCGTGCATGGCACGGGTTCATAAGCTAGTTCGTAATTATGGTTATGCTGCTTTTAGTTTTGATTCCATGGTAATTTTTCTTGCCAACGTAAAATCTATAGGTAACTTCTGAGATACTAAAAATGAAATCATCCTACTCCGTATTTCCGTAATATATACAATAGGAACATCGAAGGACGTTAATTTTGGAGGGAAAATGAAAAAAACATGAGACAGAGAGGAGTTTAGTTGTCAAAAACACATAAACACACTGGCATTGGTAGCCTAATAATCATCGCTTGCAATCCAGCTGAGATTAATCATGCTCGTCTAACATGGGATATCAATCACAATGTGACTGACATGGGAGATAGCGTGCCATTCACGGCCGTGGTCCTTAGCATATCGTTCCTCCAACATTGGGCACAGTACAAATTTCAGTGTTTTTAGCCTGGGCAGTCGCTGCAAGGCCTCTTTTGAAGGTAGCCGTTTCAAATTTTCAAATCCGTATAAGCTCAATTCTTCAAGAGAAGATAGGTCGCAAATCCAATCCGGAATTTCTTCCAAGTCCTCAGTCCCAAATAAACAAGGATGTTACCCTAGTGAGGAGTCCAAGTTGGCGAGGAAGACTCTATCATTGGGCGACTCAGTCCTAAGTCTGTTATAGACGGCTGATTGTTGTAGGGAGTTATCTCAGAGAAGCAGTCTTTCATTTCGTCCTCGTTCTCAAATGGTACAACATCCTCAATCCGTAAGCTCTTTAGGCGTGGAAGATGTTCAAGTGCCTGAAGCAGGGTTCTCAGGTGCTGTACTGAATTGCAGCTTATGAACAACTCCGAAAGACCTACCAACTTGCTGACATCTATTGTGGCAGCCTCCATCATCGGGCATTTTCTCATGTCCAGTGACCTGAGTGACACAAGGGTGGTCAAACCTCCACTGGGTAAAGATACCAGCTTCTCAAAACGTCCTATGTGTAAACTCATGAGCTTAGTGCAATTAGCTAGCTCCTCAGGTAGGCTCCTGATTTCGGGCATATTCGACATCTCAAGAGAAGTGAGACATGTGCTGTACTTGATGATGTCCAACGAATGCATGCAATTAAGATTTCAGGTAGGCGTGGAAGATGTTCAAGTGCCTGAAGCAGGGTTCTCAGGTGCTGTACTGAATTGCAGCTTATGAACAACTCCGAAAGACCTACCAACTTGCTGACATCTATTGTGGCGGCCTCCATCATCGGGCATTTTCTAGTGCTGGATAGCCGGCCTTGGTGTGCAAGTGTACTATGCTTAAGGGTACAAATGTTGTACCACTATGGTAAAATATTGAGAAAATAAAGCAGAGAGAAATAGTGATGTGTAAAGTTTTTTTTTTTTTTCTGACTTGACGACGTGATAATTTGCAACTAGTGTTGTATGAAAAATTCACATATAACGACAATTATATGGGTCATGTTCCTTAAACCACTAAACAATATAATTAATTCTCAACTAGCGATTGAGGCGCCTCTGTCAATACCTCATTCGCTGCGTCATTGCCCAAAGCGCAAAGATAACAATATAATTATTTCTAGGTTTACAGTACACTAGTAAGAAAAAACACTGCCAACAGAGGAAAAGAAAAAAGAAAAAGAAATATCTGTGTTTCTTGGCATGTATTTCAAATAAGGTCTTGAATTAGTATGTCATTGATGTTAATGAGGCTGATATGGGAGATAGCGTGCCATTCGGGGCCGTCGTCCTTAGCATATCTTTCCGCCAACATCGGGCATCCTGAAAATCTTAGCTCTTTTAGACTGGTGAGCTGATGCAAGGCCAATTTTGAAGGTAGGCGTTTCAATTTAGCACATCTGTGTAAATTCAATTCCTCAAGTGAAGAGATGTCGCAAATCCAATCCGGAATCTCTTCCAAATCCTCAAAGTCCCATATAAACAAGGATGTTATCCGAGTGAGGAGTCCAATTTGGCGAGGAAGAGTCTCTATCTTTGGGAGACCAAACAGTGCTAACTCATTAAGAGAAGGCTGATTGTTGTAGGGAGTTGCCTCAGACGACAAGTATTCTCTCATTTCCTCCTCCTTATCAAATGGTACAACATCATCAATCACCAATTCCTTGAGACGTGGAAGATGTTCAAGTGTCTGAAGCAGGGTTCTCAGGTGTTGTACTGAATTGCAGCTTACATGCAACTTTGAAAGACGTACTAAATTGCTGACATCTGTTGTGGCGGCCTCCATCATCGGGCATTTTCTCATGCGAAGTGATTGGAGTGACACAAGGGATGTCAACCCCCCACTGGGTAAACATTCCAGCTTCTCTAAATCT
The DNA here is from genome assembly GCA_963680865.1 of Spergularia marina. Classification (NCBI taxonomy): domain Eukaryota; kingdom Viridiplantae; phylum Streptophyta; class Magnoliopsida; order Caryophyllales; family Caryophyllaceae; genus Spergularia; species Spergularia marina. The sequence goes on along the minus strand of OY804551.1, from coordinate 27,254,367 downwards.
TTTATGTGTAAACTCATGAGCTTACCGCAATTAGCTAGCTCCTCAGGTAGGCTTCTGACTTGGGGCATACGCGACATAAGCATAGAAGTGAGACCTGTGCTATACTTGATGATGTCCAACGACTGCATGCTATTGAGATCTTCAAGTACTAGTTTCACTAGGGACTTACTACCTAAGCCCGCAGGTACTGATGTCAACAGTCGACACTCTGTAACTTCGAAACTTTCTAGACGAGGAAATGCTCCTTGAGGCGGGGGCATCCATAAAATCAGCCTACCAAATCTAAAAACCTTCAGCTGTTTCAGATTCCGAAATGATACGGCTGCGGTCTGATTATCTGCATCACGACAGCCGTAAAATTCTTTTCCTATACATTCCACATCAAGTCCATCTAAGACCAAACGCTCCAGAATAGGAAGTTGCCCTAGTATGGGAAGTGTTTGACACCTTAAACATCCTTCCAGTTTGACAACCGTAAGATTGCTCAATATTGTTGTCCTCGTACCACTTTGTTCCCCTTTCAAAACAGCCATTCTGGTGACCCATGTCGGAAATCTCTCGCCGTTGAAGTTCTCTATTTCCAGTGATGTTATGTTGGGGTGAGGTTCAAGGCCATCCAGTACATCTTCATCATTGCAAATGCCTTGTCTTCCGTTATCCCAAGATAGGGCTAATCTTGTAACCCTGGCCTTCCCAGAAAGGCCAGCTTTCTTTGCTTGCTCCTTGTCCTTGACACATTGTAGACCCTTAATACGAATGTCATCCCTCAATCCAACTAATTCACCAAGCTCGTCAATGCACCATCCGTCTCCATCATCATCCAAACAAAGATGAGGCAATGTTTGTAGGTTACTTAGTCGCTGCAATCCTTTCCATGCTCTCATATGATCTGTTGTCGAGATGTGTCTCAAACTCACCAACGTGTTTATGACCTTTGGTAGCTTTCTCATGTTTTTGCAAGCTTGGAGAATAAGCGACTCTAGTTGGTAGAGTTTACAAATAGAATCTGGCAATGTGCTGACTTGAGTGTATGACACATCCAGAAATCTCAAATGTTTGAGCGACGCTATAGCGGATGGCACCTCTGTTATTCCTGACTGGTCAAAGCACAGTGTACGTAAATATCTGGCTTGGATCAACAAACTCCATGGTACACTTGGGGTACCGCCTAAATCGATTGTTCGTATCATTCTAACAACATTTTGATCAGCGAAAATGTTTGATGCGCTCATTTCTTCTCCAGAGCTGAACTTTAAATGTCGAAAACCACCTTTTTCACGCAAGTATTTTGCCTCCTGAGCGAACTCATCTTTGGAAACATAAACTGCAAGATCATGCACCAAATCATGCGCCTTGTAAACAACAAATTCACTCATACCAGGCTGGTATTCTTCTAACAATGAATGGCTAACTAAATTTTTTATATGTTCTTCACCAATGTCCTCCATTGACTTTCCTTTATCCTCTCGAAGATACCCCTGAGATAACCAAAGTCCTACTAACTCATTCTTGTGCACACGAAAACCTTTAGGAATCACTGCATAATATGCAAAACATTGCTTCAGAGACAGAGATGGTAGATGATTGAAACTCAACAACAGCGACGGAAGGATTTCGTTTTGACCCTCCGCCAAATTCCACAACTCACTTGTCTCAATGGTTTCCCAATCACTTGGAGAGTACTGCAAATTGAGTAAACTTACCATCACTTTAATAGCCAGAGGAACACCCTTACACTTTTCAATAATCCTTCTCCCTACTTGCTCCATATGGCAAGACACATTCGACCTAATCAAGCTCTTGTCAAATATCTGCCAACTCTCATCACTTGACAATGGTTTCAGCAAATGTGGGGATTCAACTCCCGCCTTAGCTGCAACGTCATGTTGACGAGTGGTAACTAAAATCACACTTCCTGAGAGTGCGCCAATTCGGCGCAATAGGCCTTTGAATGAATCCCATAATTCTCCACTCTCCACCCAAACGTCATCTAGGACAACCAAGATCTTACTCCCCTTTATTTTGTCTTTGAGGTTTCTTATAATAACATCTGTGTTAGACAATACTCCCCTGTTCTGAGTAACCGATTCACCCATCTCGTTTAGAATTCTTGTTATTTTGAAATCAGTCGCTGGTATCCAATGTTTATAGCCGAAGCGTTCATCAATTTTTTCATGATCGTACAAGCGTCTTGCTAATGTCGTCTTACCAAGACCTGGTTAAAGGATACATACAAAGCTATCAAAATCTAATCTTATACTATATAATATATTAAAAGTTGGGTTAGAGGCAACGATCACGTTCACCGGCTTCATTTATTGTTTATTTAATTTTCAATTCAAAAAATTCATTTAAAATATCTTTTATGATAAAGAGTATAGATGGAGATTACATCCATGGTGATATGACTGATACCTAAGTTACATTTTCCATATCAAAAAATTCATAATATCTTTTTTTATCATAAAAAATCAATATTTACTGTAGACACCAAAAATTTATACTCCCTCCGTTCCAGTTCAAACGCCCCATATTCCATTTTGGGACGTCTCACTTCAAACACCCCATCTATTTTGGGACATATTTCTCTCTCCTACTTTTATTAAATTATTACATAATCTCTCACACTATCTCTCTTAATTTTATTAATGCCAACATTCTCTCTCCTCATTTTTCCTAATATTACCCCACTCAACTTATTATATCATTTTTTCTTATTCCACTATAAAAAACGTCCGGGGCGTTTGAACTGGGACGAAGGGAGTATCTTTTTAGGTGTCTAGTGTGGACAGGAAATCTTTGTAAAATGTAATATTATCACAAAAGATAATATTTTCCAGACTAGGTTTATCCTAGGGTAAAAATAGGTCAGATGACACAAATAAAGCCCCAAAAGGCCTCATCTCCTCCCTACTACGAAGTTGTAGGAAATCCGTGAAGTACAGGACTAAGTCGTTAAGACCCCTGTAGGTATGAGATCAAGTCAACGAGACCCTTATACCACAAATACACCAAAAACCCTACCCTTGGAGATGGCATCAAGAGATCTACGAAAGTTGTAACCCACAATTCAATCTTTCAATAAAAACTCTTGTTTCCATACTTGTTTCTTGCTTGTTTATATCATTATTGCAGCTCTGAAATTTTTATGGTTTACATTTAATATTAATTGATTTCTTTTTCATTTTTACCTTATCATTTTGTACATTCCTTATTGTTTATTTGAACTGGAATTATATCATCTATATTGAAAGTGAAAGTTTTGTAAATGATAAAATTTGTTGATAGAATTATTTGTTTACAAAGAAATATAATGATAAAATTTATCTTGGATGTAACCCGGGTTGTAAACTAGTTTCAAAATATTTGAGGGCCAAGAGGGGTCATAATAGTTCACTCTACGACGGATTCCCTTGCGATCAGCCCTCCCTGTCTTTTTCTAGTTGATTTTGTTGGAAAAAAGAGGTCAAAGCGGAAGCTACAAACTAACTACCATTTTCCTCCGTTTGTGCCGTTAGATGAAACTAACCAAATGTAATGAAAAATGGAAATTTCGCCAGCCCTCCGGAACTGTATAGCAGCCCCAAAATAAATGACAAGAAAACAAACAACACAACGATTTTTTCTGTGGAAACCCAAGATGGGAAAAACCCATAGATAGCGTAAGCCGGGTACCAATTCAAGCCGCCTTCCATTAATCAACAACAATATCAATGGAGTATAACACTAAAATCCACCCTGATAACCACTAGGGGCAATCAGAATCTCAAGGTAACAACCTTGAACAAACAACCACACATCTTCATTTTTATTAAGTCTTATCAGGAGATTGGATTCAATATTTTTAAAAGTCGATCCATACGAGTCCAAGATAGAAACAATAAAGTAGCGAAAGGAAAGTTACACGAATTGATAATTACCTCCCATTCCGACAATAGCAAGAGTGGAGAGGCCATCATCAATGCCAATGTCATGAGGAGGACACATCATGTCTAGCAAAACCTCCATATCTTTGTCCCTGCCAACAAATCCAGAATTATATGACGCATGTTCCCGAGCTTGATTCCATGGAGCAGAGCTCATCATACCCTCATTATCATTATTGTTCTGACTATTATCATTCTTCGCAAGTTTAACCTGCCTGAGACCAATCCTCTGAGCTTCCTTATCAATCTCCTCGAACTGCTCCAGGATCTCTTTGACCTTGGAATACATCTGGAAACGGAATTTTATTTTGTAGAAACACAACAACACTGACGGCGGCAAACATTTGTTGTTGTTGTTGTTGTTGTTGTTGTTGCTGAACTCAAGTTTCATACGAAGGGATTCGTAGGCATAATCATCCATGAGGTTGTCGGCCGAGTAAGCGACATTCTTGACTTCTTTGAGCCACTCAACCACAACCAGTGAATGCTCTGATTTATTACTATCTAAATCTGTAAGAAAGACTTGCACTTGGGATAATTTACGCCTAAGCATTTCACGGTGGTTCCTAGAAGCCCATACAAACATTGCGGCCTCATCTACGCCGCGTTTCATGACCAGCTCAATTAGTGCCTTGGCCGTTTCACTAACCACAAATACTCCAGCCTTAACTGCCAAAGCGTCTGCCATTTTTACCACTATATATATATATATATATATATATATATATTATATATATATATATATATATATATATATGTTGGTTGTTGTGTTTTAATTTCTTTCTTCTTCTAATCTCTTTGAATGTGATGTGATAAGAATGTGTGTGAAATGAGAGATCAATTACTCTGTTTTTATAAGAGTGGCTCCTTATTTGTCATTTTGGCATCATTGAGCCATTCATTTAATTCCATGCTTTTCTAATAGTGAAACCCTAGTCGTGTTTCCACTTTCCAGCACACACGCGTTTTTAGCCGTACTTTTGCCGAGACATAATAAAAGGCTCCATGCCTTGCTTCTTTCTTTTTAGTCAATAATATAATGCATACTTTTTTGTGTTGCTTACTCGATCGTACAATAATGCATACTTTTCTATGTGTTGCTTAGTCGATCGTACAATAATGCATACTCGAATGATGACCCCAAGTTCACGAGGAAGGGTTTTGTTATCTCTAACATCAAAAACTTAGGTGAGCTTTGTATTTGTTGGGCCAAAAACAGATTTGGGCAACCCGATTCACAAGGGAGTTGTAGCTCATTCATACCCAAAAATTAAAGCCAATGGGTCCAGAGCAGCGAGCTCATAGGACTAAATTATATTAAGAAGACAGAACACAAGCCCAGTGATGAGGTTTCATCCTAAAACCAATTGGCAATAGGAGGATTATGTAACCCAGTAGCTTATAAAATTATTTCGTCAAGTTACTTCTATAAATGGGGGTAATACTTTTATAAACACAATTCGCAAACCCCAACATCAATGTTAATTTCCACCACTACCATTGTGTTGACTTTTCCTCAATTTTCCGAGTGCATTATTGATTTATTTCCTCCGGTGTAACTCAAACGCCCCATATTCCATTTCGGGACGTTTTACCTCAAACACCTCATTTATTTTCGGACCTATTTCTCTATCCTACTTCTATTAAATTATCACATCATCTCTCACATTATCCCTCCTATTTTTTTTATAAATACTCACATTCTTTCTCCTTCTTTTTCCTAATATTACCCTCCTGAACTTAGTATATCAATTTTTAGTATATCAATTTTTATTATTCCACTACACGTGAAAACATGGCTTTTCCTATACGAAGACAACCTTACACACAACACCCTTGATAAAACTAGACACCAAGGTACGGAAAACTAGACGAGCTGAAACACATATGGTAAAGGTTTTTGTGGTGTAATAACAATGTTGAAGAAGTAACTTGGGAAATGGAGTCAGTTATGCGTGAGGAGTACCCTCACCTGTTCGATTAAGATATTTTCGGTTTGGGACGAACCTTTGTTTTAAGGGGGACGAGAGCCTCGCACGTCTTGATTTCCCTCGCTCAGGCTCTTGTGTGATAGGATTGATGTGACTTCTTGTTACTTTTATGTGACTTGTTGCTTATTGCCTTGTGTGCTTTGTCACTACTTACTCCAATTCTCATTCGAATACCCCTTTTGCTTATGCCATGGGCATACTCTTGTGTTGGGGTTCATTTTATTGATGAGGCCACAGCCCTTGGGAAGGGAGGCCCAATGCCCTTGATAAAGCCCAATGATGTCCTTAATATCCAGCAAATCTCATCCGTTGGATGTCAAGGGAATGGAGGGTCAAGGTGAAGGGGGGACCCCTAGGAGTATTCCTTGAGGGTACCTCCTCCACTATAAATACCCCTCCTTTTCCCTCATTTGGAAGGATTCAGACTCTGAGCTCTAAAAAAAGCCATTTTATTGCTATTCTTGAGATAAGTGATTCTTGGTACCACATTTCCCGATCGCACCCAATACTGACTTGACCGTCGGAGGGGCGTCGCCTGGGTAAAACCGGGCCCCCTTGACCGTTTGTTCATTGCGCAGGACAGAGATTTGGACCCCATCTATCCCGAAGTCGAACTCACACCAACATTTGGCGCCGTCTGTGGGGATAGATCGGAGAAGTCTGAATTTTTGCTTGTGAGTTGAACATTTTGACTGCGATAGAAATGGTAGCCGAGACGCGGAAAAAGGTTGACAAGTCAAACGCGGCCACTGTGCATGCGGGTGCGCCACCCCCGGTGACAACCCAATCATTGGCCGTTGCGACCCGATGACGGGTGAGTTATTGGGGCCGGGTGCGTCCACCGCAACCGCATCCACTCGACCCCCGGAAAGACAAAAGGCAGTGGAAGCTGCGCGCCCACCTCCCCCAGTAACCATCGAAGACGAGCGTCACCGCAGAGGTTACGTCGTCGAGGACGAAGACGAGATGGATTATACAGACGAGGAGGAGACGGAGACGGATAGCCAGGGCACTGCGGCCTTTGAAGCTCGGGTATCCGCAGTCCGAGAAGAGCTTCGCAAGGAGATGATGGAGAACTTGGATGCCCAGATGGCGGCATTCCGAAAGGAGTTGAGTGCGCAGGCGCCACAGGTCTCGGTTCAGTCGCAACCAGGATCTTCAGGAGCGAAGAGGGGTAAGAAGAGGCCGTGCCCCTCAGTGCGCATCCGCAGAGCAGTGGCACGCGCAAAGGAGGCGCAGAGGCAGGCCAACCTTAGATTCTTGGACGCGCGCCTCGTCATCGATGCGGGGAAGGCGCGCGAGGAGAAGGAGAGAAAGAAGAAAGAGGAAGAGGAAAGGTTGCGGAAAGAGAGGGAAAGAGAGAAGGAAAGACAGAAAGAGCGACCCCAGGCGTCATACAAAAAATTTTCTGCAATGGAGAAAGGCAAGGGTATGGTAGAGGAGGATCGGGCATCGGTGTTTGACAGATAACGGCGGGATCCAGGGCGACTCAACGCGCCCCTGTGGATACGGTCCCGGTCTCCTCCACCCGCACGAGGTGTGGCCCTCACCCGTCCGTCGCAACCACAGCCCAAGACTCAATCTCAGCACGACCACCAGCATCATCACGGTGAGCGGCCCCGGAGTCCACTTCGCAGAGGTAGGACCCGGACGCGAAGCTGTAGTGAGAGCGAGTCCGAAATTGAGGGCGAGGCAAGTTCCAAATACCAGGGTTGTGGTCATCGAGGACGTTCAACACTGCTTTGTGACTCCCCATTCACAAGTTGGATCCTAACCGCGGACAAGCCGCCGGGCATTAAGAAGCCCAAAATGACTGAGTACGATGGGGTAGGAGACCCGCACGACCACATCTCGTCATATCTGCACAATATCAGTTACCTGACCATGGACGAACCCACCATCTGCAAGCTGTTCCCGTCTACGCTAAGCGGAATCGCGCAGAGGTGGTTTGACCAGTTACCCCCAAACAGTATTGATTCATGGAGAGAATTGAGAAGGAAGTTTGCTGGCCACTTTGTAACCAGCAAGACTAGAAAGAAGACATCCATCCATCTTGCCACTGTGAAACAGGGAGACAACGAATCTCTGGACGAGTACATCCAGAGATTCCGCATGAATGCGACGCATGTGACCAACCTTACTGATGAGGTGGGGGTTGCGGCGTTAATCATGGGAATGGCAGAAGGTAGATGCAAGTATGACTTGGTTGCAAAAGAGCCCAAGACCATGGTGAGCGCATATCAGAGAGTGGCTGCGCACGTGAATGCCTCCTTGGTAAATAGCTCGGGACGCAAAGAGAAGGCGGCTGTGGTGGCGCAGAACAAGAGCCAGGACTTCCTGTCTGCGCGCCGGCCGAGCAGCGGCTTGCGCAACCCAGGTCGATTCAATACATCGATCAGAACAATCTTTATGGCAATCAAGGATGATGAGATGTTGCTGGCACCAAAGCCAATGGCTGACTCAGATAGGGTCAACATGCAGCAATTTTGTGAATACCATATGGAGAGTGGGCACAGTACCCGAAACTGCCCTAATTTGGAAGATGTGTGTCACAATCTAGCTGACAATGGAAGGTTGCAGAGATACCTGACCCGGCTGCGAGGACAGCGGGACAGGTATAAACAGCAGTGGCAGGGCCGCGACAACTACAACAACCGCAACAACAACAATGGCTGGCCTGGGAGTAGGCCGCGACCACCCAAAGGATGAGATAGGGAACACAGCCCCGGTGTGATAAACACAATTTCGGGTGGCTTCGCCAGCGGCGGACCAAGTCACCGGGGACGAAAAGAAAATTTGAGGAACTTTATCAACTCTATTGCGTCTCCGCAGATGAAGCCGATAAGGATTCCTGATATCACTTTGAAGCAATCTGATATCACGGAGGTTCGTACACCACATGATGATCCGGTGGTGATCACCATGAGAGTGGCGAACAAGGACATAAGAAGATGCCTGGTGGATACAGGATCCTCAGTAGATATAATGACTTTGGATTGTTTATTAAAGCTGAGATACACGAGAAAGGATATAAAGCCACTGCATGATCCTATTGTCGCGTTCGGCGGGCAGACTATCTATCTGCTAGGTTCAGTTCGACTCCCTGGTGCCATTGGTACTGGAAGTGCGATCAGGACCGCAATGGTGGAATTCATCATCATTGACATTCCCTGCGCATACAATGTGGTCGTCGGGAGACCGATGTTAAACGAAGTGGTTGGTTTCGTGTTTACCTTGGGACTTTTAATGCTATATATCACCGATGACGGGAAGCCGGTATTAATACGAACCAATCAGAAAACAGCTCGAGAATGTTATCACGCGGGGCTGCGGCCGCCGATGGTCAACCTCGAGGATGCCGCACCCGAAGACCAACCTTCCAGGAAGAGGAAGGAGAGGGGTGGTGAAACCGTCTCAGCCGCGATGACGTACTCCATTGAGACTTTGGATGCGCGTCATGGGCTGGAAGGACCCACCCAACCCCACGAGGAGACAGAAGAAGTGGCTTTACAAGAAGATAATGAGGAGAGAGCAGTACGCATTGGTCGGAATCTCGTAGTGGAAGAGCGAGATCCACTGGTCGCGTTGCTCAAAGAATATAGAGACGTATTCGCATTCGCAGTAGAGGAGATGCCGGGCCTCGATCCCGCAGTCATTACACACAAGCTGAATGCGGACCCAAAAATCAAATTAGTTCACCAGAGGAGAAGACATTTTGGGACAGAAAGGTCTGAAGCGATTAAGGAGGAAGTGGGTAAGCTCCTTAAAGCTGGATACATAGAAGAATGCTTATACCCGACGTGGCTATCGAACGTTGTGCTTGTTAAAAAGCCCAATGGGTCGTGGCGCATGTGCCTTGATTTCACTGATCTAAACAAAGCGTGCCCGAAGGATGGCCAGCCTTTGCCGCGCATGGATAGATTAGTTGATTCGACCTCGGGCCATGGACTCTTAAGTTTCATGGATGCCTACGCAGGATATCATCAAGTGCCCCTCGAGGAGGAGGATAGACCAAAAACCGCATTCGTCACTCCGCTAGGAGTATACATGTATCGTGTGATGCCCTTTGGGTTAAAAAATGCGGGTGCGACGTTCCAAAGGTTAGTCAATAAGGTGTTTGAGGGGCAAATTGGACGCAACATGGAGGCCTATGTGGATGACCTGATAGTGAAAAGTGCATTGGCTGCGAACCACACACAAGATTTGAGTGAAACTTTTGCTACTTTGAGGAAGTACAATATGAAGCTGAACCCCAAGAAGTGTGTATTCGGGGTGCATTTGGGGAAGTGCCTAGGTTTCTTGGTCAGTGAGCGCGGCATTGACGCAAACCCGGAGAAGATAAAGGCCATTTTGGATATGCCTTTCCCTCGGTGCGTCAAAGATGTGCAGAGGTTGACTGGTTGCGTGGCGGCACTCAGCCGATTCATTGCCAAATCAGCTGACCGCTGCCTACCCTTTTTCGATGCACTCCGAAAGCGCAAGACGTTTGAGTGGAACGACGAGGCCGAGAAGTCCTTCCTAGAACTGAAGGAGTATCTGGCTAAGGTGCCAAAGATTGTGGTACCAAAAGAGGGGGAAGAGGTAATGATATACTTATCTGCGGGAGAGCGAGCAGTGGGGGCTGCGCTGGTGGTCGAGCTCGAGGGGCTCACAGTGCCCAGTGTATTACGTGAGCCACGCCCTCGCCGGGGCCGAGTTGCGATATCCACCGCTCGAAAAGTTGGCATTGAGTTTGTTGATTGCAAGTAGGCGGCTGAGGCCTTACTTTCAGAGTCATAAAATTGTTGTGATGACTAATTATCTACTCCAAAAGATACTGGGAAGTCTCGACGGGAACGGTCGATTGCCGCGTTGGGGCTGCGAGCTGAAGGGATTTGGAGTGGAGTACAAATCCAGGAAAGCCTACAAGGGACAAGTACTAGCCGACTTCGTCACAGAGTGCATGTTTAGTGAGGAGTCCGCAGTGCCGAATGCACAGTGGCTGTTGTACGTTGATGGATCTTCGAATTCCGGCGGCAGCGGAGCAGGCATAGTAGTTATCCTCCCAAGCGGGGATAAGACTGAATATGCTTTGCGTTTCGGGTTCGAAGCCACTAACAACGAAGCAGAGTATGAAGCTCTGATTGCGGGGATGCAAATGTGTGCGGCTGCGGGTGCGAAGAATGTGAAAGCATTCTCGGATTCGGCTGTTGTGGTCAATCAAATAACTAGTAAGTTTGAGGCCAGAGATCACATGGCTAGATACCGGGACGCAGTCAAAGAAATGGTCAGGAGCTTCGAGGTGTTCGAGATTGAGCAGATTCCGAGGTCAGAGAACCAGCAGGCCGACGCACTAGCACGCTTGGCTAGTTCGTCGGTGAATGACAACCCAAGGGTGGTACAGTGGAAGGTTCTGCCGTTGCGTAGTATTGACGCGACTCCGAACATCGCAGCTCTAGACCGCAGCCCAGAGTGGATGATCCCGTTGTTTGCATACCTGAAGGATGGTGAGTTGCCAGAAGACGAGAATGAGGCAGAAAAGGTGAAGAAACGTGCTGAATGGTTTACGCTTCTGAACGGTAAGCTGTACAAGAAGGGGTACACCCATCCGTTCCTGAAGTGTGTAGACCCAATTGAGGGAGATTATATCCTCAAAGAAATCCACCATAGTGAGTGCGGCGGCCACATTGGAGCAAGGGCAATGGCCGGTAAAGTTCTTCGGCTTGGGTTCTATTGGCCCACAATGCAGAGCAATTCGGCCGAGATCATGAAAAAGTGCGACCGATGTCAGAGGTTTGGTCCAACCTCGCATCGACCTGCAACTTCACTTAAGCCCATAACTGAACCGCTGCCATTTACGAGGTGGGGACTTGACATTGTGGGTCCTTTTCCTCGCAGTCAATGCCAAAAGAGATATCTGATTGTTGGAGTGGATTATTTCACTAAGTGGGTTGAAGCGCAACCAGTCTCTCGCATCCGAGATACAGAAACCATGGATTTCATGTGGAAGTACATTTTCACCAAGTCCGGGTTGCCCCGCTGCGTCACCCTTGACAACGGCTCGCAGTTTGACAGCAACCGATTCCATGAGTATTGCGCAGAATATGGTGTGAAAACTTGCTATGCCTCGGTTGCCTATCCGCAGGCCAATGGTCAGGTTGAATCCTCCAACAAGTTGATTGTGGGCGCACTCCGCAAAATGGTCGAAGGGGTCAAAGGAAAATGGATTCAGCAGCTACCAGTTATCTTGTGGGCGATGCGTACCACTACTAAGCGCGCTACAGGAGAAACTCCATTCCAGCTCGTTTACGGATCGGACGCGGTATTGCCAGTGGAGTGGGGAGCTAAGTCCTTGCGGATCAGCACCTACGAACCCGAGCAGAATGAGTCAGAGCTGCGCATTGCGTTAGACTTGCTGCCTGAATTGAGAGGCAATGCTTTGCTGCGAGTGGAAAGACAAAAACAAGACATGGCTCGCGCTTACAACAAGAGGGTGAGCCCAAGAAGCATTGAGATCGGAGATTATGTTCTGAGAAATCTCGCAGCTACCGGAAAAGAGGTTCCAGACGGGAAACTGAAGCCCAAGTAGGAAGGTCCTTTCCTTGTGGTTGGAAAGATAAGGGATGGGACCTTTCGCTTGGAAGAGTTTGGCGGCGAACCCATCGAGAGGCCATGGAACATTATCCACCTCAAGAAATATTATGCTTAGGTTATTGGTTGAGTTGTAACATATTCAGTTCGTTGTTTATTTTTCATCAAAAGGATAGTGAAGCGCTAGACGCACCCCAAAAACATGTATTTTAAATTCTCAGTAAATGAAATGGCCTGCGGCCCAGTTGTTTTCGTTCACCCGATGTGTCAATTTTAATTAGAATAGTTAGAGTACTGTAGAGCAAATTTTGACCGAGTCCGGAACTTCACCGGTCTCGATGAATCATTTTCGATCAAGCCAGTGGCTAAAGCCAAGCCGAGTCGGTTGTGTCACCAGACTCGGACGGTGAATACCCACTGCGGGGTGGGACCTCACCACCTCGGATGACCAGCTGTGGATCACCAATAGTATCAATTGGCACCTGGGTATCACTAATACTCGGGCGCGGCTGGGAAGAAGTCCAATTCCAAAATATACTTGGTTCGGGTTAAGACACTATATTCATTCCCGATGATTCGGGTGCGTGTTGAATAGGGTTCCATGAGATCGCCCGACCCGCAACCAGAGGCAGGGCCGAAGTAACGGCCCTCGGCGAACATGTCTCCAGCTCGGATTCGTTCGCCTACGCTCTTGCACTCAGTAATCAGGGGACACCCTAGTTCAAGGGTGTCGAACTGCGATGCTGTGTTTAAGTGGGACGTAGACCCCCAGATCTCCGGGCCCGGACAGTCGAGCCAAATTTTCATTGGTTAAATTCGATGTCTCGGGCTCGACCCTCGTTGATATCCGAGTTCAGTTCGAACGAAGGATGGGCTGTAATAACCCACAAAAAACGAGCTGAGCCATAATATTCCACCCTTCGGCTAATACCCCGAGGGGCGCACCTAGATAACGAGTTTGTGTTTGTTGTTGTTTTGCAGGTACAAGATATTATCATTATAAGGAAATCATTACAAGATAAGCCAACGTGAAATTCGGCTGCTATTATTATTATTATTCGCACCCAATTCCAGGGGCGATGCTATTTTCGCCTCCATTTCAGGGGCGACGCTATTTGAACGAGTCGAGATCGCACCCAAGTTCAGGGGCGATATTCGGTTATTTTGATCGAGTCGAAATCGCGCCCAAGTTCAAGGGCGATGGTCGACTGCGATTTCCGCCCCCATTCCAGGGGCGGATATTTTGATCGAGTCGAAATCGCGCCCAATTCCAGGGGCGATGCTCGGCTGCGATTTCCGAATCCATTCCGAGGGCGACGTCATTTGGTCGCGTATTATCACGAGTATACAAGGACAGCAGCAACGTATAAGAAAAGATGAAGGGAGATAAACGCCGGACCATATAAGAAAAGAGCAACCTGTACAACCAAGGCCAAAACACCCCTTTAGGGCCGGTTGCGGTGATACACGAAACAAAGAAATTGATTCCGATAATTACAAGGGTTAGAAATAAAAATATAAAGTTCAAGGGGCTACATCCCCTGCCAGCTGGGCCGCGCCCTCTTCTTCATCAGCATCACCGTCGTCATCATCATGATCCCCATCACCCTCGAGGTTGATAACAATTGGACTCCATTGGGGTTGTATCCTGGGCTCTGGGGCAGGTGGCGCCTCGTCAACATTGATGGACTCAGGCAGCTCCCAGAGATCTTGCCGCGCTTGAAAGAGGGTCCCGCTTCGCTTCACGGTCAGATATTCTAGATCCTTAGTTAGATCTTCGGGATCCTCAAAGGTGGCCAGATACTGGTCGCCGAGACGCTCCAGAGCAGAGGTAAAGGCAGTCACATCAACCGGGGCCAACGTTTTAGGATGCTTCTCCGAGATCGCACCCACCTCCCTCAACGCGGCCATAGCAGACTCCTTCATCGCCTCCACCGCTGAGAACCGGACATCACCCATCCTGTCATTAAGGAGCACCTCATAGTCTGGGGAGGCCAGGAACTTTGCCTTGGCGTTACAAGCGCGGTGCGCCCAGAAGTTGACGTAGCCCTTAGCATTTTCCAGCTGGCGCAGCAGGCTCTTCTCCCTTTCAAGGGCCGCAGTCAGGTCCCCCTTCAGCTGCGCGTTGGACTCGCACAAAGATTTGTTGATCTCTTTGAGTTGAGTGATTTGCGCAGTGGTGGTGGCCGCGTAGCTCACCGCGGTTTTGGCTTCCCTGGCGGCCTTCTCAGCCCTTTCTTCGGCGCCACTGAGCTTAGCCTCGGCAGCTTTAGCGAAGTCTGCAACCTTCGCGTTCTCCGCGCTGAGATCGTCCACACGTGTGGCCAACCTCTTTATCTCCTCCTCTCGGTGGGCGGCAACCGCAGACAATTCGGCGAACCGATCTGACTGCGTCTGAATATATTCGGAGGGGTCACCCATGGTGTCGAACACATGGGAGACAAGGCTAGCCAGCTACAAAAGATAAGCGTAAGAAAGCAGGTGAAAAAAAAAAAAAAAACTTACACTATAAGTGTGAGCGGAAAAGCGCTCCAGCCAGTTGTCGGGCCTTTCTTGGCTGCGCGCCCAGCGGCGAAAGGGAAGGAGGGCATCGTTGAGAGGGTCGCTTATCCCCCTGATTGCCCACAGACTCTCCTCGCTAGCCAAGGGCATACCCATATCGTCGTTCACCTGCATAACCTGAGGAGATACACCACCCAAGCCTGACCGCGAAGGAAAGTCAGTGTGAGAGTAAGTGAAAGGCCGATTAGCGCGCGTGGAAAGAGACTTACTGGGGCCGAAAACGGTGTCGTTGTCGGTGGGGGGAGCAGTGTTCATGGTCTGCTCACTCCCTTCTAGGCTCGAATCGCCCAGACTCTGGCGCCGCATGTAGAAGCGAGGCGATTTGCCTGCGCGGGGATTTTCGAGAATCTGTAAACAAAGAAAATTAGAACCAAGCCAGTAATACATGTACGCCGGAGATAAGATAAGAGTAAACACTAACCGGTGATAGAGTCTCGGCAGTAATAGGGGCCCCCTCCGAGAGAATTCCCTTTCCTTTATTTCTACCGGCCGAAGATGAGGCCGGCTCCGCAGACATCGGTGCCTGCGCAGACACCCGCGGCTGAGTAGGCTCGGGCTGCGGGGTACACACCTCTTGTTGAGGAGGCACCTCCCGAAGAGGGGTCGCAGCCATGGGAATGGTGCCCGCGGATCTTTTCTTCGGCCTCAAAGAGGCCGCCTGCGAAGAGGAGGACTCAGCCCGTTTTCGCTTCCCCCCTTTATTTGTCTCCTTCGTCGCGGCAGCTGCATTCATCGCCGCCGTTTCCTCCCGAGCAACTTGCATGTTCTCGGGAGCGTTGGCGGCCTTTTCCGGTTGGGCGCGAACCTTAAACATATCTGCTTGCGGGAGAAGGTTCGCAATGTGGGCCTCAACGGTATCGAGAGCTTTCACTGCGGAGAAAAAGAAACAAAAGAAAATTAGTATCATTTAACCATACCGGCAATAAAGAGAGAAGTACAGATGAAGAGGAAGAATCCTACGGCGCTCAGCCTCATTTACGGCCTCCATGAGACCCGCGCCTATCAACCAGACGTTCTCCAAGGACTGGTCGAAGGTAGGGGTCCAAACACGATGGCCCTCCTCCGGCGTCTTAGCTTGGACAAAGTAGTCGCGCACGGCGCGTATAGAAGGAGGGAGTACTGGTTGTTCTCGGGTGTCAGCGGGGACTTCCCCCTTGGACAGCGGGAAGTCAAAGACATCGGCAACAGTTGCACTTGCGTCTAGACTAACCCAAAAGAAGTTATTCTTCCAGACAACCTCATTCTTGCGGGGTTTCTTCGGCTACGTCACGATGCAATGAAGATCGCCCGCGCCGCGGGGACTAAAGGTATAGAACCCATATTGGTTGGCACACACGATGCAGAGATTGAAAAAATTTAATTGACACCGGGATCAGCGCAGCCAAACAAGTCATTACGAATCCGTTGATGGTTAAGTAGGAGTTTGGGGTCACTTGCGCTGGGCACAAGTGGTAGTGAGACAGGAGTTTAGCAGTGTATCTGGGTATGGGCAACCGCAACCCGTTAGTAATAGCCAACTCGTGGACCGCGAAGCAGCCGCGCGGAGGGTTAGACAGGACGGATCCTAACTCAGGGACAGTTAGGACAATGGGAGACCTAATGCCATAGTCTGCGCAAAACTTCTTCAACCTGGCGGGGGTGTACTTCGCAATGAATTTCTCAGAAATCGGGGCAATGTCATATCTTCCTAACAGATCCACGCTCGTGTTCTGCGCAGCCGCGGCATATTGAACGGCCTCCGCTTCGGTGAAGGTCGCATCTGATGCGAGGATGTCGGTGCGTGCGTGAGGTTGAGAGGATGAAGAGAAGTCGCCCGATCTCGTCATCTGCGTGGAAGGCAAGAAAGCAACGGTTACATTATATCGACACTGTCAGCGACGGATGTCGGCTTCGGGCTCGGAGTCGGAACCAGATGGTTCGGAGTCCGAGCCCAAGTCGATAAACGACGACGAACGACGGGGATCAACGGGAATCCCGAGTGGAATTCGCCTTCCATCCCACGTGCCCGGTCGCGATAACCATACTTTCGCCTCCCAACCCAGATCGGCCAAGGGGTGTTGCCCGGGCCTGTAAGTCTTTTCAAGCCATGGGCAATCAACCCACACATTGGCCATGTGACGCGAGTCCAGATTTAAACCTCGGATCGTCATCTTGGGACGCGAAGGGATGACTAAAACGGGAAAAGAGGAAAAAGGGGTCAGGGCAAACCAACGGTTACCCCAAAAGACAAGTGCAGAAACAGGAGAAAGAGAGGAGGAGTTACCTTAGATTGACGAAAGATTGATCGAAAACGCCGAGATCTTCAAAGAAACCTTGAACAAGGTCGGTAGCAACCGGGAATCGAAATGTTGGTAGAAAGACAAGGACGCGAAACCCTAATTCAGAGGAATGAAAGTTGAAGAGAAAAGGGGCGAAAATTTTGGCAAAAGAAAAGAATAACTCTGTATGGCAGTACAGGATATTTATAGAGGAAAAACCGAGGGCAAAGCGGTAAAATCAAATGGTTTTACACAATTTCCAGTAAAAGACATCATTAACTGTCATAATGAACAGTTAAAGGCAATTGTCTTTTTGCCGTTTCGAGGTGACCTTTGGATTTTTCAAACACTGACGGGTAGAAGGAATCTTTTCGAAATCTTTCCAAAATCTTTTCGAATTCTTCACCAAATAAGTGAGTGAAAAATTGCGAAGGCAATACGTTGTTCGCATCGACAAAGGGCATCGCACCCAATTCCAGGGGCGACATTCGCTGGCATTCGGTTGCGATTTCCGCCTCCAAATCAGGGGCGAAGTTTATTTCACCAAGCCGAAATCGCACCCAATTCCAGGGGCGACATTTGGTTGCGATTTCCGCCTCCACTTCAGGGGCGAAGTTTATTTCACCAAGCCGAAATCGCACCCAATTCCAGGGGCGACATTTGGTTGCGATTTCCGCCTCCACTTCAGGGGTGAAGTTTATTTCACCAAGCCGAAATCGCACCCAATTCCAGGGGCGACATTCGCTGACATTCGGTTGCGATTTCCGCCTCCACTTCAGGGGCGAAGTTTATTTCACCAAGCCGAAATCGCACCCAATTCCAGGGGCGACATTTGGTTGCGATTTCCGCCTCCACTTCAGGGGCGAAGTTTATTTCACCAAGCCGAAATCGTACCCAATTCCAGGGGCGACATTCGCTGACATTTGGTTGCGATTTCCGCCTCCACTTCAGGGGCGAAGTTTATTTCACCAAGCCGAAATCGCACCCAATTCCAGGGGCGACATTCGCTGGCATTCGGTTGCGATTTCCGCCTCCACTTCAGGGGCGAAGTTTATTTCACCAAGCCGAAATCGCACCCAATTCCAGGGGCGACATTCGGTGACATTTGGTTGCGATTTCCGCCTCCACTTCAGGAGCGGAGTTTATTTCACCAAGCCGAAATCGCACCCAATTCCAGGGGCGACATTCGCTGACTTTCGGTTGCGATTTCCGCCTCCACTTCAGGGGCGAAGTTTATTTCACCAAGCCGAAATCGCACCCAATTCCAGGGGCGACATTTGGTTGCGATTTCCGTCTTCAATTCAGAGGTGAAAATATCGGAAGTCCTAAAAAGCGAGGTCGGAATGAGAACCGCAGGAAATGAAATGGAACATGGAAAAACAAGAATGACGCGTACGACCGTGAAGCTCGCAAGGGGCGAAGTTTTTCGATTAAAATCGAAAAATACGAGCTCCACGGCCTAGGAAGCAAGCAAGACAAGGGAGCGACATCATAGAACTTTGTCAAGGCGCATTACATGACCCACGACAAAGGGCGGCCAGGGGATGCGCAGTTAGGTCGCCCTCGGTGAAAGGAAAAAGCCGAGACGCAGTGACCAACGAGCGCAACCCGACTCCGAGGGGCTCTGTTGGGGTTCATTTTATTGATGAGGCCACAGCCCTTGGGAAGAGAGGCCCAATGCCCTTGATAAAGCCCAATGATGTCCTTAATATCCAGCAAATCTCATCCGTTGGATGTCAAGGGAATGGAGGGTCAAGGTGAAGGGGGGACCCCTAGGAGTATTCCTTGAGGGTACCTCCTCCACTATAAATACCCCTCATTTTCCCTCATTTGGAAGGATTCAGACTCTGAGCTCTAAAAAAAGCCATTTTATTGTTATTCTTGAGATAAGTGATTCTCGGTACCACATTTCCCGATCGCACCCAATACTGACTTGACCGTCGGAGGGGCGTCGCCTGGGTAAAACCGGGCCTCCTTGACCGTTTGTTCATTCCGCAGGACAGAGATTTGGACCCCATCTATCCCGAAGTCAAACTCACACCAACATCTTGTACTACCATTTCAAAATCTTTATTCTGATCTATCTTGTGATCAACGTTACTAGTGAAGAGCGAAACTTTTGAGGAATGGGTTTAAAGATTCGGGACACCTCAGGAGACTTCATTCAACCCTTTCTTTCAAGTTACGGGATCTGTAACTCCATGCGGGCTGAATTACGCGCCCTTAAGAGTGGGTTGGAGGAAGCTAGGTTGCTGGGTTTTGAAAAGCTATTGATACACATGGATAATCTTGCTTGTGTCAGCTTAATAAATAGCAGAGAGCCCGTTGTTGGCCCTTACTGTGCGCTCGTGAAGGTTTGTAGGGCTTTGATTGATCAGGGAGGTTGGCTAGTAAAATTGGAACACACTTATCGTGAGGCAAATCGCGCAGCGGATTGGTTAGCCAACCGAGGCACGGAGCAGAATCAGAAACTAGTTGTTCTTCAATATCCTCCCGCTGAACTGCGACTCATTCTTCGTGAGGATATTTTAGGGGTTTCGACAACTCGTTTAGTTAATTAGTCTCGTTTGTTTTGTTTTCGGGGTCTTCCCCTCTTTTTTACCAAAAAAAAAAAAAAAAAACAGAATAGAAAAATTAAAACATAGAAAAAGTCAGCTGCCGTCGCTTTCACAACTCACCTGATATCTCCAAATGTATTGTCCCCCTCATTTCTAATGGGTTGAATCTACATACAACTAGAAAATAAAGGACCTCTTTTCATTCATACTTATACTAATTCGTTGACCATAGCTTACTTACTATGCTTCACAAATCATAATCTTAGTAACTAATTGACCGAATAACAAAAGTTGGATTTTTTTTTTATTATTATTAAAATTTGATTAATAGAATTGATAATTACCTCCCATTCCGACAATAGCAACAGTATAGAGGCCATCGTCAGTGTTAATGTCATGAGGATGAATCAGCATGTCTAGTAAAACCTCCATATCATTCTCTCTACCAACAAATCCAGCATTAGATGACGCATGTTCCCGAGCTTGATTCCATGCAGCAGTGCTCATCATACCCTCATTATCATTATTGTTCTGACTATTACCATTTTTGGCAAGTTCAGCGGCTTGAGACCAATCCTCTGAGCTTCCTTGTCTATCTCGTCGAACTGCTCCAGGATCTCTTTGACCTTGGAATACATCTGGAAATGGAACTTTATTTTGTAGAAACACAACAACAGTGACGGCAAACATTTGTTGTTGTTGTTGCTGCTGTTGTTGTTGTTGTTGCTGCTGCTGTTGTTGCTGTTGCTGTTGCTGCTGCTGTTGGTGAACTTAAGTTTCATACGAAGGGATTCGTAGGCATAATCATCCACGAGGTTGTCGGCCGAGTAAGCGACATTCTTGACTTTTTTGAGCCACACATTCACCAGATGTGATGGATGCTTTGATTTATTAGTAGCTAAATCTTCAAGTAAAGCTTGCACATACTCTAATCTTCGGCTGAGCCTCCCACGGTGGTTCCTGGAACCCCATACAAACTTCGCGAACTCATCTAGAACGCGTTTCATGACCAGCTCAATCAGTGCCTTGGCCGCTTCAATACCCAATTCTGCCATTTTTACCACTATATTTGTTGTTGTGTTTTGATTTCTTTCTTTCTTCTTCTTCTCTCTTTGAATATGATGTGATAAAGAGTATGAGTGAAATGAGAAATCAATTACGTTACGAGTACTCTGTTATAATAAGAGTGGCTTCTTATTTGTGCATCATTGAGCCATTCATTTATATGACTATATCCATGCTTCTCTGTTTATGTCTCACTATTTGAAGCTCTAGTCATGGTTCCACTTTCCAGTACACACATGTTCTCGTTGTAACTTGTGACTTGTACTAACTTGTAATAATTACGTTATTCACAACAATCGTATTTTTGCCGAGTCATCATATATAAAAGGCTCCATGCCTCTATGCATGCTTCTTTCTTTTTACGTGCTTACTCGTTCAATAATGCATACTCCACTTTTTTATGTGTTGCTTACTCGTACAATAATAATGCATACTTTTTTATGTGTTGCTTACTCTGATACAGTAGCAGAACGAATGCCACTGTAATTAGCACAGATGACAGCGAAGGAGAAGACGGGAGCCGTGCTCAACCGAGAAGATTGCAGAAGAAGAAGGAAGAAGATAGAAATAACTGCCAAACTTGTAGAAGAAGTTTGTAACAGAAAATGTAACAGAAAAGCGTAAAGAAGACGCTTAGGAAGAAGAGAGAGAATTGAGAAGAAATCAGAGGAAAGACATGATTTTCATTATGATTGATTATCTGATTGTAAAAGGAATACAAGAGGGGTATTTATACCCAAATTGAGCTAACTACATCTAACAATGTTCTAATTAACTTTCTAATTAGCTACCCCTGTATCATACTCGATCGTACAATAATGCATACACAATACAATGATGTAGTTCTTTTTATCTTTTTAATTCTAACATCAAAATTTTAGGTGAGCTTTGTATTTGTTGGGCCGAAAACGGAATAGGGTAACCTCATTCACAAGTGAGTGGTAGCCCATTCATATCTAAAAGTTTAAGTCAATATTGACTCAATGGGTAGAGTTACAACCTCGTTTATAAACATCTCTCATATCTTTTGATTTATGTGTTGACGCAATGGAAGATGCGGGTTCTGAAGCACAACTTTGTCTGATTGGTTTTAAAGAAGAACAGGTTTCGGATCCAATTAGAAAATGAATCCCGATGCTCCGTGGTATTTCTGATATTGAAGTTGCATTTATTAAGAATTTAATGTGGTGATCTCAACATGGATTAAGTTGCGTTCATGTTGTCATGTGAGTATATATGCTTGACAAACTTATTCGAAATAGTTCATCTGTCTATTTATTTGCTCAATTTCATGTTTCATTATACCATTCACTTCTAATTTTAGATTCTTATTTGTATCATTGCAAAACAAATCCACTAAAATTATAACAGATGAGTTATATGAATCAGATCAAATTAACTTCTCAAAGAGTCTAAAAAGAGTTATTCTCAGAAATATCAATTGAAAGAAAAACTTACCCGTATAAAAGATTTTGGAACTTACAAACGATTTGCTAGTGCTGGATAGCCGGTCTTGGTGTGCAAGGGTACAAAATGTTCTACAATGGGGAAAGAAAGGAATAATAAAATATTGAGAAAATAAAGCAGAGAGAAATGGTGATGTGTAAAGGTAAAAAAAAAAAATGTGGAATCTTTTTTTTACTTGGTGACTTGATAACTTGCTACTAGTGTCGCATGAAAGATTCCATATGATGACAATTGTATGTGTCATGTTCCTTCAATTATCAAACAATATACTCCTGTCCAATTTCAAGTCATAAGCAAAATGGATGTTGTGACTTGTGGCAAAGGTGTGATTTTTAACGATGAGTTGTGGAAAAAATTCTGTAATTATGCCATATAAAATTTAAACAATCCAGTTGAGTGTTGATTAAGATTTCAAATAAGCCCGGCCCAAAACAAAAGGAGAAAGAATTGAATGATGTTATTCGTAGTTATAGTTACGCTGCTTGCAGTTTTGATTCCATGGTAATTTTTCTTGCCAACGTAAAATCTATAGGGAACTTCTGACTGAGATACTAAAAATGAAATCATCCTACTCCGTATTTCCGTAATATATACAGTAGGAACATCGAATTGAAGGACGTTAATTTTGGAGGGAAAATGAAAAAAACATGAGACAGAGAGGAGTTTAGTTGTCAAAAACACATAAGCAAATTGGATGAGAGTAGCAGTGGCATTGGTAGGCCAATCATCGCTTGCAATCCAGCTGAGATTAATCATGCTCGTCTAACATGGGATATCAATCACAATGTGACTGACATGGGAGATAGCGTGCCATTCACGGCCGTGGTCCTTAGCATATCGTTCCTCCAACATTGGGCACAGTACAAATTTCAGTGTTTTTAGCCTGGGCAGTCGCTGCAAGGCCTCTTTTGAAGGTAGCCGTTTCAAATTTTCAAATCCGTATAAGCTCAATTCTTCAAGAGAAGATAGGTCGCAAATCCAATCCGGAATTTCTTCCAAGTCCTCAAAGTCCCAAATAAACAAGGATGTTATCCTAGTGAGGAGTCCAAGTTGGCGAGGAAGACTCTTTATCATTGGGCGACCACTCAGTCCTAAGTCTGTTATAGACGGCTGATTGCTGTAGGGAGTTATCTCAGAGAAGCAGTCTTTCATTTCCACCTCGTTCTCAAATGGTACAACATCCTCAATCCGTAAGCTCTTTAGGCGTGGAAGATGTTCAAGTGCCTGAAGCAGTTTTCTCAGGTGCTGTACTGAATTGCAGCTTATGAACAACTCCGAAAGACCTACCAACTTGCTGACATCTATTGTGGCAGCCTCCATCATCGGGCATTTTCTCATGTCCAGTGACCTGAGTGACACAAGGGTGGTCAAACCTCCACTGGGTAAAGATACCAGCTTCTCAAAACGTCCTATGTGTAAACTCATGAGCTTAGTGCAATTAGCTAGCTCCTCAGGTAGGCTCCTGATTTCGGGCATATTCGACATCTCAAGAGAAGTAAGACCTGTGCTATACTTGATGATGTCCAACGACCGCATGCAATTAAGATTTCCAAGAAGTAAGCTCGCTAGGGACTTACTACCTAAGCCTGCAGGTAATGATTCCAACAGACAACATTCTGTAACTCGTAGGATTTCGAGACGAGGGAATGCTCCTTGAGGCGGGGCCATCCATGTGGTGATCAGCCTACTTAATCTAGAAACCTCCAGCTCTTTCAGATTCTGAAATGATACCACTGTGGTCGGCATATCGCTGCCATAAAACTCCTTTCCAATACAGTCCACATCGAATCCATCTAAAACCAAACTCTCCAGGAAAGGGAGCTGTCCTAGTGTGGGAAGTGTTCGACACCTAAAACATCCTTCCAGTTTTACAACCGTAAGATTGCTCAGTATTGTTGTCCCTGTACCTCCATGTTCCCCTATTACAACAGCCATTCTGGTGACCCATGTCGGAAATCTCTCCCCATTGAAGTTCTCTACTTTCAGTGATGTTATGTTCGGGTGAGGTTCAAAGCCATCCAGAACATCTTCATCATTGCAAATACCTTGTCTTCCGTTATCCCAAGATAGGGCTAATTTGGTAACCTTGGCCTTCCTAGCAAGGCCAGCTTTCTTTGCTTGTTCCTTGTCCTTCACACACTCTAGACCGTCAATATAGATCTCATCCCTCAATCCATCTAATTCTCCAAGCTCGTCGATGCTCCATCCGTCTCCATCATCATCCAAACAAAGATGAGGCAAGGTTTTTAGGTTACTTAGTCGCAACAATCCTTTCCATGCATATATGGGAACCGTTGTCGAGATGTGCCTCAAACTCACCAACGTGTTCAACACCTTTGGTAGCTTCCTCATGTTTTTGCAGTCTTTGAGTACAAGCGTCTCGAGTTGGTAGAGTTTACCAATGGAATCTGGCAATGTGCTGATTGGATTGTAAGACACATCCAAATATCTCAAATGTTTTAGCCGCTCAATATCGGATGGTAGCTCTGTTACTCCCGTGCGATCAAGGAACAGTGTATGCAAATATCTCGTGTGGATCAACAAATCCCATGGCACACAACCCATGAACCGAATTGTTCGAATCATTCTAGCAACATTTCGATCAGCGGGAAAGTTTGATGCGCTCATTTCTTCTCCAGAGCTGAACTCTAAATGTCGAAAACCATGGTTTTCACGCAGGTCTTTTACGTCCTTGGTCAACTCATTTCTAGAAATATAGGCTGCAAGATCATGTACCAAAACATGCATCTTGTAACGAAAAAAGTCACTCCTGCCAGGTTCATATTCTTCTAACAATGACTGACTCACTAAAATTTGTATATATTCCTCACCAATGTCTTCCTCCATTGTCGTTCTTTTATCATTATTACGAAGATATCCCTGGGATTGCCAAAGACCAACTAGCTCACTCTTGAACACATAGTTACCCTTAGGAATCATTGCAAAATATGCAAAACATTGCTTTAAAGACGGATAAGGTAAATGATTGAAACTCAACAACAGCGACGGAAAGATTTCGTTTTGACCCTGCGGCAGATCCCAGACCTCACTTTTCTCAAACTTTTCCCATTCACTTAGACACTGCTTCGACTTTAGTAGACTCCCCATCACTTTAATAGCCAAAGGAACTCCCTTACACTTCTCAACAATTGAACTCCCTTGCCCAGCTTTCATCACTTGAGAACGGTTGCAGAAAGTGTGGGGATTCAACTCCCGCCTTTGCTGCAACGACATGTTTACGAGTGGTAATTAAAATCACACTTCCTGGAAGCACTCCAATTCCGCGCAATCTGCCTTTGAATGAATCCCATAATTCTCCATTGTCCTCCCATACGTCATCTAGGACAACCAACATCTTATTACCCTTTATTTTGTCTTTAAGACTACTTATAATAACATCTGTGTTAGACAACGCTCTGTTCAAATTAGCTGATTCAGCCATCTCGTTCAAAATTCTTGTTACGTTGAAGTCAGTCGCAGATATCCAATGTTTGTTATTATTGAATTGAGCATCAGTCTTCTCATGATCATATACGTGCCTTGCCAATGTTGTCTTACCAAGACCTATTTGAATAATTAAATTAAAATTAAAATTTGACAAACTCTTGAAATGTAACCTACCAATTTTCAGGAATTGCAACTGTTTAATTTGGAAAAAGTCGAGCGAAATTGAGAACAATAATGAAGATAAATACATAAATAAAAATATAATTACCTCCCATTCCGACAATAGCAACGGTGTAGAGGCCATCACCAGCATCATCAATAATGTCATTAGGATGGCACACCAAGTCTAGTAAAACCTCCACATCTTTCTCCCTGCCAACGAATCCAGCTGTATATGACGCATGTTCCCGAGCCTGATTCCAAGCAGCAGTGCTAATCATAGCCTGATTATTGTTCTGATTATTACTGCAAGCGATCGCATTGGTTGCGAGTTCAACCTGCCTGAGACCAATAGCCTGCGCACCTTTGTCAACCTCATCAAACTCCGCAAGGATCTCCCGTACCTTGCAATACATTCTAATACGGAACAATATGTCGAAGGAAGAACAGATTCGCGGGAAACAGTAGTTGTTGTTGTTGTTGCTGTTGTTGAGCTTGAGTTTTGTACGAAGCTTTTGGTATTCGTAATCGTCCATGAGATTGTCAGCCAAGTACGCCACATTCTTGACTGCTTTGAGCCATTTAGTCACCAACTGTGACGAATGCTCTGATTTATTAGTGCCTAAATCCTCGAGAAAGGCTTGTACTCGCTCTAATCTTCGGCTGAGCCTCTCATGGTGGTTCCTGGAACCCCATACAAAGACCGCTGCGTCATCCGCGCTGCCAAAACTTCTGCCATTGATTGTAAACAACAACAAACAAGTGGGGTTTAGTTTGGTTTAGATATGAGTGGCTCCTTGTTTCTGAGATATTAATTCATTCGTAGTCTTGACTTTTTGCAAGTTTACCAAGTCAATGTTAATCTCCACCACTACCATTGTGTTGAATTTTCATCGATTTTTCAGGTGCATTATTGTGTATTATACATTTCGTTTTCTTACACACTTGATAGGAAGGTTCCACATTTGATACTTTGATACATTGATAGTATTGGAAATTTGATTCCTATGCTCCTTTCCTTTTAGGTGCTACGCAATAAAAGGTCATTTTTACTGTTTAAAAAAAAAAAAAATTTGCACCGGCAGAAGTTACGCAAGGAACCCCAAGTTAAGATCTTTTTATCATTCTATATTGAATGTGCGTTTAGCGTCTTCGTTTATATTTCATGTACAGTTCATCAGAATTTGTAACTTTATAATCGGCGTACACTTGTCAAATTATAAGAAACTAGTCAGTTAAATGTTAATTAGCAAGAAGATGAGTAATCCAAATAAGTCCATTAAGCCCAGCCCAAAACGAAAGGAATAAGAATAGACAGGTCAGCCCAATCTAAATCCCCAAATTGACTTTTGCGAGTTGATTTGAACTCGATTTCAAATTAAAATGAACATGTAAAAGTTTATAAATGAGTTGTTATACCTCAATTTTCCCTTCATTTCTATACGTCAAGGAACTACTAGTTGTGTTCATGTTTAGAGCACACCTGATATATATGTCCAGTTACTACTGGGTTGTATCTACAGGTAGAAAATAACCTCTTTTGTACTACTAATAATTCGTTGACAAGTTATGCTTCAGTAATCACAATCTAAGTAACTAACTTATGTTTTTGTGCTAGGGTATTTGAACTCGATTTCAAGTCGAATCCACCAAATTAAAGCGTTTTAAGTTGTGCTAGTCAAGGGATGAATCGAGCACTCCTAAAGCTGAGTTTACTATACTTACATTACCATAAACTTAGCAACTGATTGAAAATTTAACAAATTTTTTTCACCAGAGGCATCTACTTTGGATGATTCGGGATTATTTGGTTTAATTGAATTTTGTTAAGATTCCAAGTTTGAGCTCGAGTAGATCCCAGTAAAATAATATGGATATACAGATAGAATTAGAATTTGACAATAGCAACAGTGGAGACTGGAGATGACCATTTCAAACTTATGATACGAAATCAAGCACCATAATTATCTAACAGAGAGCTTCAACAGCAGTCAAAATTATTCATCGAACACAACAAAGACTAACACAAGATAAGATACAAACACAACACAACACAACACTAGGAGAGGGAGAAATCATACATTCGGTGTTGGGCCCACCATACTGGCGTTCTTCATACATTATTTGATTATCGTTGCCGGATATCTTCATATATCTCTGAAATCTGAATGAACATCGGCGGCGGTATCCCCATCTCCATTCATCTTCATCTCCTTTAATTTAATTTACCCTCTCTCCTCTACTCTCTTTTGGCCGACGGTGGTCGGTTAATCGCCGCCGGTGGGGAGGAGAGAGAATCCCGTGTCTACAGTAAATTTTCCCTAATTTATTTACTGATGAAAGAAGTTTTTTTTTTTCCTTTTTTTTTTTAGGGCATTAGAGTCCAAGTGTACAACACATAACTACCTCCAAAAAAAAAAAAAAAATAGGTTCCAACACAATTATAGGAATTGATTATTGTTGTTACCACCAACACAATTTTAGGAATTGATTATTGTTGTTACCAACTTCGCGTTCTAACTCTTTATTATTATTGTTGTTGTTCCGTTTAATTGTTTATGAATTGTATGTTCTAGATTGATATCGTAGGATTTATAATTCTACATTTAATCTTTTTTAATTATCGCTTGTTTAATTAATTTGGTGACGTAAAGAACTTTGATCTAGTATTAAATGCTCATCGGTTTTAGATGAAGGGGAATAACAACATAATTGGCATAATATATTACTGCTCAGTGTATGCGCTCAATTCTCTATTGACATTGTTCTAAGTCTTATAATTATGGTTGCTAAAGTCGTGCTCACGCCTAATAACTAATCACTAAGGAACAATAGAAATTTAATTCCACAATCTAATCTAATCTAATCTTATATATATATATATATATATATATATATATATATATATATATATATATATATATATATATATATATATATATACGAAATCTATCAAATGAGAAGTATTAATTTCGTGAGAAGTGAGAAGTAATCTCAGCCATTCATCTCACTTGATCTAACGGCCCACATCAAAAGCAAATATAAAAGAAAATTAAAACTAAAAATACACTCAAACACCCCAATTCTCACATTTTCTTTCTCATCCCCTTCCCCCCTCCCTCTCTCCACGGCCCCACCCCCGCGCCGCCAACCACCGCCGCCGTCGTACACCGGCTGCATCCTTCGCCGGACCAGAAACCACCGGCCGACTCGTCGGACTACCGCGCGTCTTCGTCGGACACGGGCCTCCTCCGTCGAGCAGCGTTTGGCCGCAAAAACCGTCTTCTCATTCACTCTTTTCGTTTTCTTCCAGATTTCGCAGCCGCCGTCGATCGTCACCATCGTCGGAATCCTCTTTAATTTCCGCACCTACTCCCAATCGTGTCTTCGCTGATCAATAACGGCCTCTGAAGTGCATCATTCCGCCGCAAAACACGCTTCTCTTTCGCGTGTTTTGACCTCATTATTGTTAAATTTGGCCGCCGGCGTTCTAAACCCTCGCCGTCCGCTGCGGTTTCTCGCCATCGTCGATCTACACAACTCCGACATCGCTCTCGTTTTCGCCGTGGTTAGTTGAATTGAAATGGTGGTAGTGCGAGGAAAGAGAGGGGAAACGAGAGGGCGGAGATGGTGGAGTTGGCGGTTAGAGGTCGCGCCTTGGTCTGCCGGCGACTGAGTCACGGCCGGAGTAGGTTAGGGCGGGGTTGGGGCGGAGCAGTAGCGGGGGTAGGGTTGGGGTTGGGTGGTGTGGGAGGAGAGAGAAAATGGTAGATGATTGTTTTTTTTTTTTTTTTGTCATTTTCATTTTTTTTTGAGTACGTATTTTTATTATTTGGAGTTACGTGTTTTTAATTATTGGAGTTAAGTAGAGTTACGCGTTTTAGTTAGTGGAGTTACGTGTTTTAGTTAGTGGAGTTAAGTCGGAGTTACGTGATTTAGGTAGTGTAGTTATTAGAGTTACGTGTTTTATTTGATCAAATTAGTTGGAGTTACGTGTTTTAGTTAGTGGAGTTACGCGTTTAGTTAATGGAGTTAAGTCGGAGTTACGTGATTTAGGTAGTGGAATTATTAGAGTTACGTATTTTATTTGATGAAATTAAGTTGGAGTTACGTGTTTTAGTTGATTGAGTTAAGTTGGAGTTACGTGTTTTAGTTGATGGAGTTAAGTCGAAGTTACGTGTTTTAGTTAGTGTTAAGTTGGAGTTACGTGTTTTAGTTGGTGGAGTTAAGTTGAAGTTACGTGTTTTAGTTGGTGGAGTTATGTTGGAGTTATGTGTTTTAGTTGATGGAGTTAAGTTGGAGTTACGTGATTTAGTTAGTGGAGTTATGATGTAGTTACGTGCTTTAGTTAGTGGAGTTAACTGGAGTTATGTGTTTTAGTT
This sequence comes from Spergularia marina, assembly GCA_963680865.1. Taxonomy (NCBI): domain Eukaryota; kingdom Viridiplantae; phylum Streptophyta; class Magnoliopsida; order Caryophyllales; family Caryophyllaceae; genus Spergularia; species Spergularia marina. Next base: position 27,223,982 of record OY804551.1, on the reverse strand, counting down.
AGAAGAGTTACGTATTTTAGTTAGTTGAGTTACGTTGGCGTGTTTTAGTTATTGGAGTTACGTGTTTTAGTTATTGGGGTTAGTAGAAAAACATTAAAACTATTGGAATTATTAATATTATTAGAGTTAGATAATTTAGTTAATAGAGTTAAATCATTAGAGTTAAACAATTTAGTTACTGGAGTTATAGGACTGGAGTTATGCAGTTTAGTTATTGAAGTTATGTGAAATCAATGGCTGAGATTACTTCTCACTTCTCACCAAATTACCACTTCTCACTGGATAGGCCCCATATATATATATATATATATATATATATATATATATATATATATATATATATATATATATATCCTAAACCCGCTCAATTCTCACGCTGACACGTGACATGTAATAGTATTATTATATTGTAAATAATGTTTATCCAAAATAGGATATGATAAGTACATGATAATATTATTCTAATAAAATAAAATTATTACTTGATTTATGGAAAATAGTTATGTAATATAGTAATTACTTGATTTATGGCATTTTGATCAAATCCCATGGGTGTTTCAAAATGGGACTTTGCCTTTTGAAATGTGACTTTTCCTCTAAGTTTAGGTTTTAAAGGTGAGTTTCCATCTTACTACATTACAATTATCACGCGGGTGTTCGAAATGAGATTTTAGGTTTTTAAAGGTGAGTTTCCATCTAATTACATTACAAATATCCCACGGGTGTTCGAAACATGATTCTAGGTTTTTAAAGGTGAGTTTCCATCTAACTACATTACAAATATCACACGGATGTTTGAAATGAGATTTTACGTTTTCGATAAACAAATTCGTTTACATAATTTTAAAATTTAAACATGAATAGCCCGGGCGTTGCACGGGCCATCAAACTAGTAAATACTTAAAGAGTTTAATGTACGGTGAAAGAACAAAAAAATATCATTAACAATTCACACAAAGCTTGTCATTTTCGAAGAGTATAGAAGAATTGTTGTCGTATAATTTAAAAATGGACAGTGTAGACAACTTTGTATTTTTTTTTTTTTCGAATTGATCAAAATTTTAAAATACATGTAAGCGACATCACTACAAATTTTAATTAAAGTGATAGCATAGTTGACTATAAACATAAAAATTATTAAAAATGATATAATATTTGAAACGCACTGGCCTAAAACTAGTAGAGTAATAAGAGGAGGATAATTGAATCAGAAATAGGACCGATTGTTAGATTTGCTAGCGGCGATAACCCCGAGTAAGACCTCAGCTAAATACAATTATATCTGAACGGGAAACTAAGGGCCTGTTTGGTATCGTTTTCTGTTTTCAGTTTTCTATTTTTTTGAAAACCAAAGTCCCGTTTTTGAAAACCAGAAAAAGTGGTTTTTAGTTTTCAGTTGTCAGTTTTCATTTTCTATATGACTATTATACAACTAAACAATTTGAAGTTAATTTCGTAACTTATTTAACTAAATTTTTTATGCAAAAAAACCAAAAAGTGAAAACGGTAGTGATACCAAACAGGCACTAAATAAAAATGTCAAGTAAAAGTCGTGTAGGGTCAGGATGCGCAGCAAAATTCACCCAATGATTTGCAAGATGACACAAATACGAAAAATCTCAACACGTCAAAATTAGGACGTGCAGCACAATTTGCCAAATAATGAATTTTAGCCCGAATCCTGGACTCGTCATTCTCGACCGGTGGCTGGAGCGGAGCACGGTAGCTCGAGAAACACCTGCCGTGAAATAGTCCTATCTTCGGTTGACCACGTGAACTGCCATGCTTTATTGTTATTATTTATTTATCAAGATCATATTGTATTATTATATCAACTAAAAACCAATACTATTAAAAATATTGTATTATAATGCTTCCTCCTCCGAGTCTTTGCTTTTTGTGAATTAAATTTAACGAGATTAATTAGAAAAAATTGACATAAATTTTGAGCATGCGTACAAAATTGCAAGGATTTCGAATAGTATGTTCGCCAAGGAAAAACCTCAAGACGAGATCAAGATCATCAAGGTCACAACATAAGCCACCCTCTGATCCAAAGATAGGAGAGTAGTCTCTACAATCAGGACGCTTGGCAGAATTAACCAAATAATCAGCAAGATGTGCCAAATACCGAGCTTGTTTAGTACACAACACGTCCTCCAAAATCTTTACTTGGACCTCGTGCAGAGGAGTACCACGGAGCTCAAAAAACCCTTTGATAGAATCAAAGTATAACTCTCTTTGAAAGCAGCCATGTATCTTCCCCCGAATTGCGGACTTGGTTTCGTCGTCGAGATCAAGACGAGGAGGAGGAACCGGTGGGAGAAAGCAGGTGCAGCAACAAAGAAAACCAAAGAATTTCCTTATTTGCCATATGGGTGAGGTTGATGCTGTGCTTATATCCGGCAACCCTCGAAAATAGTACGTCACTTTGTCATCAATTAAAGACTCCGCCGTCTCCATCTCCTCCCTCATTCTTTTTTTTTTTTTTTTCTCTTTTTATTCTCTCTAGTTTGATTCTCATCTAACCAAAGGATTTCTCCGCTTGTATATATAAAGCCCAATGACATAGGGTTTTTTCTTTCAAAAGCGGGTCGGGTCGGGTCGGGGGATGTACTATCCATTATAGACCTGTCCCAGTCCATTAGCGAGTCATTTTTCACGCTAATCGGCTGAGACGGGTTATGAGTCATTTTAACCCAGCCCAACCCAGCCCATAAAATTTTTGCAATAAAAAGACCAAATCTTCAATAACTATTCAGAGGGGAAGTCTCATATGAGACGGTGTCACAATAATTTATTGTGAGATGAACTTAATTGTTTAAAAAGTGAACCATTTAACATTTATAGTAACCATTATATTATTTTTAGTGATCTTGTTAGTTTACGATTTAAGAATTTAATGTGGTGATCTCAACATGCATGGATTAAGTTACGTGACAAGCTTATTTGAAATAGCTCCTCTGTTTATTTCTTTGTTCAATTTCCTTGCTTCATTTCACCATTTTTTCACTTCAAATTGTAGTTTTTTTTTATTTGATTCACATCATTGTGATAAATCCCACAAAACCACAACAAAACGATTATATTAATCATATTGTAAATTTCGTAGAGAGTCTAAACAAAATTATTGTTACAAATTCACAGCATTAAAGACAACTGTGCCGTACAAAATTTAACGATCAGTTGACTATCAATTACCCAAGACTCCAAGAGGGGTAAAGCCGGTAATCCAAGATGTCTATAAGCCCGGCCCAAGGAAAAGAATATACAATTCCAATTAAAGTTACCAAACTGATTTTTTTTTTCTTTTTTAATTATAAGATCATTCATCTCGTCCACGCCTCCACCGCATCGACCACCGCTCACCACCGCCGGTTCACGCTATAAAATCCCCGGCCACCAATTTTCGTCCGCCAGTCGGCCGGTGTACTTTAATTTCCACCAAGGTATTTCTAATTACTCTAAACTTTGGATTTTATAGCTCAATTCGTTTGATTTTTAGGGTTTAGTAATTTTAATTGGTCCCTCATATTGACAATTGAATGATGTTATTCGTAGTTATAATTATTGGGTGAGGATCCCATAGAGTTCATATGTTGTAGAGTTGATAGAGTTTTACCATAACGGGTAATAAGAAAAAATAAAGAGGATCTCAAAAGCACAGATAAATTAACAGATATATTTATTCTTACCTTTTTTGGTAAACTCTACCACATAGAGTTTATTTTTAGCTCCACTGAATCTAAATACATAATTATTGTGCTTTGTTGTTTAATACCATGCTAATTTTTGTTGCCAACACAAAATATAGGTAACTTGAACAATACACTAGTGGCCAATCACAAATTCACAAATACCAGCTGATAGAGTAAAAAAAAAAAAAAAAAAACAACACTTGGGCTCTTTTGTCTCTGTTTTGGGCTCTTTTGTCTCTGTTTTCCCCTGTGTTTCTCATTGAATTCTTTCGTAATCAATATCAATGAAGTTGATATGGGAGATGGTGTGCCATTCAGGGCCGTGGTCTTTGGCATATCTTTCCGCCAACATTGGGCACCCTTCAATACACAGAAACTTTAGCCTGGGCAGTCGCTGCAAGGCCTCTTTTGAAGGTAGCCGTTTCAAATTTTCAAATCCGTATAAGTGCAATTCTTCAAGAGAAGATAGGTCGCAAATCCAATCCGGAATTTCTTCCAAGTCCTCAAACTCCCTAATAATCAGCCTTGTAATCCGAGTGAGGAGTCCAATTTGGCGAGGAAGACTCTTTATCTTTGGACGACCTCCATGTATAAATCCTTTCACTTTGTATAAATCCATGTGTTGGAAGCATTATTTCAAACTCCAGAACTTTGTAAATTTGTATAAGAACTTTGTAAGCTTGTATAGGATGGAGAAGTCAAATTTCTTGATGGTAGAAGTGAACGTAATTGCAATAGATAATTGTGATTAGTTAGTTTGGATTTTATTAAAGTCGTAAACTTGTAATATTATGCTTCATTTTTCAGTTTAATTGAAATTATGATCATGATTTTTGATAGAAAAGCTTGAAAATTGGGTAGGGTTGATGGCTGAATTGGGTGGTCCAAGAGTATATTGTTGCTGCAATTGTCGAAATGAAGTTTGTCTTCATGATGATATCGTCTCCAAGGCTTTTCAGATATACTAATTCACCTTGTTAACCTGAATCAACATGCTGATTATTGATATAGGTAGCTTATTTGGATGAAATTGCTGCAATTTTCCCTGATTTTGCATTGATTAGCTTGGTTAAAGAGAGTAGAAAATCGAGTCGATGCTTGAGGGTTTGGAGTCATATGTTGCTTGGCCTTGTAGACATTGGGCACCCGGACTTGTAGCTCTGTGTTAAGAGTGCTGTTATTTCTTTTCTTTTGTAGCTCTGTGAGTGCTGTTATTTCTTTTCTTTTCAGTGTTAAGGGAGATTCAACTGCTGGAAGTTCAAAACAAGGTTGAGACAACTTTTTCAGGTTAGTTTTCGCTTGAGAGTTGTGCTTGTTATGATGATTTGAACAATATACCCGGGCAACATGGGTAAAAATTAAGCCAAGTAGCAGTTATTTTTTTGGGTTTATGTTTTCTTGTATCTGGTGCTACACCTCCACTAATTAGACTTATGTTTCATATTAACCTTTTGGTTTAAGATCTCTTATCCCAATTAGTTATTATATAGGAAAACAAACATGACATACGAGTATCCGAGGGCAGCAATGATTTCATATTTCTCCTAAAGCGTTCTAAGCAACAAAATGCAGACAACAACGTTGTTGGGGTTTCCAATCTCAAAGTCGAGGAGTAGCTCCTCCGGTCGTGCCCACCAGTGATGGCCACATCATGATTTTTTGGGGTGCATATGTAGGGACAACATGACGCCATCACGTACATATTAGTCCCTGTAAACCAAGACTACCAGCTCGTACATATATTTTGGACATGTGGTGTACATGTCTCGCACATATCAGGGTTCATTAGCTTTCAGACGTGTCACACAGCTTCAGGCATGTGTAAACGTCAACTTTTAGACATGTGAGAAACATGTCTTGTATATATGCTCGTAAACTTCCAAACACGAATGTTAGTAACAGGTTTCGTTTCGTTTAAGACCGTTCTTCTTAAGCTTGTTATAGGTTTGCTTTCAAGAATAAAGACTGCACCTAATTAGATTGTTGTTTCAAACTCATCTCTCCGCTATTTTTAGCGCATTGTGTTATTTTTTTCTTCACAGGCATTTGAAGTTTCTTGACATCTGATTTATGTGAATAAGAGATGTAAGAAGATTCGGTTGAGCAATCTTGCTACTCGAATAGCAGCTTATGATAGAAACTTTTGGTTGTGCTTTCATGTGTCACATGCATCACTTAATAATCTTTTACGGCTGTTATTCGGTAATTTACATGCTTTACCTTTTTGAATTTTAGATATACCGCTTAATGCTCAAACATGGATTCATAACACAGAGTTTGAAGAAGAGAAACTTTAAAATGATCCGCTGCTATTGAGTTTAGACATTATTGCACTCGTACAATGTCTTGGATGTCACGTCTTGATAAGAACGGTTTCTCTGTTCTAGATACTAAAGTAAATAATAACCTAAAATGATCATCCTTTAATCATATCCATGAAATTAATGTCCTTACATTGTCACCCGTGCGAAGCACAGGCACCTCACACTAGTAGTTAGCAAAGTCTAGAAGTGTGCAAAATATGTCGGCTAAGGCATTGTAACCGACATACAAGTTCTATGAATAGCACATGGTGCTATCACAATTAGGGATGGGCATGGACCCAGGACCCGACCCAGACCCAGACCCGCCGGACCCGACCCGCTCGGGTCGGGTTTGGGTCTTAAAAATTAGAACCCGACGGGTCTAGACCCGACCCAGACCCGAGCATATAAATAACGGGTCGGGTCCGGGTCCAGCTTTTGAGACCCGGACCTGACCCAGACCCGCCTAATTTAAAAAAAAAAAAAAAACCTAATGCTGTTAGCGTATTATATTCCGCGACTGCCTCTCCAGTCTCCACTTTTAACACATTCATGCCTACGCTCTTCATTTCATTCATGAAAATTTAACTTCATCTACTGTCGTTGGTCGCTAGACTCGCTACCGATTTTTATCGCCGTCAACTTACACATGACTTGGCCTACGTTATAATTCAGGCCGATGGGAAATCATTAATCTAAGGTACAAATTAGTCAAAAAAAGCTTGAAAATTGATTGTTAAACATTATATTTTGTATGTTCTCAATTAGATAGTTTAAATCATTTTGTTTGTATTCAATTGTTATGTTGGGCAATAATAATTTTAAATTATTATTTGGTTTTGGTTTTCAATTGGTAGGTCTGAGTGTTTTCGACATCTCCTATAGTATAGGTATGTATTCAATTATCATCACCTTCTAAGTTCATCTTTTGAGTTCAGTTTACCCAGATATTTAATTATTGTTAGGTTTGATTATTATTTGTGTTTGGTTTACTTATTACAGATGTTCAACATATGCGAATTTCTTTTCGCATATGATATGTGACGGAATATCGAAAGTAAATTGCATTCCTACTCAAAAATATCGTTTCTTATACGTATTAAGGCATTCGTATATGGGACCCGCACGAGACCCGACCCAGACCCAGACCCGACAGGTCCGGGTCTGGGTCTAGAAAATATCACGGGTCCGGGTCCGGGTCTTAGCGGACCCGGACCCATGCCCATCCCTAATCACAATGTATGTAATCAACAATTCGAAAAAAAAAAAAATTTATAAAAATTACTTGAAATCAAGTATTACAAATATGTAGTTAAATTTTCAACAATACACTAGTGATCAATCACATTGGGCTCCTTTGTCTCTGTTTTCCCCTGTGTTTCTCATTGAATTGTTTCGAAATCTATCGTAATGGAGCTGATATGGGAGATGGTGTGCCATTCAGGGCCGTGGTCTTTGGCATATCTTTTCTTCAGCATTGGGCACTCCTTAATAAACAGAGTGTCTAGCCTGGGGAGGCGTTGCAAGGCCTGTTTTGAAGGTAGCCGTTTCAATTTTCCACAATGGATGAAGCCCAATTCATTAAGAGCAGAGAGGTCGCAAATCCAATCCGGAATTACTTCCAAGTCCTCAAACTCCCAAATAAACAGCCTTTCAATCCGATTGAGGAGTCCAATTTGGCGAGGAAGACTCTTTATCTTTGGGAGACCACTCAGTTTTAAGTATATAATAGACGGCTGATTGTTGTAGGGAGTTATCTCAGACAAGTAGTCTCTCATTTCGTCCTCCTTCTCAAATGGTACAATATCATAAATATACAAATCTTTGAGACGTGGAAGGTGTTCAAGTACCTGAAGCAGGGATCTCAGATGTTGTACTGAATTACAGCTTATATGCAACCCCGAAACACGTACCAAATTGCTAACATCTGTTGTAGCAGCAGCCTCCATCATCGGGCATTTCATCATGGTAAGTGACTGGAGTGACACAAGGGAGATCAACCCCCCACTGGGTAAACATTCCAGCTTCTCTAAATCTTGGATGCGTAAACGTGTGAGCTTAGTGCAATTAGCTAGCTCCTCAGGTAGGCTCCTGATTTCGGGCATATTCGACATCTCCAGAGAAGTAAGAGCTGTGCTATACTTGATGATGTCCAACGACCGCATGCAGTTAAGATTTTCAAGAAGTAAGCTCGCTAGGGACTTACTACCTAAGCCTGCAGGTACTGATTCCAACAGAGGACACTCTGTAACTTGTAGAATTTCGAGAAGAGGGAATGCATCTTGAGGAGGCGCCGTCCATGTGATCAGCTTATTTAATCTAGAAACCTTCAGCTCTCTTAGATTCCGGAATGTTACCGCTGCGGTCCGTATATAAGCATCATCACCGCCGTAAAACTCTTTTCCTATACATTCTACATCGAATCCATCTAAAACCAAACTCTCCATCAGAGGGAGTTGCCATAGTGTCGGAAGTGTTTGACACCTTATACATCCTACCAGTTTTACAACCGTAAGAACAGCCATTCTGGTGACCCATGTCGGGAATGATTCCAACAGACAACATTCTGTAACTCGTAGAATTTTGAGATGAGGGAATGCTCCTTGAGGCGGGGCCATCCACGTGGTCAGCTTATTTAATCTAGAAACCTCCAGCTCTTTTAGATTCTGGAATGTTACCGCTGCTGTCCGTATATAAGCATCATCACCGCCGTAAAACTCTTTTCCTATACATTCTACATCGAATCCATCTAAAACCAAACACTCCATCAGAGGGAGGTGTCCTAGTGTCGGAAGTGTTTGACACCTTATACATCCATAGAGTTTTACAACCGTAAGATTGCCAAGTAATGTTGTCCTCGTACCTCTTTGTTCCCCTGTTTGAACAGCCATTCTGGTGACCCATGTCGGAAATCTCTCGTCATTGAAGTTATTTACTTCCAGAAATGTTATGTTGGGGTGAGGCTCAAGGCCATCCAGAACATCTTCATCATTGCAAATGCCTTGCCTTCGGTTATGCCAAGATAGGGCTAATTTTGTAACCTTGGCCTTCCTAGCAAGGCCAGCTTTCTTTGCTTGCTCCTTGTCCTTGACACATTGTAGACCGTGAATATAGATCTCATCCCTCAGTCCATCTAATTCACCAAGCTCGTCGATGCTCCATCCGTCTCCATCATCATTCAAACAAAGATAAGGCAAGGTTTTTAGGTCACTTAGTCGCTGCAATCCTTTGCATGCGTACATGGGAGCTGTTGTTGAGATGTGTCGCAAGCTCACCAACGTGTTCAACACCTTTGGTAGCTTCCAAATCTTGTAGCAGCCTTTGAGTATAAGGGTCTCGAGTTGGTAGAGTTTACCAATAGAATCTGGCAATGTGCTAATTGGGTTGTAAGACACATCCAGATATCTCAAATGTTTCAGCCGCTCAATTTCGGATGGTAACTCTGTTATTCCCGTAAAGTTAAGGCAAAGAGTACGTAAATATCTGGCGTCTTTCAACCAATGCCATTGGACACTTACACTATCGCTCAAATAGAGTGTGCGAAGCATTGTTACAACGTGCTCATCTGCTGGAAAGTCCGATGTGCTTGTATGTTTGTCAAATCTGAATGCTAGATGTCGAAAACCAAGTTTTTCACGCAGGTCTTTTGCCTCATTGGTGAACTCATCTCTGGAAACATACGCTGCAAGATCATGCACCAAATCATGCATTATAAATATACTCATACCAGGCTCGTATTCTTCTAACAATGAATGGCCAACTAAAATTTTTATATATTCTTCACCAATATCCTCCTCCTCCATTAACGTTCCTTTACCCTCTCGAAGATACCCCTGAGATAACCATAGTCCAATTAACTTACCCTTGGGCACATAATGACCTTTAGGAATCATCGCAGAATATGCAAAACATTGCTTTAGAGACGGAGATGGTAAATACTTAAAACTCAACAGCAGTGACGGAAGGATTTCGTCTTTACCCAGCTGCAAATCCCAGATGTTACTAGTCTCAATCCTTTCCCAATCACTTAGAGAGTACGGTATCGACTTTAGTAAACTTCCCATCACTTTAATGGCCAAAGGAAGACCGCCGCATTTCTCAACAATCCTTCTCCCTAATTCCTCCATATGCGATCCATTCGACGATGTAATCAAACTCTTCTCTATCATCTTCCAACTTTCATCGCTTGACAATGGTTGCAGAAAGTGTGGGGATGCAACTCCCGCCTTTGCTGCAACGACATGTTTACGAGTGGTAATTAAAATCACACTTCCTGGAAGCGCTCCAATTCCGCGCAATCGGCCTTTGAATGAATCCCATAATTCTCCATTGTCCTCCCACACGTCATCTAGGACAAGCAACATCTTACTCTCCTTTATTTTGTCTTTGAGGATTCTTATAATAACATCTGTGTTAGACATTGCTCCCCTGTTCGGAGTAACTGATTCAGCCATCTCGTTTAAAATTCTTGCTACGTTGAAATCCTTGGCTGATATCCAATGTTTGCTGTTATTGCCAAATTGGACATCAATTGTTTTATGATCATACAAGCGCCTTGCTAATGTCGTCTTACCAAGACCTGGTATATACATACAAAGGTATTAAAATCTCCACCAAATCCATAAACGTAAAACACTAAAACTGTTTACTTGATCAGCCCTCCCCGGCCGAGAGTTTTGCTAGTTGATTTGAACTTGATTTCAAATTGAATCGAGCACGTAAATGTTTCTATTATAAGAGTTGTGATACTAAAGGGATGAGTACATACAGCCAGGGAACTATACTACTAGCTCGATCAGTTCGTCTTTAATTAGAGCACAACTAACCTGATAGATATCTCCAAATGAACTGTCCCCCTCATTATTTCTAATGGGTTGAATCTACATATAACTAGAACATAAAGGACCTCTTTTCATTTATACTACTACTGATTCGTTGACCATAGTTTACTATGATTCACTAATCATAATCCTTTTTATTAAAGTATGATTAATAGATCAGATAATTACCTCCCATTCCGACAATAGCAACAGTGGAGAGGCCATCATCAGTTTTAATGTCATGAGGATGGCACAGCATGTCTAGTAAAACCTCCACGTCTTTCTCTCTGCCGACAAATCCAGAATTATATGACGCATGTTCCCGAGCTTGATTCCATGCAGCAATGCTCATCATACCCTCATTATCGTTATTGTTCTGACTATTACCATTTTTGGCAATACTACTCGGAGCTTCCTTGTCTATCTCGTCGAACTGCTCCAGGATCTCTTTGACCTTGGAATACATCTGGAAATGGAACTTTATTTTGTAGAAACACAACAACAGTGACGGCAAACATTTGTTGTTGTTGTTGCTGCTGTTGTTGTTGTTGTTGCTGCTGCTGTTGTTGCTGTTGCTGTTGCTGCTGCTGTTGGTGAACTTAAGTTTCATACGAAGGGATTCGTAGGCATAATCATCCACGAGGTTGTCGGCAGAGTAAGCGACATTCTTGACGTTTTTGAGCCACACATTCACCACCTGTGACGAATGGTTTGAATTATTAGTAGCTAAATCTCCAAGTAAGGCTTGCACATACTCTAATTTTCGTTTGAGCATCTCACGGTGGTTCCTGGAATCCCATACAAACTTCACCAGCTCATCGGCACTGCGTTTCATGACCAGCTCAATCAGTGCCTTGGCCGCTTCAATACCCAATTCTGCCATTTTTACCACTATATATGTTGTTGTGTTTTGATTTCTTTCTTTTTTCTTCTTCTCTCTTTGAATTTGATGTGATAAAGAGTATGTGTGAAATGAGAAATCAATTACGAGTACTCTGTATTAATAAGAGTGGCTTCTTATTTGTGCATCATTGAGCCATTCATTTATATCCACATGCTTCTCTGTTTATGTCTCACTATTTGAAGCTCTAGTCATGGTTCCACTTTCCAGTACACACATGTTCTCGTTCTCGTTGTAACTTGTGACTTGTACTAACTTGTAATAATTACGTTATTCACAACAATCGTATTTTTGCCGACACATAATAAAAGGCTCCATGCCTTTAATTTATGCATGCTTCTTTCTTTTTATGTGCTTACTCGTTCAATAATGCATACTCCACTATTTTGTGTTGCTTACTCGTACAATAATAATGCATACTTTTTTTTGTGTTGCTTACTCGATCGTACAATAATGCAAGAGTGGCTCCTTATTTGTGATCATTGAATTTGATGTGATAAGAGTATGTCTCACTCACTATTTGAAGTTTATGGTTCCACTTTCCACTACACACATGTTCTCGTTGTAATTTTTGACTTGTACTAACTTGTAATAATTACGTTATTCACAACAATCGTATTTTTGCCGAGACATAATAAAAGGCTCCATGCCTCTATGCATGCTTCTTTCTTTTCGTGTGCTTTCTCGTACAATAATGCATACATTTTTATGTGTTGTTTACTCAATCGTACAATAATGCATACTTTTTTATGTGTTGCTTACTCAATCGTACAATAATGCATAAAATACAATGAGGTAATTCGAATGATGAGTCCAAGTTCACGAGGAAGCATCTTATTTATTCTAACATCAAAATTGTAGGTGAGCTTTGTATTTGTTGGGCCGAAAACGGAATAGGGTAACCCGATTCACAAGTGAGTGGTAGTCCATTCATATCCAAAAGTTTAAGTCAATAATGACTCAATGGGTAGAGTTACAACCTCGTTTACAAATATCTCTCATATCTTTTGATTTATGTGTTGACGCAATGGAAGATGCGGTTCTGAAGCACAACTTTGTCTGATTGGTTTTAAAGAAGAACAGGTTTCGGATCCAATTAGAAAATGAATCCCGATGCTCCGTGGTATTTCTGATATTGAAGTTGCACTTATTAAGAATTTAATGTGGTGATCTCAACATGGATTAAGTTGCGTGCATGTTATCATGTGACTATGTGAGTATATATGCTTGAAAAACTTATTCGAAATAGTTCATCTGTCTATTTATTTGTTCCATTTCATGTTTCATTATACCATTCACTTCTAATTTTAGATTCTTATTTGCATCATTGCAAAACAAATCCACTAAAATTATAACAGATGAGTTATATGAATCAGATCAAATTAACTTCTCAAAGAGTCTAAAAAGAGTTATTCTCAGAAATATCAATTGAAAGAAAAACTTACTCGTATAAAAGATTTTGGAACTTACAAACGATTTGCTAGTGCCGGCCTTGGTGTGCAAGTGTACTCTGCCAAGGGTACAAAATGTTGTACAACGGGGAAAGAAAGGAATAATAAAATATTGAGAAAATAAAGCAGAGAGGAATGGGGATGTGTAAAGGTAAAAAAAAAATGTAGAATCTTTTTTTAACTAAAAGACGTGATAACTTGCATGAAAGATTTCATTTGACGACAATTGTATGTGTCATGCTCCTTCAATTATCAAACAGTATACTCCTGTCCAATTTCAAGTCATAAGCAAAATGGATGTTGTGACTTGTGGCAAAGGTGTGATTTTTAACGATGAGTTGCGGTAAAAATTCTGTAATTATGCCATATAAAATTTAAACAATCCAGTTGAGTGTTGATTGAGATTTCAAATAAGCCCGGCCCAAAACAAAAAGAGAAAGAATTGAATGATGTTATCTATATCTTTTAATAAAGCCGTGCCAATAAGGTGATGTGGCACGATTTTGTTAAACGATTGATTCAGCACTATGTCAGCAATCATTTAACACGTCATCAGTATCAGGATTTGAACCCTTGACATCTCACTTACATATTTATCACATTACCAGTGTGCTAACCGTTATTTCATGCATATTTCTATAAGTTCATTCTATAAAAAGGTAAGAACCACTCCAAATAAAATATACACGGAATCAAATAATAAAAATTATAATAACAAGGCATATTCCGAATTTAAACGAAATCAAATAATTTAAATTATGTTTAATGCCTAAATTAAATAATGGCAACAAATTATTTTAGCCTGTAATATATAAAAACGGAATCAAATCATGTAAATTAGCAAAAATGAGAATAAAATGTGTATTATTCCATTTTCAAACTCGGCATTTTGAGAAAAAAATAAGATGATTTGATCTACAGTCCTGAAATAATGTTGACCCACCTAGCTATGATTTCGTGTATACTTAAACGAAATCGCTATGTTTAGAAAATAGTGGGAAAGAAAATATTTCAGAAAGGATTTTGGGGTTTTATATAAATGTGAAATAAATTTTTTTTTGCCATAACAATTTGTTTCCTAACGTGCCCACTATTTTAATTATATATACATGATCTAAGCTACCATTGACCACAATATTTATTTGCTCGGAAAATCAGTCAATATACACTATACAATCACGCCATCAAGGGAATGGCTCATGATTGATCATTGCATTGTAATCCAAGAACCGAGTGTTCAACCTATTTACTTAACCTTTTTTTTTTTGTTAAGAGTCTCTAAATGTATTGTATCTACGGGTGATGGCGACAATAAATTTCACAAAAATTTATTGACTGTATTATAGATAGCTTTTTTTTTTTTTTTTTGCATAATAGTTTTAACGAGTGGGTATTATTATATACTTCACCGTATGTATCAAGTCTATCAACACAATACATGTACGACATGTTTTATGATCTTATTCAAATGGACACAGTTTGTACCACCTTCATAATCAATTGTCTTATTTGATCAGGGAGTATAATAATAATAACCGTAATTCTACGGTGAGACCTTCTCATCGTATGAGACCGTCTCACAAAAGAATTTGTATAATAACAATAGACATGCAATTAATGAGTTAATTATGAAGTCTTAGACACTTCCGGCTTAACTTCTTTTCGATGCAATATTCATACTCTCAATAGTATCACCGCTATATATGGCACACTGGCACAGCAACGTAAATTATTCCGTATTGAACGACATCTTTATTGCAGTATCCTCGAGAAAGGCTTGCACTCGCTCTAATCTTCGGCTGAGCCTTTCGCAGTGGTTCCTGGAACCCCATATAAAGACCGCCGCCTCATCCGCGCCACGTTTGGTAACCAGCTCAATCAGTACTTCACTGGCCAAAAAAATTCCAGCCTTAGCTGCCAGGGCTTCTGCCATTCCTACGTACTACTCCGTAGTCCGTACTATGATATATAGTACAATCGATCTTGTGCTTTTTTTCACCTATTTTTTTCAACAAAAATGGTTTAATTGCAAACAACAAACAAAGTGGGATTTAGTTTGGTTTAGACGATATGATGAGTAGCTCCTTGTTACTGAGCCATTAATTCATTCGTAGTCTTGACGTTTTGTAAGTCAATGTTGATTTTTTATTTCCACGACTAGCATTGTGTTGAATTTTCATCGATTTTTCGGGTGCATTATTGACTTTATTGTGTATAATATATTTATTAATAGCGGTGGATTTAAGACCTTCTAAGGATGTCCACTTAGGATGTCACGTAGGTGATGATGTCAAACAAAAACCTTTCGAGATGCCACTAATAATAAAACGCATAAGTGTGACTACCACACGCCTTGTTTCACATTCTTAAATCTGGCAACAAACTATTAACGAAAATATTATGTTTCTATATCTAATGAAAATATAATGTTTCCATATTTTACGAAAATAAAATTATTATTATATGGCTCCAATATATTATGTTGCTATATATTTAACTAAAATATAATTATTTATGGTGAGGATCTTAACACAATATTCTTTTTCAACAAATTATTACACTAAAATTTTCCAGTCTGGCTTAAAATATATCATACAAGAAAATATTTCCTATATTTGATTTTGAAAGGAGAATTTTTTTTATCCGCCCTATAATATACAGTATAATTTAGGGTTTCTGTACAAAAGTCGATCTCGTAGAAATTACATATATAACATACGTCTGAAACACTATTTGCAATTTCCATCCCATTCCATCTACCCGTTTGTATACATAAATAGATACATATGAAGAAAAAAAACAAATTCCGTTAATCAAGCTTTTGTCGACATACATGGATTCCGACGAAAATGATCCAATAATAGTTTTCTCGCTCCAATATTGCTATCACAACATCAAATTGGCGTTTACCACCAAAATAAATTGGCTTTGAATGAAATATTGCAGGGAGGGAATTTTCGAGAAGGATGAACTACAGAGGCATAGAGGCGTCCAGCTATCAAGCATAAAACAATTTGAATTGTTTTTTTTTTTTTTTTTTCATTCTTAAGTTTGTTAGCTTATGCCTCACTTATCGATTTTACATGACTAATTTGCCATACAAACAAGTTTTATTGAATTTATTTTCAAGAGATACAAATAATATATTTTGTATGAGTAGATAATTAGGAAAAAAATAAATATAAACATCATTAGGATGGTTTGTACATTAAAAATAAATCATATTATGATCCCCGATTATTATTAGATAAAATCTCATATAACAACTTAAAGTAGTAGACGGGGATCTATCTTTGAATTCTAAGATCTTTGACAAACAATCATATTTCCTACCTTATATATGATTCGAATATTAGAAAATTCAATATTTAAAATATATAACAATAATAAATTTTTAATAAGAATAAAAAAGTAAGGATCAATTATATATCGAAAAATTATGTGATCAATTATACATCACGGAAAATAACTAAGAATCGCACATTTTGCATTTTTGGCCGAAAGTGTTTAGCAATTATGATTTTTCTAATGTGTGCCCATTTGTCACATGATAAAATAAAGTTGTCGTATTTACTAATGTTCTACCACGTTATCACTCATGGGTAAGGCTCTGTTTGATAGGACTTAATAAAAATAGTTCTCATATCAGTTTAGAGTAATTCAAATCAGATCTGATCAGATCAGAGTCATTCAAATCAGACCCGATCATATTAGAATTGCTCAAATAACGATCAATGAAATTGGTCCATTATTGACACTAATTCGTTGAAATTCAATCAATTTTTCAACAAATTCAGATCAGTTCAGATCAGTTCAAAGTCATTCAAATCAGACTAGATCAGCTCAATTGCATTCAAAACAGATCATCAGGTCAGATTAAAGCATATACGTTGCACGAGTCTTTTAATATAGTACTCTATACTTTTGATAAAAAGTAGTATTAATGGTCAAATTTAGTAATAGAAAAATAATATTGCATTATTGCTATTCAGAACACAGTGGCGTCCTTTAGGGAATCCTATCAACATAAAAACTGCAAGTAGTTATATATACTTATTTTATAACTTAGAACTGTCAAAATTTTACTTCGATATGAACCGCAAGTAGTTATAAACCAATTTTTTTACGTCAATTATTTTTATTTAATTCGATATGTTCAAGGTATTAGATGATGTTACCACATGTTTCTTTAAAAAATAAAAATCCAACATCTGATGCAATTATCTAACCAAATGTCCATGTGTGACATATCTTTGTTGTTTATATTATCATCGGTCAACACAAGTGATTTGTCAACCACATATCCCCTATATTTCAATGTGTCAAACCTATTCCATACTCTAAATGTCACTAACTCAGTAATGTTGTAAATTGGACTTAACAAAATCTTTATACTTATAGTATTAGTAATTACTTAAATAAATAATTTAAAATTAAAATCAGGGTCAATAAAATTGTGTTAGAACAGCATGTGCAGTTTTTTCACGGGTAAAAGAACTATGATCCTTTAATAAGTCAAATGCCATATACTAAAAGAATAATATAGAATTATTCATATCCTAAAATCATGCATAAATACTTAATAGTGTTTTAAAAGAAATATGATATCTCAAAGTCCAATCTATTAATTTCCATTTCGCAGGTTGAGGTTTTACGATTCTTACACCTAAGTAAAATCTTCCTTAGAAGCATTATCAACATGTGTTTGACTCTTGAGCAAATTAATT
The DNA here is from genome assembly GCA_963680865.1 of Spergularia marina. Taxonomy (NCBI): domain Eukaryota; kingdom Viridiplantae; phylum Streptophyta; class Magnoliopsida; order Caryophyllales; family Caryophyllaceae; genus Spergularia; species Spergularia marina. The sequence goes on along the minus strand of OY804551.1, from coordinate 27,206,082 downwards.
AATATCGATTTTTTCTTTCTTTTTAAGGTCACCATTAAATTGTACAAGTAGGTAATTCACTCGGACAATGCTAAAGGTCTACAATGTAGACACCCAAAAGTGTCTACAATCAGCAATAATTTTACTACACTATCAAAATTTTACTACTCACACAATTAATTTTACTACCTGAATTTTTCATTACAATTAATTTTACTACTCCGGTCTCAATTTTACTACTACTAACTCAATTTTACATTGTAGACAAATTATTATGTCTACACTGTAGACCTCTAGCAATTTGCAATTCGCTATATAATTCTTTTTAAACTTTGATAAAACGATTAGTGTGTACACTATTCTCAACACAGGGGTCTTTTGGGGATGAGCCGTTTGAGTTGAGACAGAGGGTGTATGTTACTTTAGAAACACAAGTGTAGAATGGGAAAAGTTATTAATATTCAATGTAAACATATTACCGCTTTGAATATTTAATATTACTTCCTCCATGAGTACAAGAGTATGCGTAAAAACATATTTATCCATAACGAGAATAATCACTTTACAAACTTTAGCATGGGTGTATAAAAATACTATTTTCTTATTCATATTAAATTAATAATGTCCTATCATTTGCGGATTGGAAGAAAGGTAATGCATAAAGATGTACTCTCTCCATACTCTAAAGATTGTTCATTTTCACATTTAAAAATGATTTTTCATTTTTTATTTCATGAGCCTCACATGCATATTGTGAGTGGGAGCATGCGTCATGGTCTGGTGTTCGCGGGATTATGGTATAATTTAGCATACATTATTTACAGAACGGAGAGGGTATTTAAAATAAGAGTGACAATTGAGACAAAAAAAAAAAGCTGAGTCACTGTATAAATAATGCAAGACTAAGTCAAATGAAACATAATAGTTTTAAGAATGTTTTAACCAAAGCAAAATTAAATCGGAAGAACTCTAAACACATACAAGTTAGAATTTTTTTTTCTTAATTACACAAGTAATTAACAATTGAAACAACACCTCGAAATAGTGGTTTGATCTTTGAGATTTAAGTTTGACGTTATTCAGTTGCCTGAATTACGAAATCAAGTAATCATTATTTTTAATATATAATTGTGAGGTCTACTATACTAAATTGACGTTTTGAAAGGTTTCTACAAGTTTAGGAAATGTTGAGCATGCTAGCTTACCTTTTCAATGCACACAAGAACACGACAACACAACGACCACTAGTATTCTTCGTCTACGAACTCAGGGGCTACAATAATACAACCAATAATCCTAAATCAATACTAATCTCATTCAATCATTCATCTAATACTTATGTTGGCTCTATTCTATATGCATTGCCCATGAGATAACCCAACAATCAACAATTAACCAACAATTATAATTCCAATTCAATAATTAACCAATAATACCCAAATAACACTCAATTTATTTTGAAATTTCTCAAAGACTTAAAATCACTTTTAAAACAGAATCTAATTCATAAAAATCAATTCTTAATTATTATAATTTATTTAGGATTTATTAAACCAATTTATATTATGTTTTAATTATCAAAAACATACTTAAATTACACAAAATTACATAAAAACGAATTAATTCAATTTAAATTCGAAAATCAGTTTATAATTCCCTCAATTATCATAATGTCGAAATATTAACCATTATCATTAATTTGAGCTAATTAACCTAATTAAGAAACAAGTTATCAAATTTTCCCTTATTTACAATTTCTACAAAACTTTAACAAAAACTCAATTTAAATCTCTAATTAAATTCAAGAACCCTAATTAACAGATAATAAGCATACCAAATTCATAATTTTTGAAACTAATTGAACCAATTCGAATAATATAGCTAATTAATCCCAAATTCGTGATTAGTGAAAATCAACTTAAAACAATCATCAAGATCGATTCTTTGTGCATAAAAAAAATAAAAATTGACTACCCACTAATCATAACATCTATTATAACCAACTAAACACAATCAAAGCTTGAAAAACGAATTGAAATTCACGTTTAATTGAAAGAACGAAAACAGGGGAAGAAGAGGTGGTGAAGGGAGTTACCCGCGGCAGCGAACGGAGGAAAAGGAGACGGCGAGGTGGTCGGCCGACGAGAAGAATCGGACGGCGATTTGGGTAAGAGAAGAAGGACGGGCGTGTTGTGCGAATGGTGGGGCGTGAAGAGGAAGGCAGAGGAAAGCAGGGGAAAGAAGAAGAAAAAGAAAACTAAAGGGGGAGGGGGGTTTGTCGGGTAGGAGGAGAGAGAAAATGGTGAGGTTTATATGTTTTTTTTTTTCTATTTCTTTTCTTTTTCCTTTTTTTTTTTTCCTAATTTCTGATTTCCTCTTTGGGTTTGGGTTGGGTATTTGGATCTTATATTTGGGCCAACGTGTATTAGTTTATGTGTGATTGTTGTAGTAATGAGGGATGACCCAAATCAGAAAATAGAAGCCCAAATTTACAAATCTGATTTTAAAAACCATCTCCGAACCCATTTTCGAAAACGACTCACAACATAACAACTAAATTCATTTTTCGCTAAAATAATCTAATTAATAATTTCAAACTATTAATATAAAACTAGTTTGATGGCCCGTGCAACGCCCGGGCTATTTATGTTTAAATTTTAAACTTATGTAAACGAATTTTTTTATCGATAACCTAAAATCTCATTTCAAACACCCGTGTGATATTTGTAATGTAGTTAGATGGAAACTCACCTTTAAAAACCTAGAGTCATGTTTCGAACACCCGTGGGATATTTGTAATGTAATTAGATGGAAACTCACCTTTAACCTAAAATCTTATTTCGAACACCCGTGTGATATTTGTAATTTAATTAGAGGAAAAATCACATTTCAAAAGCCAAAATCCCATTTTGAAACACCCGTGGGATATTTGATCAAATTGTCATAAATCAAGTAATTACTATATTACATAACTATTTCCCATAAATCAAGTAATAATGTTATTTTATTAGAATAATATTACCATGATTTGGAAACACCCGTGGCATATTTGATCAAATTGCCATAAATCAAGTAATTACTCTATTACATAACTATTTTCCATAAATCAAGTAATAATGTTATTTTATTAGAATAATATTACCATATATTATATACTTACCATATCCTATTTTGGATAAACATTATTTATAATATAATAATATTATTATATGCCACGTGTCAGCGTGGGAATTGAGCGGGTTCAGGATTACATATATATATTAGATATTCCGAAATTTTGGGATATTACATCCTTTGTAACACTATAGAATATGGAAAGTGGATTATGTAGTTGGTTTGTCCCACATTGGGAAAATAAGGCTCATATGATCAGTTTATAATGGATTCCTACCATTATACTACCAACAAGGCTTTCACCTTTTAGAGCCCGGAGAGGATATATGGGCCTAATAGGTGACTGCCCATCTTATTGGGTTGTGTTGCGACGGACGGCGGATCGGGCTATTACAGTATCAACATTTGTCAGATTCAGATAGACATGTTAGTGTTGAGAGTAAGGGAGGTTTATAATATCGGCGATCAACATGGTTCATTTGTCCAATACGTATCAAGTGTATTTTAGTGTGTCAATAACTCAGATTATTCTAAAGTGTAACTGACATCATTGTTGTAAATTGGACGGAACAACATTTTATTCCTATAGTATTAGATATCTGTACAAATATTTTCAAGATAAAACCAGTTCCAAGAAAATAGAGTTATAACTCCCCGTGCAAGTATTACACGGGTCAGATAACTAGTTATATTGAATTCGTCGACATTTCGTTTTCTTACACACTTGATAGTACTTGATAGGAAAGTTCCACACTTGATAGTGTTGATAGTATTGGAAATTTGATTTCTATGCTCCTTTCATTTTAGGTGATACTATACCATGGAGCATTGTTTGAACGCGTTCATGACATTTACTTCGTAACAAACTAGAAAAATACTGAGGCGCGAAATATATGTAAAATTTAGCTTGTATTTTTGGATCAACAAGTATCCTACGAGACCATCTCACGGCTTTTTGTTTGTTTCGTTAACTTCTTAGTATCCCTACTATGTTAATTAGTTCCAATATTGGACATATTAGCTTTGAATTGATTGATTTAAATGTATTTATGCTGTAAATTTACTCAGTCGTTCTAGCTGACAATAGTTGGAACTACATTATTCGCTAGAGTCCTTTAATTAGACCGGATGTGCATTGGGCAATCCCATCGGCCACCATCACTAGAGTTCGTCTTTTGCTCGGTCAACTCAGTAGTCTCAAAGAATTGAGTTCAAGGGAGATATCTGTAACATTTAGCAACTTATACGGAGTATATGGTATATATAAAACGCTTTTTATATATCATGATAGCCATGATTATAAATTATACTCCCTCCGTCCCCCTTTAAACGCCCCGCTTCTTTTTTCACGTCGATTAAGGTGGTGTGATTTGTTTATTATTGTTGGAGATAGTGGGTGATTTATTTATTATTGTTGGAGATAATGAGTGGTTTGTTTATTATTTTTGGAGATAATGGGTGGTTTGTTTATTATTTTTAGAGATAATGGGTGGTTTGTTTATTGTTTTTAGAGACAGTGGAGGGTTGATGTATGGTGAAAACTTACCCCCATTTAGAAAGTTTTGAAATGGGGTGTTTAAAGAGAGACACCCCGAAAAGAAAAGTGGGGTGTTTAAAGGGGGACGGAGGGAGTAATCCTTTAGCAACTTACTAGTATGTCAATTAGGACAACAAATTTCGGAGCAAGTCTCAACATACCGCCGCGCTCCAAAATTGATAGAGTAGGAGTTATTTGAAGCGTTCAAAATTTCTGGCAATTACCAAAATTTGTGGAAATCAACCTTCATGTCATCATCCATCAAATATGAGTCGGCAACAACTCCAGACTTTTTAACGTGTTTAGCCCAAAGTTGGGCACTTGGGCTTACCCGTTTAGGCTGGAGCTTTTTGAGTCGGCCCACTAAACTTCACGAGAAACTCAAATTGTCAAGGCTGGGCTGGGCTCAAGGTTAACTCCAACTAAAAACCGGGGGCTCTCATAGTCTCGGGAACACGTAGTCTACACTTCTCACTTCAATGAAACGTACGATAGTCTAGGACATTGTTAGTGGTCTAATGTTTTTTTGTATCAAAGTGATAAGGTAATGATAATAGAACTTTGGTGATAGGTGTTAGAAAAATATACCGAGTACCTACCTATGATATCGTAAAATTAATTGTACTCGTAATGTAATTTAATTCATCATATACTAGCTATATACTCCGGCCTGCTTCCAGTAAACCTTATCATTTAACATATCATTAAGATTAATTAGGAAAAGCATATAAAGTAAATTTGTCGTTCTTTTACATTTAATGCTATATCTCCGGCCTGCTTCCAGTTGTCGGCAATATTAACCAAAATGGCTAAAATGACAAAGGTTGTTTGGGGAAAGCTAAATAGTAGGAAATGATCTAGTGCAAATAATCTGGGGGAGTTAGCTAGCACTTAGCAGCTTTCGTTGTTTTATGCACAGCATGCACGATCCATGCAAGCACGTGCTTTGGACTACTCGTATATTTGAAATTTACCATTCCCATTGAATTCCTTTGTTTTATTTCCCAAATTTTTGAGGACGTTGGATCGTTTTGTTCATGTGTATCTATAATTCTATATCATTGGTTTTCGAAATTGCCAAAGCAACGTTCATTACATTTGAGATTATTGGACCTTGAAAATGTGAAGTGTCTAGTAGAAAAATGAGTTATGATTACTGTTCAATTTGCACTTGCAAAAAATGTTCAATTTTTTTGGAAGAAATTAAAGTTCAATATTAAGAATTATAACCAAATAACCACAATTCAACAATTAAAGAAACCCTCTTTTATATTGTCTCATTATCGTCTTATTGTGTGTATCACACCACCACTCCATGTGGTATGGCACCAAGCCACCAATGGCGTGAGTGATTGTGAATGATACATGAATTGAAATGGTACACATAATGAGACCAAATCATAAGAGATGTTCTCTCAAACTATAGAGGTAGTCATGAAACTCTAGAACCGTATGTAATACCATGTGACAGTTTTTTTGTTCAATTAAGTTATGACGTAATGATGTCAATTTTCATTTGGTTTCTTGATTTCGAGAGTGTGCTTAATTTATTGACATCATAATTTCCCCTCTAATATTAATTGTCTTGTAATAAGGTGGTTATTTAGCCATTGGCTCATGTTTTCAAAACATTGATTATTGCACCATATGAGAGTGCTCATGTTCGTGTTTAGCCATAAGCCCATAACCTTACAGGAACACTTACGAGTAGTTGAACTGCTAGCTCCTAACCATTACTACATTTCACCAAAACAACGCCCATCTACCAAAGTGCGGATGGAGCTGACTGCGGTTTCTATACTATTGAAAATTTGCTTGACGAATGAGATCTAGAATGTAGCAAGAAGCCATACAAAGGGTGACTCAGGTGGAAAAAGCAATGAGGAAAAGCGGCTCTTTTATTGTTTCTATAAATTGATCTAATACACTCGTATACTTTACAATCAGGTGATTCACATATCATCTAGTCAAACTCTATATTCTCTGAACTATCCCAAGCTCCCAACCAGGTATGGGGAAAACTAATTGAAAGACTGAACAAATCAATTATGGGTACGGTTGTTGGCTTACTGAAGAAGTCTCAGGACATGCGTCCCAGTTTGCCTGATCTCGGGCCTCCCAATACACACCAACATATTGGTAGGTAGGTAACTAGGTATCGGTGTGTTTATCTTTGGGAAACCATCGTGGTTCCCATCCCCTATCTTGCATTTACCGAGCCTGGAACAGTAAACAGAAATAATTTACCACCTCCCCAATGTGATGACTGATGAAAACATATATGGATGGTTTCGGAAAGAAAAGGAGAAAAAAAAGGTCACCTATGACAATATTCTGTCCTAGAACGTCTAGAGTACCCAGCTACACCACAAGAAATATGTTTCGGAAATAAATATCATGTGTAGAAAACATTAGCCCAAGTGCCTTCGTCTACGGTGAGGTTAAGAGGGATTGGATGTCAAAATTAAACTTAGACTAGAGCGAGGAGTTTGCATATTTCTATAGAACACAAAACCTTAGACTCGGTCACAAAGCTTGGTACCGAATTGCTTTTACAGAATGTAAACTGGATGGAGTCACATAGACAGACAGGATTCAGAAAAGAGAGCTCAAGTCATGACCACAGAAATAAAGGATGGAGCAAAGGCAGTAATCAATCATTTACCTGCATTAGGAAGGTAATGTATGAAATTATCACATTGCTCCTTGTATTTCAGCTTGCACGAGTATTCACGATTTTCTTGTATACGCATTGTACCATAGTGTTCACCGTTCACAATATAGCTTTCCTAGTATGAGCCTATGAGGTTGTAAATGAAAGTTGTTAAATGAAAGAAAAATCCAAGTACACACAAATGTATCTTTTCGCTCTCCTAAAAGACTAAACAAGGAAATATCAGGCACCAAAATGTTATCAGCTCACCTTACTCCACTGAAAAACTTCTCGATCATCAAACTCTAAGGTCAGAATTCCAACTGGATCGAGTTGAGTAGAACGACCCCAGAATTTGCTGCTCAAGTTACAGTCTCCGATCCCCACAATTTCCATCTAGCGCCCTCACAATGACAGAGATTCAGGGAATAATCATAGGGCGGTGGCTCACCTGTCAAAAATAACAGATAACATTCAAGATATCAGGTGACAGAGATACAAACACTTATGCCTTCATCCCGAGCCTCCACAAAAAAGATCACAGATACAGTAATCACCAAACAGAAATTCACTTGTAGCAGGAATGTGGTCTTTCTGACCTAACTAATCTGCATCTGACGTTTCGAAACCATGTACCATATACTTTTAATTTCTTATATTGAGGACTCCATCACCATAGCAAAACAATGTTCATAATAAATACAAATTGACTACTAAAGAGCATTCAGCCTGCACACTATCCTACAACTATCGTAACACAATTTTCAGAAAAAAGTTTAAAACAGAACCCATCATAGAAGATTTGACAACTTAGGACTTTCAGGTAAGAGAAAAAACCTTCTCTGAGAAGAAACGAAGCCCTTTATCAGGAAAATCGGCTTCATAAGTCTCTCCCAACAATGGTATAAATGGCTTTCAAGCTCTTCATTCGGTATAAGCGTAACCAGGAACAGCAAATGCAGCAACACAGTACAAAGGATTCCCATAACTTCATAAGGCTGTTATCCTGCAAAATAGCACTTCAACATTATAATAAAGAATATATAACAGGTCAAACTATGCTTATCAAGCTGAACATGTCTAAGCAATGCAATCTTATAACAAACCACCACAGTTGACGCAATGCAATCTTACTCCCCGATCTTTGCTTCTTTTTTTTCTCAACTTTACCACAGTTGAAGATAGTCTACTTCTGGGCAGAAAAGAAAGAGAGGCCCAGCACAAGGAAAACAAAGTGGTATGACTGGAGGGATAAACCATGCTTATAAGTTATAAGTCTCGGGTTGTTAAACAAAGAAGTACACAAGACACTGAAAATGGTAATGAACACAACACGTACGTAAAGGCTTGTTTGGGGCTGGGAACCCCATAGCAATGAAATTGGGATCTTTACTACTAGAAAATAGTGGGGAAAAAGAGAGAAAGTGGTTCGATGTAATCTCCATTACAATGTGATAATGCATGAAATCTCCATACAGTTGAAGCAATCACCGTGTTCAACTTAACCTCATGTAAACACCAAAAGACCATCGGATAATCAGCAACAATCTCTCTTTGTGATCGCTCTCTCACGTTAACTTGGGATTCCCACCAACCAAAATGTCAAGTATAGTTAAGACAAATGTTCTCCAAGACACCACAAGGGAGACATGCAAACTACAATATGTGGAACAAAAGCTTCCAACTAAACAAACAACATGCTTTTTGGGGAGAACAGAACATTTTCAGATGATAAAAACAACACTGTTAAATATACACAACATGGAAGACAGATGAGGTATCCATGACATGTGAAAAACATGAGCAAGACTTAAGAAACTACCAGCTTCCCAATCGTGAGCCCTGTATGAGTACTCCAATTCTTCAAAGAACGGTAGACATAGGTTCGCTGAAATAAACAGAAAGACGAACTTTTGTAAGATCTTTTTCATATGTTGACTTTTATCATCGAACAAAGACCAACTCCTTGCTCATTTTTCTTAGGATCACTGGATCAGGTATGAAATACTTAACTCAGATCCACTGCCTTTAAAAGAACTTGAAGAGAAGAACCCGGAGGCATCAACGAAGTTGTTCTCATTTTCATCCGTGTATTCCCCTTCAGGCTGCAGTATCACCACTATCGTTATGATCATCTGAATCACTTCAAGAGGAAAACAGACCACAAGGAAGAGTTCAAAAGATGTCACTACGCTAAAAGGAGCTAACTCAGGAACAATTTATATCATGTACTTACTTAGAAAGTCATCAAGTTGCAAATGGAAAGGAACTGTACAAAATTTTAATAATACCACTGAAGTCTATTCTCTGCCTGTAAAGTCTAAAGGAGTGTCTCAAATCTACACCCTCTAAATCGGAAGTATAGCATAATATGAAGTAAATTGTTGTAAAAGGCGAAAAGGATTGCTACTCAAAAATTCACAAAGCGTAAATGCACAAGGCACAATCAGAAATACATGCAGACATCCAGTAAAATAACAGACCAGATAACTAAGAATTCTAAAGGTCCATATGTAGAGCATGGCAAGAGCTGCAACTAAACAGTCCCGAACCGCATCGTCCAAAGAGGACTACATACTCATTAGATCAATCATTCCCCAAGGGTTCAATGACATTAAGCCTGCGAAAGGAGTAACATTTAACAAACACGCTAGCAGAGAAATTGAGGCAATAAAGCACCACACATAGCGTCAACATTACAGTTAATCACCACACACGCAGCTGGCAGTGACCGTTTCACAGCAAGAGTAGCCGTTATCAGTCATTTCTAACTCACAAAAGTCGAGTCATTGCAAGCTTCTGATACAATCAAGCACCATAATTACAGCAAAAACACCCAATCTAATTTTCCAGAAAACAGCAAAAAAGTGCAATGAGAACAAATTCAAGGCCTTAAGAAAACTCAGATCCAGAAAACAAATTGCATTAATTAGGAAAGTTTAGAACCCAGAATAAAAAAAAAAAAAAACCACAAAAATTGCATGAATTGCACAGAGCAAATAGAATGCGTAAACATAATTAGTACTCGTAATTAAAAATAGTACGGAGTAACAAATAAGGAATTAAATTGAAGTGAGGGCTTACTTACTAAATCAGACTGGCAGCGGAGGAGGTGAGGTGGTTTATGGGGGAGGCGGTCGGAAATTGGAGGAGATGAAATTTGTGGAGGGTCATTATTTTTGAAGAGGTTTGACTTTTTGACGTGGTGTGAATAAAACAACCTTCCGTAGTTCCGTCATTCACAAATCACAAGCCAAAAAAAATCTTCAAAGGTAGTCAACTATATTCAAGCACTTGGAAAACTCTACCCTCGTATACACTCGTTGATTCTTTCTTTTATAACGACACGTGTACGGTGGGGATTTTTTTTTTTAAAAACGGTTATGAAATGCTATATAATACGACGAACAATGAATAGAAAGGAAGAAGGAAAGAGTGAAGGAGGAGGAGAGAGGAGAAAAAAGAGAGTGAGAGAAAAAGGAGAAGGAAAAGAGAGTAATAATGGTGAGGTTTTATAATCTTGATGTTGAGGGGAATGTGTTGCCCTTGCCGGAGTTTACGGAGATGGCGGTGGTGTTTGCGGGGACGGCGGTGGTGTTTGCGGAGACGGCGGCGTTTTCCGGGGAGGAGGAGTACGGAGAGGAGGAGCAGACGGCGGCGTTTTCCGGCGAAGAGGAGTACGGAGAGGAGGAGGAGACAGCGGCTTTTTCAGACGAGGTGAGGACGCCGTTTCTCACGGCGGGTCCTGCAGACTCGTCTTCTGATGTTGCTTCCATGGAAGACGAACCACTGTTGGTTTCGATCTTAGTCTCCCACCCATCGATTTCATCGGGAATATTCATTTCTGAGCCTTCTTCCTTTGTTTACACCCTATCATCGTCTGACGTCACCCGTTACTCTTCGTACGTGAGTTTGTTATCACGAGGTTGTAGGTGGCTTAATGGGACTCTATTCTACTTCATCCTCCCCCCACCTCGGTTGTTGGCGCTGTTTTTCTCGGCGTTTTCCGATGAGCTGGCTGCGGAGTTTTCCGGCGAAGTGGCGAGTGGTTCTTATCAGATGGGGGCGGTGCTTCTCACGGCGGGTCCGGACCCGTCTTCGTCTTCCGTGAATTAGAACAACGGCACCGCGCTCCATCATTTGGGTTAGTCATTTAACAACTAATGGAAATTATTTAACCGCTACATTTTCTACTGCTAATGGAAGTAGAGCAACGGCTCCGCGCTCCAATCTTATATACATACATACATACATATCATAAAAGCCGAGTACAGTCCTTCATTGATGGACACTTGGCACAATCCTATTGGATAGAATTGAATAAATATTATTAAAATATTAGGATATGGAAATAGTATATAAAATATTAAATAATATGGTAGTTATCAACTGATATATGGAAAACATGATAAGCAACTAATATATGGAAAACATGATAATTTATGGTAATGATAAGTTAGCTAATTTATGGTAATAAATTGAAATATTATGTGATATAAAAGGTGATGCCCGTGATGGGATAGTGAAAAAAAAAAAATCGAAATAGCATAACGGGTGACGTGATAGTGGAATGAAAATGAAATAGTATAACGAGTTACGGATATGGAATGAATGAAATAATATAACGGGTAACGTACAGGTAGACAGGAAATAAAATTATGATGGATTAATAGAAATAAATAATAATATAATGTGACGGGTGACCAAAGTTGAAAGATAAAAAGAATGTAAAACATCGTTTCAAATAATATTATAATAAAAATAAACCTACATTTTTATGAAACGTTATAAACAATATAAGTACACAGCCCGGGCACGCAAACTAGTTCTCCTTAAAAAAGAAGGATAAAGTGAGGATGTCGTATCCTAAAGAAGCGCACCGAGCCTCATACTTAGTACGCTTTCGATGAGTTGTGGCACGCACAACCCCGCCTGGCTCAAAACCGACCAAACTAGACTGCGTTAAGAGCGATGAACCAGTCAATTTGACACACACGTCACGCCCACCATCCCACGAATATAATAGCACACCCGCAGGATTAATAGGCCGGCCATCCGTGCTGAAAAGCCCAATATCAATTTACTTGCCCAGTGAAATCCGGGACCGATAGCAGACGTCTCCTAAGATGTCGCGAGCAACATTGTAACGATGTTTGATACCCACGACACCTGCACACGATATCGAATGGTTCCCAAAAATATCACCGGGTGAAAGTCCGCCAACAAGCAGAACACAGCCGGTCCAAAGAGAACAAAAGGATCCCCAGAATAACATAGGAAACGATATGTCCAGCCATTCATAGTGTGGTCTAAACCTGAAATCGGAACCAAGCAAAATCCCCTAGTCAAGGGGCCCGTTCAGTATCACCGCCGTTTTTTAGGTTTTGGTTTTTTTTGCGTAAAAATTTAGTTAAATAAATTACAAAATTAACTTTAAATTGTTGGAAAATTTAACAAGAATAATCCCAACTTTGATTGGCTCTCCCAAAATAATCCCAACTTTCGTTTATCCCAAAAAAATCCCAACTTTCAAGTTTAAGTCTAAAAATAGTCCCAATATATTCCCAACCTAATTATATGCCATTATAATTTACGTCGAACCTATATATTTCGCATTTTAATATCCGAACCTAGAAATTAACTCACTCCTTACCATTTTCTCTCTCCTCCCCACCCTTGCCCTCGCCCGCACCTTTGACTACCCAATCAAGGTGGCTTGCGGTTGGGATTGTAGTAGGATGGGTTATTTTGGGTGAGGATCAAAGAGAGATATATAGTTGGGATTTAGATTACATTTTTCACTTTTTAAATCTAATTTCAACCCCTAAATCTTACTAGGATGAATGACATGTGATTGGGTTATAGGTTGTGGCTAATTATTGGGTTGTATAAAGTTATAGAAATATAAGAAGTTATCCATTTGTAAGATTTGTAGGTTTGGAGTACATATTGATTGGTTCGGAAATGTTGGGACCTACGTCAATATAACTCTTTCTTGAAAAACTTTGGTAGTGCTTCTGAATAAAAGTTCAAATAAATAATGAATCACAGCACATGGAATCATTTTCTTTCTATCAAGAAAAAATATGGTAGATTGATATTTATATCAGTTAATGAAAGAGCCCAATGCAAAAAAAAAAAAAAAAAAAAAAAAAAACTGTTGGGATTATTTTGGGATAAATGAAAGTTGGGATTATTTTGGGAGAACCAACCAAAGTTAGGCTTATTCTTGTTAAATTTTCCTAAATTGTTTGGGTCTATAATTGTTATACTTAAAATGAAAACTGACAACTAAAAACTGAGTGCTCGTTCGGTATCACTGCCGTTTTCAGTTTTTTGTTTTTTTGCGTAAAAAATTCAGCTAAATAAGTTGCAAAAAATAATTTAAACTGTGTGTTTCTATAATAGTCATACAGAAAATGAAAGCTGACAACTGAAAACTGAAAACCATTTTTTATGGTTTTAAAAAACGGGACTTTGGTTTTCAAAAAAACAGAAATCTGAAAACAGAAAACGATACCAAGCAGAATTTTTTCTAATTTTCAAAAACGGAACTTTGATTTAAAAAAAATAGAAAACTGAAAACAAGATATGATACCAAATAACGTCTCTCTCAAACATGTAATGGACCCAAAGGAATTTTCTCTCACCCTATCATGATACTCCACTTATTTTCGACTCTAATTATTTTATTATTACCAAATTATTCTGTATTTTATTCTTTCTTTTTGAAACAAAAGACACAAAACCCCCTAAATTAGCAACACATCTCCCCAACCCTCTGCAAATAAAATCACACACTACCAATACCATAGGTGCACAAATTGTGTCGCATTCCTACCAATAATATCCGCCTGCCCCTGCAAATTACCATCATTCGAGGTTAGTTATATTTCCCCCCTTCTCTCTCTCCCCAACTTTTTATTTGATGTAATCTACTGCTATTCTTACTTAGATTTGTATGCTTAATTAATTTTTGTTCATATCATTCAAAAAGTTTCAATCTTTTATGAATTTTTGATCAATAATTATACTTTTCAATCTCAAAGTTTAATCCTTTTATTCATTAGATCTGTTTGTTGGGTTTTCTTTTGCACTGTCGTTGATTATAGTATTGCAATGAAATCATGAAACTTCAAGCTTACATTATTATGGTGATAAACTGATAATGATGATGATGTGTTGTTTTGCCCCTGATAATGTGCCACTATTTCTATGTAAATGATGATAATAGTGTAAAAGATCAGAACTTTTCGCGGTATTAGGAAATGCTGGGATCAAAAGTATGAATTTGATAGGTATAAATTGGGGGATATGGAGGGCAAATTATGATTTTGCTGAAGGGTTTTCTTTCTTAGTGTTTGTATTGGAACATTTAATACATTTACGGTGACTTATATGGGAATTTTCTCATAATCTTAGTGTTGTATTGGAACATTTATGATATGTTACAGTTGCTTATTTGGAAAATTTTCTCATAATCTTTACCCTGGATACAGTTAATCTATGGGAACTGTTGGTGATGCTCAAGACGCGGTTAATCCTTAAACTTTGGCTATTTATTTACTTGTAGTTCAGAGTAATAATTTATTTTCTCACTGAAAGTACCAATTAGCAGAGTGGTTGTCACTTTTTTTTTTTTTGTTGCTCTATCTTTTAATTCTTTTTCATTCAGTGCGAATCGCAGGAATCTGGCAAGAAGGTGACTATTGTATTTGTTTTGGGTAAGTTCCTAGGCTTCCCTGATCATGTCTGTGTATAAGGTTCTTGGTTGATCAATTGTATTGCTCAAGCTAACTTGTTGAGTTACCAAATTCGACGAGAGTTTCTATTTACTCTAGCCTAAGTTTCTCTTTTACATGATGGGTGACACAAAAGTGTTTTGGCTGAGTTGTTCTTGTGTGATCTTATCGTGTTTATCTTTTCTACTCTTAGGGGGCCCTGGCAGTGGAAAGGGTACGCAGTGTGCCAATATTGTGCAGAACTTTGGATACACCCATCTGAGTGCTGGTGATCTTCTACGAGCAGAAATAAAATCTGGATCCGAGAATGGGTGTGTCATTTCTTCTAACTAACTACTCTATTACTTTCATTACAATCCCTTGTTCTTGCTGTCTTTGTGTACATGATAACTCATCGAAGCAAGAACCTGGTATCTTCTTTCGAACGACAAAATGATTGAAATTGCGAAATTTCAATGTACCTTTCTCTCTTGGGTCTTTGGGGGGTGGGGAGTAGTATAGAGGTTCAGCTTCCTGCACTTTCAGTTTCCCTGTTTCAGCAGCTCGCTGTTGATGGAGTCGTGTATATGTGACAATTATACTGATAGTCTCGGGGTTCTGATTTTAGGACTATGATCCAATCCATAATTAAGGAGGGGAAGATTGTGCCTTCTGAGGTTACTGTCAAGCTTCTCCAGCGAGCAATGGAAGAAAGTGGAAATGCCAAGTTTCTTATTGATGGTTTCCCTCGCAATACTGAGAATCGTGAAGCCTTTGATTCTGTTGTATGTCTTCACTCCTCATACTTTTGCAGCTTTTTAGTTTTTAGTCACCGCTCACCCAAGTTGAAGCCTGTGTATTTCATTTTGGATTGCAGATTGGAATTGAACCAGAATTTATTTTGTTTTTCGACTGTTCAGAAGAAGAGATGGAGAGGCGTCTACTGGGTAGAAACCAGGTCTGGTATACTCAGCTCCTCAATGTCCTTTTCTATGGGAACAACCCTATTCTTGCTTGTAACATGTATTCCAATTCCTTTTGTCGGTCTAGGGCCGGGAAGACGATAATATTGAGACCATCAGGAAGCGGTTCAACGTATATATGGAGTCTAGTCTCCCAGTTATTGAGTATTACAACGCCAAGGGCAAGGTTAGAAAGGTAAGATTGTGTGTGCTCTGTCTTCAGAGAGATCCAGAGGTTTTGATTTCAGTTGCATCTTTTTTTTTTTTCCAACTAAACTTTTGAGCATTATACTGTAGATTGATGCAACAAAACCAGTCGAGGAAGTATTCGAGGATGTTAAAGTGGCATTCAAATCAATCACAGAGAAGGTATAACAGTGCTGTTGCTTTCCTTTTCTAACATGATTTCTCTCTTACAGGGGAAAAGAGAGTTGTGTTCCTATGGTAGCTGAATTGTGGTTTATTCCTTCACTTGTCCGCGTGTTTTTTTTTTTTGGTACAAAGACGAGAATTGTCCGTGTCTTTATTCCACTCTAAACCTATAGCTATCTGCTATATTTGCAGGTTGTTTCCTAGGACTTTTGAATATTACAACAATGTGATACCAAGCTAAATCAACTGAGGTGATTGCTGGAAGCTTTTGCATTCCCTCAAAGTGTTCAAAGTGAACTACTGAAAATCGTTTTTGCTTTCCTTGGATCTTTGGAGTGTGTGCTGGATTTGTAACACGATTACACGGAGCTACAGACCGATTTTTTTGGCCATTGAAGCTATAGTGAATTGTTTGGAGTTTGCTTACTACCATAGGAATAGTTTGGTGATTTTCATTCTTGCAAGCATTGACATTTGTATACAGATATCAATCAATTCATAATAGAAGGTATACGACGAAGTTGTTACTTTTATGCTCCACAGCATTGGCATTTTTTTCATTCTTGCAAGCATTGCCATTATTACTTTTTTCTCCTCTTCTTTTTGACGCTTTCGCAGCTTCAATGTTTAACTCCTAGCTTACTTCAACTTCTACCATCTCCATAGGCCAGTCTAAGGCTGTTTTTATTTTTTTATTATTTTTATTATTATTATTATTTTATTTTTTTGACAGAGCTAAGGCTGTTTCTAGATGAATAATAATTTGTGCAACAAAAATCAAGAGTCATTTTTGCAAACTCAATTGGTATGGTAATCTTAATCTAAATGGCACGTAGATCGTGCATAACTGTGATGTTCATTGTTGGTATTCCAATTTAATTCGAATATTTTGGAATGTAAACTTAAAATGATTGATCAACTACTCTTGATTTGTTAAACTTAAGTCTTCTATCTATTTTAAAAGGTTTATGCTATTTACACTTCTGTTACAAGCTTTTTATGACGTGCTTTGGAATGATATTCCTCACGCTACTTCTTCCATTGAGCACAGTGAAAGGTTGGTTTTTTTTTTTTTTTTTTTTTTTTTTTGTCAACTGGAGAAGCGAATAGGAAGTAGTCACTTTGAACCTTCAAGTTATGAATGAATTTCGAACCATTAAGAAGCCGTTAATGATATGAAGCATAAACATGGCCAGGGTCCTGAAGAAATTGCTATTGGAAACTTGACTTTCACAGAATATGAGAAGAACTCGAACCACCATATTTTATATGCTGTTGCACCAGTGACAGAATTGGAAGAACACAAGAACCTTCTATTACTAATCAAAATCCATTAAAAATGGTCAATCTTAAACAACAAGACAAGAGAGGTAAACCTCTTACAATGCAAGAACAAGTAACGGTGATACTGGTAATAATAGTCTAAACTAACCGATGCTAGCTGCAGACTGCAGCGAAACATCTTGTAATCTGATATCCTTATTTGGGCGTAGTGATACAGTATGTAATTCCACAATCAACAATAGTAGTGTACAACAAATAGCTTGCCTGTAAATACATATACTCCTGCAGCAAAAGTAAACAAGGACCTCTGTCAAAAAAAAAAAAAAAGGAACAGAAAAAAAAAAACAAATTTCATCAGTGACAGACTGACAGCCTTACGGATGGGTCAAAAGGTGAAATCTTCCTAACTAGACTATGCTGTAAGAATTTTACTTAAATTAGTTTGACATGACAAAGCAAACAAGAATAGTTTTGGTCTTTGGCTTTCTGTCTTTGAGAATCGATCATTTCCGAAGTTGAAGAATTTAGACATGAATTAACCGTCACCAAAAAAAAAAAAAAAAGACATGAACTAAAGGCATCCATGTCCACAGAGAAGTTGTTAGCCAATAAATTGACATTGGAGGTTAGGATTATGGTCCGAGGTTTTCAAGGAATTTCAAGTGACACTTTCAACACCTTTACACCAGATGCCACCAAGGTCACAACTCACAACTCAAACTTAGCGGAAACACAGAGTTTTTAGTCAAAGTAAACAAATCTATAACTTCTTCAACCATAGTCTTCTCTACCCTGGTAGGGAAGCAAGGTTACTCATCAACTTACACAGTTACACTAACTCAAATATGGTTCCCTCGTCTACTGAAAAAACATGAGATGGACTGGGAAATTGGGAAGGGGAACTCAAGTAACACTGCTTAAATACCAGAGACAGTACCTTAAGTTTAAATAATGTCTGACGTCCTCTGGAATCTTGTGGACATCTAGGCAGCGACCTGAAGATATCAACAAGTTGTATTGAGAGTAAGATAGATGCAACAATCAACGCCTTTGTCACTATCCAAGCAGTAAAATGGCAAGCAATAGCCCGAAAAGCCATAAGAATCACCTATTTCAGTCTAAGACCAGCATATTGACACATTTGCAAAAACTAGACAAATTAATTACCTTCTCAAATACGGCTTGAACATGCTTAAATACATCCTCAACGGGCTGTGCAGCATCGATCTATAAATAGCACAAGAGAGTCAAAATTATATAAAATGCTTCAAGGTGATGAGAAAATAGTTGCCTAAGATAGGTGAACTCTTAAGTAAAAAGTGCCAAATATGAACGGTTACCTTGCGGACTTTTCCACGACTGTCGTAGTATTGAATAACAGGGAGAGTAGATTCCATGTACACCTTGAAACGCTTCCTTATGGTTTCAATATTGTCATCTTCCCGGCCCTTCATTCCATCAATGGAGTAATACAGAGAAATGTTAGCCTAGGCCATTCGAAAATTGATAAACCAAGCAGCTGAAGATCAACATAAGGCAAAACAAGTCTTACTTCGTTTCTGCCCAACAGGCGCTTCTCCATTTCTTCCTCGGAGCAGTCAAAGAATAGAACAATTTCCGGTATTATTCCCGTCTGTGCAAATACAGTCCCAGAAAGAAAACCAAATCAGCACATAACTCTTAGATGTCAAAATTCAAAACATATTGCCAATGAATGTATCAAAACCACAGCACAATAAAGTTCACCCAGAAGGCTTACAATTGATTCGAATGCCGCACGGTTCTCCTCATTACGAGGAAAACCATCAATCAGAAACTTTTCGTTCTCACTTTCCTGAATAGCTTTCTGAAGAAGCTTAATAGTCACCTCAGCTGGAACGATCTTCCCCTCCTTAATCATGTTCTGAATCATAGTCCTGGAAACAAATCAGTAAAGTTTAGATTTGACAAAAGGGATGTTCAACCAAGTGTATCTCTGCTCGTAAGACTTACCCGTTCTCAGAGCCAGACTTAATCTCTGCTCGTAAGAGATCACCAGCACTGAGATGGGTGTATCCAAAGTGTTTGACGATGTTTGCACATTGGGTGCCTTTCCCACTACCAGGACCACCTAATAAAATGATTTGTCAGTGTATAAATTGGTTAAGAACATATACGTATTCAGCAAATGTAGTACTGGAGCAACCAAAAGCTCCCTAATAATATCAAACATAGTAAGTAAACAAAAATAGGATGAGAAACAGAGATTGCAGTAAAGAAAAGGCTATGCATATTGTGTATAAGCCGATCTCCAAGTTAAATCATCAGATCAGTAAATCTTGTCAGCATTGACAAATTTGTCAAGGTTAATAGTTTATTTAATTGTAAAACTGTAAATTTTAAAAGCCGTGTACTCAAATTTACTAACTGCTGCTTCGTAATTTGCATGGGTGGACATGATATACGTTCCCAATAACTCAGATACGAAATACTCACAAGAATCTCAAGGCGTCTACATGACCCCCCCCCCTTTACCTTGCCATAGGCATTAGGCAGGATAGTAATGTTATCAATGTCATCTCAATTTGATTTCAAATGCACAAGTTCTACTGAATCAAGCTCATATCCATAAACTAGTATAACATAATATTGGAATGTTCCAATTCTATTCATACTTCTAATGTTCTATATCTGTAATAGGCAACTCTAAATATCCCCCCTCCCCCTAAAGATGCAGTTTTTATTACTAAAAACACATTCAACAGACCTAAGAATGAGGAATGGCAAGAATGGTTTAAAACGTATGCAATAGGATGCAAGATGGAATCGAGACCATACCCAAAACAAAAATGACTGTGACTTTCTTTCCAGTTTCCTGCAACACACAGATGCTAGTTATCAAAAAAATGCAATATAGAAAATTATATGCACAATCAATCAGATTAGAAATAGAAACTCACTGTGTTTGCGATTTCAGTAACAGATCCCATGATGAAATTTCACTCTGCATCATAAACCGTAGATCATATGTCAGTCCTATACCAAAAGCGAAAATCTCAACATAAACGATCAAATCCTCATCTCTCTTGCATATACTATATCACACAGCAGTTCAAATTAAGATACAATATGATCACCATGAACAACACAAGTCATAATTCGATCAAAATCCGGCCAATGCTGGGCTCTAAGGAGATTCAATTGCACAAATGGATACTCGTATTACAATGCATTGACAATGACAACTACTACATGATCACCATGACCAACACAAGTCATAGTTCGATCCAAATCCGACGGGCTCTTAAGGATGTTCAAAAAAACAAAAGAATGTTACAGATTAAACTACACTTACAAGTTACAACTACTATTACTATAATATGATCACCATGACAAACACAAGCCACATCCCGATCCAAATCGCCGCAATGCCGGGCTTTAACAAGGTCCAAATGCACACCAAAATGTCACAGATTTCAAATTACAATCATCCCACATACAACCATAGCAAAACCCAACATTTCTAACCTAATTAACATTAAATTTCACTAATCCAAAAGCTGCAAATCACACTTTCATCACCATAAATTCAATGATCTTGCTCTCTCATAAAAAACAAAACAAATTCCCATACAAATTAATCATAAAGTTATCTCCTTTTTCACATTATACCAAAAAATTAACCCAGATCTCCTACATTAAAACATCCAATTGCACAAAATTTGGTAAATTACCCCCCAAAATTGCACCCCCAAAACACAGATCTAACAAATACCCACCAAAAAACGGGATCATGCAGCTCTGATCACATAAACAACAACATAAACCGTATACAATAAGCTCAAAATTCATACGATTATTAAGGAGGAGATCAAGAAGAAAAAGGTGGGATTTTGAGGAGAGAGAGAAAAAAAGGGGTAGGAAAGATTACCGGCGAAGTAAATGGGATTGTCGGCAGATCGTGAAGAGAATCGAGAAAAGTGTGTTGATGAAGATACAGAGGATGATTGGTGAAGAAGACTGTTCGGAAAATAAGGAGTATATATAGAGCCCCGAGAAGGGAGCAGAGACACTGCTTAGAATACCGCTGTTTTTTTCGTAACGTTTAATAACTGCCTTTTTCTTCCTCTTTCAACCTTCTTTCCCGGATGTTATTTTGGGATTATTATATTTACGTTTCCAAAAATATTTAGCGACTATTGTCAGAAAAAAAAAAATTTGTTTTCTAACTTTGTTTCGTTGAGACGAGTTATATCATAATTACAACGAAGCAATCAATCAATGTGACCATCAAATGGAAGACCATCTTATGTATTTCACACAATTTCAACCACGCGCCTATAGACATACGAGCACCAATTAACCTGAAAAATAAAGAGAGATATAATCTACATTTGAAGAAAGTACGACAAAATTGATATAACGTTCACACTAAAGTGTTTTCTTGCTTAACTAAAATATCCGTCATATTTACCAAAGAGTAGTAATTTTGTTTTGATTTTGTTAATTTACTTTACAACTTTTGACTTTGAGCTAACAAAGTACTCCGTAGGATGTAACAAGATCTTCTAGTGCTAGTAATCGTGTCCTAGAAGAGCGGAAAATTTAAAAAGAAAAAAAGGCCAACGTCCGTGTGTCTGAATAGGTCATTGTGAAAACCCGTGTTTGTGATACTACAAAAAAGAAGGTTAGTGACTGATTATCGATGTGGGACAATTTGTCCAATTGAATTTTGGGATTATTCCAGTTAGCAGTATGTTTGATTCATTAAGTTATTGGTGTGTTTGATTCTATCCTTTACTTTTTGAACATTTTGGTAAACACTTCATGATCGATATTATCATATTATGTTGAATTATTGGTTGATATATATAGAAGCATACATGCATTGATTTGGCAGCTGACCTCGGCTGCGAAGACGGCGGCGGATTTTGATAACGGTGGACGTAGACGTTGCTGCATGGAAGACGACTTACCAG
Source organism: Spergularia marina (assembly GCA_963680865.1). Lineage (NCBI taxonomy): Eukaryota > Viridiplantae > Streptophyta > Magnoliopsida > Caryophyllales > Caryophyllaceae > Spergularia > Spergularia marina. Next base: position 27,183,502 of record OY804551.1, on the reverse strand, counting down.
GTTTGTTATGCTCAATTGACATTAATTGCTAGGATTTGTGGGTGAGTCATTGTCAACTTGTCGTAAATTGGAAGATTGAGGTAGGTGGACCATGCTTATAAGTTTAGTGAGTTACTTTGCAATTTTTGTTAATCGTTACAAATCTGGTGTTTTATAGGTGCTTGACATTTGACGGTTTCATATGACAATTCATGTTAATCGATAAATTAGGACTTACACTTTTTGCAATGTGCATTTTGACTTGTGGTGTGTGGTGTAACAAAGTTGTTAGTCTGAGGCAAGGTGACTGATGACAGAGTGCTGCTGATTCTGGTGTGCTGTTTTAAATCTGAATAACGAGCTGAGTCAAGGAAATGTTGCATAAATTGTCTATATGAAGCTATAGAGATCATACTGATTCAAGCTCTAGTTATTGTGACTAAGGATTAGTTGTAGAAAAAACTGTAACACATAGATGGCAATTGCCAAAATTATGCTGATGTTTAATTGCTCAGTAAGTAGGATAGTGCAGTGATGTCTCGTTGTGCATCGCAGTTTGATTGATGCTGTCTGCTGGATGCTGAAATACTATCAGCGTTGGTTTGCCAATACCTGCTGGGTGTCAGGACTCAGGAGCACAGTGGTGATATGTAACGATTTACGATTTTTCTGGTTAGGAACAGCAGCAGATGGTAAACAGCCATCAATGGTTTGAACTGAATCTATTTGGGAGTTTGGAAATAAAGACAACACTTTCTTCTGGCAGGTCACATTACATCATTTGCATTGCAGTGGTAGTACATTGTGCTTGAATTAGTTTTTTAGCCCGTGCAATATTGCACGGGGTGTTATATTAAGATTTTAAATAATGTGCTCTTTGTTTTTCGAGCGAGCTGAGGTGTTGCAGCAGTTGAAGAAAAACCAGAATAATCTTAGCTCATGAGTCATGATGAGCTGCAACTGCAAGCAACCAATTCTGGTATATAATCTATGTTATTATGTCAGTCTTAATACTATTACGTACAATTCTCTGACAGAGTGTGCTTATTAATTTACTGTAACTATCTTCTTTCTGTCAAAAACAGAATACTATTACAATTCTCTGACAGAGACCTGTTCTTGCAGTTTCCAAGTCAATAATCAGTTAGTTTAAGGGAGTTAAACCATGGAATGTTCTTCTGCCATGTCGTCTCATCTACTGCTGGAGGTTAGCTTTGGGTTGTTCATGATCAAATTGCGGCAATGGCCGGTATCTTGTGATTCACCTGAGGAATTTTGTTGCTACTCTACTCAAATTTTGTTCCATCTGTGTGCACTCTTCATCTGTTCTGTTATTGTGACTGCTCAGAGCTGCAAAAGTACTGGACTACTGGTAATTACTCATTCTTCAACTCCTTCAAAATTAACGCAATATTTACAAGTCACGTATACACCATCCCTTCTCTTGAATTGTTAGCGTTTGATTTATAACTTATTTAAACCAAAACTTAACAATCCAATAGAGCGGAAGTAGCATATTATATATATAGACTATAGAGCAGTAGAATATGCAAGTATGCAAGTCATCAGCTGAGTCTTTTATTATTATCAGGTTTAATTGCAACTGGATAGATACGCATTGTTTAAGACTCCAATTTCGTTAGTTGCAGTTTTAAAAGACTACGCATAGTATTCAGTCAAGTAAATAATGTACAAAAAAACAAAGACAGTAGATCAGAATGAAACACTACTCAAACCCTGGCTCTACAAGTTAAAGCTAAGCACACAGACATAACTCTTCTAAAACTACTCCACTCCTGCCTTCCCTTGTACAATACTCTTTCCACCACTACCATGGCACACCACTTCCGCTCTTTGCTCCTTCCATTTCTCTTGATTCTTCTCGGGTTGCTTCCTCTCATTTCATCTCTCCGAGAGCAGGAAGACACTCCTATCACCCGGTTCCAGACCTACATGCGCTTCAACACTGCCCACCCGAACCCAAACTACACAGCACCCGTTTCCTTCCTCTTAGATCAAGCATGGTCAATCGGCCTCAGCTCCCAAACCTTTTATTTCGTCCCCAACAAGCCTGTCCTCCTCCTGACCTGGCCTGCCTCTCGGCCTGAACTCCCATCCATCCTCTTCAACTCTCACCTTGACACTGTCCCTGCTGAGCCTGACAAGTGGACACACCCTCCTTTCTCTGCCACCCTCTCCTCTGACAGAAAAATCTTCGCCTGTGGGGCTCAGGATAACAAGTGCCTAGCTATGCAGTACCTGGAAGCCATCAGGAACCTCCGAGAACAGAATTTCAACCCCATCAGGAACATTCACCTGTCTTTAGTCCCTGATGAGGAGATTGGTGGCATTGACAGTACTGCGAAACTTGTGGCTAGTAAGGAGTATGAAGAATTAAACATTGGGTTTGCATTAGATGAAGGCCGAGCCTCGCCCACTGATGAATACTATGTTTTCTACTGTGAGCGTACGCCATGGCACGTGACTATTCAAGCCGTAGGTGTACCGGGTCATGGGGCTAAGTTGTATGACAATAGTGCCGTGGAAAATCTAATGAAAAGTATTGATATGATGACTCGGTATAGGGATGCTCAGTTTGATTTGGTTAAAACAGGATGGGCTGATAATTCTGAAGTTGTATCTGTTAATCCTGTATTCTTGAATGCCGGCATTCGTACTGATTCTGTACTGTTAGCTACTCTATGCCCTTGATATTTCTTTGTTGTTTTTCTTGAAGTTGAAATTTATGAATTTTGTGTATAAGGGCATGTCAGTTCACGTTGTTTCATTTAACATATTGTACCACCAAAATAAGTTTTGTATCTCAAGTTTCACCCTCTCTTTTGACAGAGAAGGCTACAAATAATTTCCGACCGAATCTCCGTAGGACGGGCGGGGAGAAAGCACGAGCAAAAGTTGCTCCGGGTTCTTGAATTTCCTTCTTGTTAATTTTCTCTCTATGTCTCTTAATTTGTTCCGAAAAAGTTTTACTCATGTCTCGTGTGTTTATATAGGCCTGATTCCTAAGGTTGGTAAGAAAAGGAAAACCTTCCCGTATAGTAGAGGCGAATTCACAGAAAATTCCGAAAAAAATTAACTTGTATAAAAAAGGTAATCAATTTTATCATTATATATGACATAGGCTACGAAGAGAGTCAAGTAAGAATATATGATGAGCAACAAGAATGTAAATACCAATAAAAGTGGAATGATTTGACTGCAAAATTACACGCATTACGCATAGTATGTTCGCCGAGGAAAAACCTCAAGACGACATCAAGATCACAACAATCGCCACCATGTGATGCAAAGGATAGGAGACGAGTCTCTAAAGTCAGGACGCTTAGCAGAATTGACCATATAATCAGAAAGATGAGATATGATGTCATTGTTAAGCTACGTCATAACCTAATCAAGGCTAACTAAAAACACTACAACGCGTTGACTAATTCGGGTAAAATTTGTCATTCGGTCTGGATCGTTCACTTCGTGCTAGGAATTTTTTTTTTTATCACTACTACTTCAGTCAATTTGGGTTTGGGTTAGGCATATTTGGTTGTGGTTTTTGTTTGACTACGGTTGATTTAGTTCGTGTCAATTCAATTGAGACGTTTTAAATAAGGTCAATTTGGTTCATGTGTAATCGGATTTAGAGTATATCATAACATTCTAATCCAATTGAATGATTGTTATTATTATTGCGATTCAAGTGACGTTTATTCATACAGGGGTCTACTAATCTATATACGAGTAGCTAACATCGAATCAATTTAAATCGAGTTGATTCGAGTCAAGTCAAGCTCGATTCGAGTGAATAGAAGGGTAAAGTTATATTTGGTCATATCCGTCCAGCATTTGAATTCGGGTCAATATCCCGGTGACGTAAAAAACACTCTTATTTGCAACATCTCCGAACCTTGGTATCTGTCAGTCACTCCCTCTCTAACTATTCTTATCTCCTCCGCCACAACCACCATGGCCCACCGTATCACCACCCTCTCCTCCATCGTCTTAGTCTTCCTTCTTCTCTCCCCTCTCCTCTCATCCCAACAACAACAGCTTCAAGAAGACGACACTCCAATCACCCGCTTCCAAACCTACCTCCGCTTCAACACGGCACACCCAAACCCGAACTACACCGGCCCAGTCTCCTTCCTCACCGCGCAAGCCAACTCCATCGGGCTACAGGCCCGCACCTTCGAGTTCGCCCCGGGGAAGCCCGTCCTCCTCCTCACTTGGCCCGGCACCCGACCCGACCTCCCCTCTATCCTCTTCAACTCACACATGGACTCCGTTCCCGCCGAGCCCGACAAATGGGCCCACCCTCCCTTCTCCGCCGTCCGTACCTCCGACGGAAAAATCTTCGCCCGTGGGGCCCAGGACGATAAGTGCATCGCTATACAGTACCTCGAAGCCATCCGAAATCTCCGGGACCGGAATTTCGCCCCAATCAGAACCGTCCACGTGTCACTCGTCCCGGAGGAGGAGATAGGCGGCGCTGACGGCGCCGCAAAGTTCGTTCCGTCGAAAGAATTCGACGAATTAAACGTAGGGTTTGCGATGGACGAAGGTCAGGCGTCACCAAACGACGCGTTTAGGGTATTCTACGCGGACCGTTCGCCGTGGCACGTGACAATTAAGGCGGTGGGACCACCGGGGCACGGGTCGAGGATGTACGATGGGAGTGCGATGGAGAATTTGATGAAGAGTGTTGAGATGATGAGTAAATATAGGGATGCTCAGTTTGATTTAGTTAAGAAAGGGTGGGCTTCTAATTCAGAAGTTGTCTCCGTTAATCCTGTGTTCTTTAATGCCGGAATTCGGACCGAAAAGGTTAATTAATTATTTGAATTATGTAATTGTAAGATGAAATTGTGAATTGTGCTAATTTGTGGTTTGAATGCAGGGTTATGCAATGAATATGCAGGCTTCGGAGGCAGAGGCAGGGTTTGATATTCGGATTCCGCCTACTGTGGATTCGGAGCTTATTAGGATCAGGCTTGTCCAAGAGTGGGCTCCTGCTTCCAGGAACATGACTTATGAGGTCAGTGTTTTTGTATTTGTTGATCACTGTTGCTGCAATAATGTCTTCATGTTGTTGTTGTTGTTGTTGTTTACTTGCATTACATTTTTTGTTGTTGTTGTTGTTGTTGTTATGTGATCAATTCTGGTTTGATTAAGGCCTTGAGTGATGCCGCGAATTGGTGATAAGGATTGAGGGAAATGTATGTTGGTTTGATGATGGGATAAAGAATATGAAGGTTTGAAATGGAGAATTGACGTAGATAGAGGAGACCGATGATTCTTTAGTTTCTCTGTGATGGTTGTGTTGGCTGTTTCTCGGAACATGACATAGATAGTGATTGGTCAGTGTAAGTTATACGGCTTAGAAAATAGAAGGCAAGCTTGCCTGAACCGGGTAACAGGAAAGTCGGCCAATTTGTTTGCATAGGTACATCTAAGTAAGTAAGCATCATATGTACTTTTGGCGATGTTATGAAGTACGTCTTGTGTTCCTCCTTATTGGTTGCACTACAATTTATGGTCCAGTTTACGGTATTCAGTGTTCAGTATATCTATCTATTACTTCATATCCTAATGGTGTTAGAAACTCTCTTCAGGTATCTTCCTTTCACTTTGACCTCCTGAGCTTGGAATGGACCGGCTCTTTCAATGATTTAGTTGTTACTTACAATTAGATTATGCCTTGGTTTTTTATGAGTGAAATTTTGTGGCCTTGCGCTCGTCATCGTGCTGTTATGACTTGTGTTTTGTCAAATGATCAATATCACAATCTGTAACCATTTGCATAGCTGAAGTGATAGGTCATCTCTCTACCCCAGATAACTCTACTTTAAGCATCAGCATAAGTTGCGAGTCACATGTCTAAATGGAGCTCTGTTTTTGGCTGACGTCATAGTATATTTCGGAATTAGGCCATCCGTATTATGTTAGTGGTCATAGCTGACTGGGGAAATATTAATTTAACTAGTGAGGAGTATGTTCAATTTTCTTGAATCTTGATATCCGAGGGCAGGATTCTAGTACCAAGATATTCAGAAAAAATACCTAAAAGGTGGGTGACTAGTTCATATTTTTCTATTGTAGAAGGCTTGAATCCAGAAGCTTTACGGTTTGCCACAGGCTATGTATGTTATCATTTTGCTACTTAGCATTTGACATATGTTAACCGAATTTCGAATAATTTGTACGCCTCATTTCCTAAAAGTTCATTTATTAAGGATGTAGATGTAATTGCTGTGTGAACCCATGGCATATCCCTCTCTTATCTTTGATTTCATGAGATTCATTTTTGTTTATTTTTTTCGAAATTTCCTGTCCTGAATGTGAAATGGTCCTAGATTTGAAGATATAAGTCTCAAACTAGTATCTCCCAATATCAACGTGCTTTCTACTACTCATGTGACCAAGCAAACAGTGACCTAGTTTTTCTTTCTAATCGTTATGTACTCTTTGCTCTGCATTTCCAACCCCCGCCCCTCTTTACCTCACTTGAAGCTGGATCCAAGCAAACGGTGACCTGGTTTTTCTTTCTAATCGTTATGTACTCTTTGAGCAAACAGTGACCTAATTTTTCCTTTCTAATCGTTATGTACTCTTTGCTCTGCTTTTTCAACCCCCGCCCCTCTTTACCTCACTTGAAGCTGGAGCCTCCTAGGGAAACGACGTCTAGGGTGATGTTGCAGTAATTTCCATCGTCTAGGGAAACAACGTGTGTGTGTGTGTGGCTATCATCGTTAATGTTGGCCACGAGCCGGCTCCCAGGCATTATTCCCGTTCACATTTTCTTCAGGGGCCTTGTGGTGACAATTGATTTATTTATTGTTTTTTTAGGACTGATGTCCAACAATGTATGTGAGAATGCAGTATATATTTCAATTCTAAAACAAACATTTTAGACTTCTGCAGTTCTGCATGAGTTTAAAGTTTGAAATTTTATGGTATACACAAGACGGTCACCAGATGACTATTCATGTTAGCCGACCCCAATGATTTTGGGAATAAGGCTTGGTGGTGGTTGTTGTTGCCAATGCTATTGCTTTTGGGCGACTGTTTAATCATCTGTAGATAGTAGGCAGGTCTGGTGTTAGGATAACTCTGATGACTTTCTTATCTTTCCAAAGCACTGCATGATAAGCACAAGCAGCTATTCTATTGACCAGATATTGAACTGGGCTTATTTCTTTCAATGTGCCTAGATTGTTAAGAAAGGCCCGAATAGAGATTACTGGAACCGTCCATTGATGACCTCTACAGATGATACCAACCCATGGTGGTCTGTTTTCGAGAAGGCTATCACAGCAGTTGGAGGAAAGTTGGAGAAACCCGAAATCTTAGCTTCAACAACTGATGCAAGGTTCATGAGACAGAGGGGGATCCCAACATTGGGGTTTTCACCAATGGCAAATACTCCAATCTTGCTTCATGACCACAATGAGGTCTGACAATTTACAGTTCAAATCCTATCTCATCATCCTCTTTTTATTTCTCTTTTTATTTATCTTTTTTTTTCTTTTTTCTTTTTTTTTTTTCTTTTTTTTTTTTTTTTTTTTTTTTTTTTTTTTTGTAGTTTTGATTATTGACAACTATTTATCTGGCAGTTTCTGCAGGACAGTGTGTTTTTGAAAGGGATTAAGGTTTACGAATCTGTAATCAGTTCCCTGAGTACATTTGAGGGAGTTGCTTCATCATGATATCACCAACGTAGTAGATGCTGAAACTATCTTCGGATTCTGTTTGGTCGTACATGCGTTTCTGGTCAGATTGTGCAATCGTACATTCATTGTAAATATCTCTTGTCATCAATTGACTCCATTTCATTGCCTGACAGTTGATACAAGGTTGGTTTTACTTTTGACATTGCTTGCCCTTTGGGAAATTTGTCTTTGTATTTCAATAATCTTGAAGGATGTGTCCTACTCGAGTTAGGACTTGTAAATTAAATTGTAATACGGTAGGTTGACAATGTACTACAAAGTGTGTACCTATTAAAAGGAAATTGTACTACAGTTTGTGCAGTGTAAGGTATAATTTTTGAACTGAACTGTGCATATATAAAAGTTTGTTTCCGTAAATGTTTCGTAACTTAGTTTCAGCTGTGCCTTTGAGGTTAAGGCGTGTCAGAGATGCGAGCAATGTGCTGCATGGTGGCAAACTGAATATACTTAACTCTCTGTTAAACTGATATGCGAGGCTGTATATGAAATCTCAAGATTTCTCACAGGAGTAACTGGCTCTAGCGATTGAGAGCCACTGGATTAGTTGTAGTAATCTAAACATACGTTTTGTGAACTTAGTTTCCAGTTTGGTGAAAAGTCGAGTTCTAAACTTTCTTGTGTCCCTTGTTTTCAGATTATCTGGTTGAATCATTCCACATACTATATGATGGGAGTTACTACTTTCTTCTTTTCGTGTTGAAATGTTGATATGCAGGCACTGTTCCTGTTCCTGGTAGTTAGCTTCTGAGTCCTGGCTGAATCATGTGGTTGAATGCTGCATAGTCATCATGGTTGACGAACACTCAGCAAATATGGAATGCAGCTGTATAAGGTACATAATCTTACCTTTCTCTTATATTGTTGTTTGCATTTTAAGTCATTACTGTAAATGATTGATACCATGCCAGTTTCCTCTGAGGTTCCTACTAATTCTGGAAAACACTGCCGACTGGTTATGTGTTAGTTGCACATTGAATTTTCGTAATTTTTGAGTTTGATTTGCTATGTTCGATTTCAAAAAAAAAAAAAAAAAAAAAAAAAAAAAAACGAGTTATACGAGATTGGGTTAAAAATATTAGAGTACCTTTTGATGAGTACTTGTATGGTGGTCCATTAGTTATACATCATGCCGATGTTGCATGATTTTCTTGAGTAGGATTACCTGCAATGTGATAATGTCCTGATGTATTATTTTTTCATGGACTAGCTTGGTTATTTTTGTCAGCTCTGTTCTTTTTAATCATTTTTTTCCTGGACAACTGAACATGAAGTTGGTACCAGAAGAGCCGTAATAGCATAATCTTCACTTGCTCAAGCTATTCATGTCATCTTTGCACTAGTTTGCATACATACATCATACATGAATACATCCAACTAAAACAAAATTTAAAAAAAAAAAAAAGAAACTCCCCGTTATCTCATCATTGACGGGAGTCTTTGAGGCATTGCGGTGAGGTATTATGTGTTCCCATAGGGATGTCAAATCTTCACCTAAGAACAATACATTGTTACATAATCGATGTTGATACGTTCGTCTTCTTCCCTCCCAGGTTTTCCTCATAATTTGGCATCATATAGTACAAGATACAGTAGTCTGTTTGCATTATAGAATTCCTAGTGTCATGTACGTCCATGGTCTCTCAACTCTTAAGTCAACTTTGGTGGATTATGTCTTATGTAAATAATAAGCCATGACCTAAGCCATACCTATGGATTATTAATGGATAATGGAATTCTGATTCCTTACCACTCTCTTCCAAGAACTTTCCTACTCTGAAATCGAAGATTTTATGCTTCTTAAATCTCCACCTGATCTACATGGAAGTTGCTCCTTGTTTCACTAGCCATAACATAATCTAATCCAGCTACAACTGCTTAGCACAAACCCGGCGCAACGCATCGAAAAAACTTGCCCATTGTATTTGCAATCTTTCCCATATCTTCTCATTGTCTAAATTAGATATAGCACTGAGTGAGTACTAATGTACGAGTCCTTTGTTATATGATTCAATCTTTAAATTTAATGTTTGGGCCTACCCTTTTCTGGTTTCTTGACTAAATTGGCACTTAACATCTGGAACATTATCTTGGCCTCTTGGGTCACTTTCATTGATATGGAGTACTTACGTACGGCAGGTTTTGACCTGGTCTCATATACAGCCTGCGTTATGTATTACGGTCTTATGGATGATGTTTGATAAACTTGGTGAAGCTTTTTATATATCAGTAGTAGCAGAATCATGCATGAACCTAGAACAATTTAAAACTTCAGTCACGAGAATACTAGATGCGTAGTGACCCATTTGGCGAATGTGGTAGGAAATGTTACGGTGTTTGTGAATCTGAATTAAGTGCAATTATACGTGATGATACCCATTTTTGGTACCATCCTCTTAGTCTCATAGGTGGTCGATAACTTACGAAATTAAATCGTATTAAAGATTGATCAAGTATAGGATTATTATTATGGGAAAAGATTCGTTGTTCCAAGGTAGGAGTACAGTGGAGTAGCATTTATAATTGTGTTCCCAGGATTGTCAGAGGAGGAAAGAGGGAGGATGGAGAGGGTTAGTGTACGGATTGACGACACCTATTCTTGATTGTACTACAAAATACAGCATTGGGAGCTGTATCTGTACTCTTGATTGCATTCGACATTAAATTAACCAGTACGGCATTTTTGATATTTTCCGTCTGGTCTGATACTATTCAGGCCACCATCCGTGTGATGGGTTGATTCCCTTCCATGAAGCGTGTTTGATAAGATTGAAGTTTTAGATACGACTGTTTTACTATGAGTTTATATGATGGGGGTATTTTATAGTGGCAAATGTGCGAGTGAGCTTTTAAAATTCATAGTTGTGAAGTCGTGTATAATCTTACAAATCATAGGCGAAATGATGGAGGTTGAGTTTCAACTTTAGAAAGTGTTTAAGAGTAACCCATTAATCTCCAAATAATCTGATTACGTGGGTGAATCTTTGCTTTGACTAGCAATAGATTCAAGGTTCAATGAATAAATGTGTCTTAACTCTGAAAATGATGGCTAAAAGGGATATTAAGGTTAACTTAATCCCATGATTGTTAGAATAGATGTACAATTAATCAAATTGTTAATATTGTTTTGGTGAAGTGCTTTCTCTTAGGAAGATGTCATGGCACTACAAATGTTACCAACCTAAAAACCTTGATATCATCTCAATTATAATTTGTGTTCAACATAATTGTACTATATGAAAGTGAAGTTTAATATTGCCAATAACCGAGGCGTACAATTTCATGATTCATACTATATCAATACTATGTGAACACGATTTGAACTTTGTATGTATTTTCTTGAATTCTTGTTATGGGATAATGCAATAGTAACTCTTAAACTAAAGGAGGTACCCTTATGGGAAGCCGCCCTTTCTCCAAGTATGAAACCGTGGCCCACCTGGAAAGTGGGGCTTACTACTTCAAAAGTCCTTCTCTGCAAACCCCCTTTGCTCTTTAGGGCATGTGTCCTATCACATATGTCCTTTTCATATTTGGTTACTGTTTTTTCTATTATTTTTTACTGTAGTTTACCGTACCTTAGAGAATCACATCAAAGACAACTCATGTAAAAAAAGTCAATTCAACTGCCAGCGTAAGGCTGACGTCTTACTCATGCACTTGCGCAGAGCATAAACGCGGTTTTATAGAACTGCGGAACAGATATGCAACAGCTGGGCGTTTTTTTGCTCTTTACCACACTATACTGTTCTACTGCGCGTTTTTTCTTTTTAATTTTTTTCCTTCACTACAGTACTCAAATTCATTTATCACAGTATTTTATAATTATGAGTGTGAATTTTCAAGTTTAATTATTTGGATGAGAATATTTATTAAGGTGTGTATATTTGGTAAATATAGACGTGTACTAGTGTATACTCCATAGCTCTTACATATTACTGCTAATTGTGCTTTGTTTGTCCTCCCCTGCAAATCCAGGAAGTTGCCTATGAAAGGATCCTATGTTTATTTGTCTAAATTAAAGAATCCTCTCTTGAGATCTGTTTGGTCCCTAACTTAGATGAAATCTCCCGCACAATTTCATGATAGAACGCGACTGACGTGTGTTCATATACCCGTTTGTTCTAATTCAATTTTTATTCTTTAATTTTATAGATGAGTTGCTTTAATAAGTTATAAAATAATTTAATAGTATCAAACACATAATTCATTGATTTTACTCATTTATAATCATTTCACATGCATATTGTCTTTTTATGCATGTATTGCTTCAAAGAAAAGACCTTTACGAATTGTGGCTTGTTGTGTAAGTCGAAAGTCTAGGATGGAAACACTTGAACTTTTATCATGAATAGTTTGTATGATACTCTTGCTAGTACAGTTTCATACTACTCGTATTAATTATGACAGTAAATGTTAGAAGTAAAAGGGTTTTACAAAGAGTAGTAAATTGAGAAGCTTGTGATTGGTGCAGAGGAAATCCAGCTGCCTTGCTTTGATAAGAGTCACGGTTTTGTTGGTTTGGGGAAGTGTAAAGTGTCTCGAACTTTTCCAGGCAAGTTCTGCCAGGTACGACTGTATCTAAATTTTCACCTGAGCATCTTCTTTTTTTTTTTTTTTTTTTTTTTATCATCACTATATATTCCATTTGTCATTTATCTATTGGCCTTTGTCCTTCTTTTACCTGAATGCTTGCCTTCAATGACACGTTTCAAGTTAGCTAGTAAATAATGAACAAATTCTTGTGTAATACGATGTCTCCATAATTGTAGTTGCTAGTAAAGTTCCTTTAACTTGTGAGTTTTAAAGATAAATAATAGATAGCATAATTTTATAAAGTTTGAAAACTCGTACTTTATACTCCCTACACGTTCTTCGAAAATGGGAGATTTACTACCCGTGTTAATAATAATAGGTTTCTATTTGGCCTGGTTAATAATCGACTGATTTAATTTGTTAGCAAAGGGCTACTGGTTTGTAGTCCATATAAATTATTTTTGCAGTGAGTGGTATTATTGAGATTTTTTAATCATTTTGTCTATGGTTTTCATGACATTGGCCATTGATTGAGTTAATGTGCTTGATTTAGATCTGTGTCTCTTAATTTTAATTATTAGATGCTTTTGAGTGTATATTTAGATTAAATTTCTTCTAATTATCACTCTTAACTCCTAATTGCTCACTGAGTTTCATTTGCGGAAAGGCTTATATTCTAATGTTTAAAGATGCTATGTTAGATGAGATTCCATATATAGCAATTATGAAGGTTATTAATCTACAGTCTATTCGCGAAGTCACTACTAGTACTAGCTATACTTCTAGCTAGTTAGGATAAATTGGTTGTTTGAAGTTTGAACTATGTCCTAGTGTGCTACTAATCTACAACTCTATAAGCTAGTTAAACTCGCCTTTCCATTTACTGGAAAAGATCATGAAACAACTGGAGCTATGAGTACTATTTTCGTTTGAGTTGTTAAATGTTTAGCTTGATTTTCTCTCATATCACGTCGACGTTAATATATCCTGAATGAAGAGAGCAATAGCCGATAGGACATTGTTAACCATAAGCGTGAATCCTTTTTTTTTATAGTGTGTAGAGTTGTTCATCAATGATCGGTGGAACGTTTATTAGATGGTTAAACTTTAACAGAGTTTAAATAGGAAGAGGCGGTATATCTTTCGTACTCTTAATTGTTTACGAGTACTTTTTTTAAGGGTAATTGTTTACTGCATTAAAAATGTTCAGAGTAAAATGGCACACGAATTTATTTTTTCAATTTTACCCATTTTTGTTCTCTTTGTCCCTTTCAGTAATGTTTAGGGGGGGTCTGGGGAACAACGTCATTTGATGTTAAGCGATGTCTATTTTTATACACTGACCAAAGTAATATTTTTATGATTTCCAAATAAAATAAGAGTGCACATCTGTCACCCATTTTCTTAACCTCCACTGCTTGACTTGAAAGGATATCCTCCTAGTAGCCTAAATTTGCTAAGAACCTAACCTTCTATAAATATCACAACATCCTCTTCCATTCTTCAGTAGTCCCTCTCCTCATTATTTACCCCTTTGCCCCCTTTTGCAAGCACAACCATATAATTAAGTACCTTAAAACTCAAGAACACACCATTTACTACAACACAACACTCCACTACACTAGATCAGAATCGAAACTCGTCTGTATCAATATTACCCTTTGTGGCTTCCATTGCGCAGATTGGTACAATGGTGAAGCCTGAGCCAAAGACTCAGTCTGAAGCAGCATCATCATCCAAGATGGTGCCAATGTCGCCGTCTTCATCTTCGAGTAAGAAGAAGTACAAGGGAGTTAGGATGAGGAGCTGGGGTTCATGGGTTTCAGAAATCAGAGCTCCTAACCAAAAGACAAGAATCTGGCTTGGCTCTTACTCAACTGCTGAGGCTGCTGCTAGAGCTTATGATGCTGCACTCTTATGTCTTAAGGGCTCCTCAGCTGTTAACCTCAACTTCCCTCAAAATAATTACAATAACAACAATATTTCCCACCAACTCCCACATGATAATAACACTGTCATGTCTCCCAAGTCCATCCAAAGAGTTGCAGCTGCTGCTGCTAACAGCTTCCCTGATCATCATCATCATCCATCACCATCACCATCATCATCATCGTCTTCGATATCGTATGCATCATCTTCATCATCCATGGTATCATCACCATCCATGTCATCCTCAACCCCAGAACAGCTCGTTGATGACAGCATCTCTCTTGATGCTAATGATGCTGTTTATGGCATGTTTGCTACTGATCATCATCATCATGGTGATGCTGATGCATCATCATCATCATCAACAATAATATCATCCATGGTTTTGGCTAATGAAATGTGGTTGGACTTGTCTCCCAAATGCATTGATCCTATGATGATGAACAGCATGTTCTTTGATCCAACTTCCATGATGATGAATGTTGAGGAGTTTTATGAAGATGGTGATATTCCCTTGTGGAATTTTTACTGATTTGTGTCAAAATTTTTTTACTTCTCTTTATAATTTCATTCTTTTTATTGTTCTCAATGAGGACAATACTGACAGTAATATATATATTCATTCAAAAATTAGTTAAATTTATTCTAGGATTATTAGTTTATTACCAAATAGAAAGATGAATTTGGAATAAACGGGAGAAAAAAAAATTACCATTTCCACGGTCGGATTAGACATTTTTTTTTACTGGGATCTCAAATGGGAGATTGCATTTTTTAAAGTAAATATAGTCAAATGTTGCAGAAATTCTTCGTCTGTAAGAACATTGAATTTCATTGTAATGCCATACATACAGTTTGGTCACACATATTGTATAATTTATATACTCCCTATCAGTCAAAAATTGTTCTACTGTATTTTATTACAACTTGTAACTTGTGATCTCATTGACCCCTGTATGGCTGTATGTGTTGATTACTTCCTGTAACATAGTATCATGATAATAATGATAATGGTATGATATTATGAGGATTTTTATATAACACATGAAGTCGTACTTTGAGAAAACTTTTATTTTGATACTCGTAACTTATATGCATAGATCGGACATTTTCTGATTTTTTCTTGCAATTTTTGTATGTAATGTGGAGTATTTTTCTTTTGAAAGTCCCAATCTGCAATGGTGGAGTATGTGTTAACTTGCTCTTAATTTCTTTCGTCCCTTTAAATTGCTAAAGATAGGTCATCATCAGAATTTTGTCGAACAAATTCAAACCAAATTAAATGTTAATAGTTCACAAGCGTAAGGAGTTCAGGTGTTGAGCAAAGGAGGATTAAATATGTGAAAATGAGAAAATCATCGAATTTTTAATCAGGGAAGAGATAACGATAACGACATATATAATTATACAGTTGTATAAGCTAGTCTATAAGTCTAAACTCTAAAGTCTACATCAGTTAGTAAGTAATTTGGAGAATACATATCTGGTGAATTGGTGATAATACGTTGACGTTATCCTATGATTGGTGGCTTTCTTTTATATAAACGAGTGAATTAAGTGGCCTAAAGCTGGATACTCTCATAGTCTCATTTACGTCATTTTTAGCTGAAATTGTCTAACGAAGCAACCTCATCATTTGCCTTTCCCCAATTGTTTTCTCGATTGAATTTGGGTTTCACCATGGGTAACTACTAGTGTACCCATTCAGTCATCTTCTCAAAGAAGCTAAGACATACTCGTCCATTTTCATAAGCTTATAGTAACATTTTTTGAACTGAGATTCTCCTATCGTGATCTATATTACGTGTAAATAAATCATAAAATCAAGTTTGTCACGCAAAAAACAACTCCATTATGTAGCATTTTGGGGGTAACTTTTATCGTAAGATTGAATGCCGTTCGGAATTAAATAGGTTCACGGAGTTGCATGGTTGATCCAGTATGAGGAACTGCACATGGACTGCCATCGTGCATGCAAGCAGGTGATGTCTGCATGGGGCACCATTACTCTTATGTTTTTTTCCATTTTACACTGTATTTAGTCCGCTTTCAAAAAAAAAAATTAAATTAAATTAAAATTCTTGACCATTATTTTAACCAAGTTTTGGAAAGTATTCCGTATACTTAGTGATGGTGCTTAGTGACTGTGGGCCAACAGGTAGCTAAAACATGGATAAAGGGGCCAAAATCTGCTATTAGGTGCACATTAGTTAGTGGGCCCACAACATTTGATACTATAGATCATGACTCATGAGCCTTGTATTATGATGATGATGATGATGATGGATAGAACTTTGGGGAAAGATTGAAGCACATGATGCACTTGCTGGTATTCTTTGATCCTTATAATGTACGAGTAAGACATATCATGTGAAACAGAGCATCATTTCAAACTTTTTTTTTTCATTTTTTATTTTGCGTCGTTCAATATTTAATTAATAATTATTGCCCTTTGATTTTGTTTTTGCGAACAAATTGAAGTAGTTTGAGGCGTTGGGCACATAATATGCTTATGCTTTACGGAGTAATCACTAGTGTAAGTACGTGAGGGGGGCTTTGGTGCTCATTATTGAATGTTATTATGATAATATAGTACTAGTTTGATGGTCCGTGTAACGCCCGAGTTACTTATGTTTAAATTTAAAAAAAAATTATCTAAAACCTAAAATCTAATTTCAAACATCTGCGTGATATTTGTAATGTAGTTAGATGAAAATTCATACATCTGTGTGATATTTGTAATGTAGTTAGATGGAAATTCATACATCTGTGTGATATTTGTAATGTAGTTAGATGGAAACTCACCTTTAAAAACCTAAAATCATGTTTCGAACACCCGTGTGATATTTGTAATGTAATTAGATGGATACTCACCTTTAAAAATCTAAAATCTCATTTCGAGCACCTATGTGATATTTGTAATTTAATTAGAGGAAAAATCACATTTCAAAAGCCAAAGTCCCATTTTGAAACACCCGTGGGATATTTGATCAAATTGGCATAAATCAAGTAATTACTATATTACATAACTATTTTCCATAAATCAAGTAATAATGTTATTTTATTAGAATAATATTACCATGTACTTACCATATCCTATTTTGGATAAACATTATTTACAATATAATAATATTATTATATGTCACGTGTCAGCGTGATAATTGAGCGGGTTCAAGATTACATATATACTAGTTTGATGGTCCGTGCAACGCCCGGGCTATTTATGTTTAAATGTTAAAATTGTATAAACAAAAATTTTATCTAAGACTTTAAATCTCATTTCAAACACCCGTGGGATATTTGTAATGCAATTAGATGAAAGTCGCCATTAAAAACCTAAAGTCATGTTTCGAACACCCGTGAGATATTTGTAATGTAATTAGATAGAAAGTTACTTTTAAAAACCTAAAATCATGTTTCGAACACCCGTGGGATATTTGTAATGTAATAAGATGAAAAGTTACCTTTCAAAATATAAAATCTCATTTAGAACACCCGTAGGATATTCGTAATGTAATTACATGGAAAATCACCTTTCAAAACCTAAAACCACATTTCGAACACCCGTGGGATATTTGTAATATAATTAGAGGAAAAGTCACATTTCAAAAGCTAAAATCCTATTTTGAAACACCCGTGGGATATATGATCAAATTGTCATAAATCAACTAATTACTATATTACATAACTATTTTCCATAAATCAAGTAATATTGTTATTTTATTAGAATAATATCACCATATAGTAATACTTACCATATCCTATTTTGGATAAACTTTATTTACAATATAATAATATTATTATATGCCACGTGTCAGCGTGAGAATTGAGCGGGTTCAGGATTACATATATATATATATATATATATATATATATATATATATATATATATATATATATATATATATATATATATATATATATTAGATAGACTAGTTTGTATGCCCGGCCTACGCCCGGGCTGCATATTCACATTATTATACTCGTTTATAAAAATGTTGATTTATCTTTTTTATAATATTATTAGTAATGATAGTGTAATACCCCGTATTTTTGAGGCTCTAAAATTATATTTCAAATTTTACATCGGAACGACAATTTTCAGCTATTTCGGAAAGACGTAATCTACTTATATTTGTTTTCAAAATAAAAAATAAAAAATTGAAACACTTTTTAATTTTGTGGTGCAGCAGCTCTTTACCAAACAAAAAAAAAATAAAAATAAAAATTACTATCTATTTGTCAAATGACTAAACTACCCTTGTTTTGTTAATACCCCCACAAACCCTTTTGTAACCCGTAGAAATCTATCAGACCATCATCATCTTCTTCGTCCTTCATTGTCAAGCACGCCGCCATTATTCTTCGCTCGCGTCTTCAGATTTTCGGCTCGGTTTTTGTCGAAAATTGTATCATTGAGCTTCTTTTTCAGTCCTCTACAAACCGGTATAAATTTCTTTCTACATAATTCAAGTTTTACCGCTGTCGATTATTCATATTCTACGTTTTGTATTTTAATTTACAAGGATTTCGTTGTTGGTGGTTTTAATCTTCATGATTATCATTGTATTTGGAAGATAGTATTTTCTTTTAAGATTTTATAGGCTTGGTTAAGTTGTTTGAAGGTTACCTTGTTTTGTCGTGTGAGTTCCCGGTGGTGTTGTAGTGATAATTGCCATGGTTGTCCTTGTTACTGTACCGCGTTGTTGAGTATGTTGATTAAGGTGTTGTTGTTGATGATATTATGGATATGTCGAGATGAATTGTAGACCTTATGATCATGAAAAATATGGGTGAACTGTGGACGGATAATGAACAAGTCTAATGAATTTTGTTAGTTTTGTGTTTCACTATATCTCACGCCCTACGTGAGCTGTTTTGGGCATGTTCATGTACTAAGTTCCACATGCGTGAGGTGTTTTTTTTTAAGTCCCTGACATTGATGAATAACGAGGGGTTGATATTAATCTTGCATTTGGACATTTTAGTGTACGTAAAAGCGGAACTATGGAGGTGATAGTTGTGGGATAAGGTTGTTAAAGTTGTCTAAGCATGATATTTTGGGAGCTCAAGATCATAGTTAGTTACAATGATAAGGTCATTTAGTGTTTTAGTCAGGCCAATTATGTGATACGACGAAATTGGTATAAGGGTGTTTATGTTGGTGTATTAATTGAATGGTTAAAGTTCATAAACATGAAACTTAATTAGGGGCTGTTTTGATGAGTAGAATTATGTATTAATATGAGTAAGTGATTAAGGGTCTTCTTAGTCGGCTTTTGCATTTGTAGGTCATGGAGAGAGGAGGGGCGAAGTTATAGAGATTTCTTGTTACTTTTGTGTCGGTCCATAATAGCTAAGAAATGCATACAACATACTTATCATACATTGTAGGTGCATGAACTAATTAGTATATTTTGCATATTCATGTAGAGTCCGAGTTCGTAGAAGAACAGTTTTAGTACTTGCTGAGCTACTGTGAGACTTACTGCTAAACAAGGTAAGAAGAATTACTTATCTCCTTCAAAGGAACTTCTAAATGCGTTTTCAAAGTGGAGAAGTATTACATAAATTGTTTTACTATAAGGTTTGTGATTTCGAAAGGTAATTGCTATGTGTAAGGTTTAAATGCAAAGGTTTACCAGGTTTAATCATTTATACAAGTATGATTTATTAAAGGTTTTTATATATGTTGTTAACTCTGGTAAGGGAGTTAACTTGAGTACAGGGTGACCATAATGATCTAAGTATATCGTGCACAAAGAATAGATAGGGTGGATTGATCCTCCACCTTGAGCCTTTATATCCTCCCCTTGGGAACAGGACCCTAGGGGGATGCATGCATTCGGGATTATTGGTTGAAGGAAGTCAGCCCTGGTACTGAAGGAAAAAGGAACAAAGGAGAAGGATTTTTGTTGTATCATTTTATTATGTTTTCGTATACTAATTAAATGTTAACGGTTCCAATATTTTAAAATTACTCAGAGTTTTCCACCGTGCTATGTGTCGGAAAAATATATATTTTCATTAAAAATTGTTTCCTAGATAAGTTGCTTCTTACTCAACCCGTTTGGTTGACGATTTCTATGTTTTCTTAGCCTTGCAGGTTAGCTGTTGAAGTCTCACGGATTGGTTAAGGGATCAAAGTGACGCTCGTCCATTAGGCTAAATAAAGATTAACTTAGTCTCGTATTTTGCTTCCGCACTTTATTTTGAGTAAAGGACTGTAATGGTTTAGTTTTGGATGTAATAGTTTTATATTTTGGTTTTGGAGTTTAATAGACCATTAGTAATGTTCTATTGCCTTAACGATTGGTCTAGGAGGTCAATCGTGGCAATAACACTCCCAATTGTCTTTATTTTTAAATCAAACGCATTTTCTAAAATCTCAGGAAATTGGGGGTGTTACAGATAGTATATTAGATTATATGTTTCTACTCACTTACTCCCTATCATATTATTATTTTACTTCCACTTTTACATTAGCAGTTTTACTCTCTCATCTTCATACTACAATCTCATCACCTGTTATATCACATTATATTTTTATATTACTATAACTTAGCTTACCACAATAATCACCATAAATTATATTATCGGAAAATGCAGGTGGTACCCCCGTACTTTGGGGTTTTGCACGCGGTACCCCTACAAATTAACTTTGTGCATACGGTACTCCCGTACTTTCGAAAACTGCACACCATACCCATTTTTGAACTTCTGTTACTTTATCTGTCTATAATACTGATAGGAGCATGATTAGCTTGAGTTAATTACAATTAATAATCAATTATAATATAGAATGATCAATCCTCACCTCTTACTTTTCTCTCTCCTCTCCCTCTTTCCCTTTCCCTACCCAGCACAACGTACTACCTCACGACCTCACCACCGACTACCTGGACACACCACCACCATATGTTGTCCGGCCACAACGCTTGCTCGTCGTATGATGGCGACTTCACTAGTAGAGTGATCGCTCACCGTCGACGGCACCCACTGCCTCCCAGCACAATTCTACTGTAACACCCCCAAATTTCGGCCAATTTAAAAACATTATTTATTACAAAAATGCGCCAAAATCCTATAATATGACAATCGATATACAAAGCTGACAAAATACATTCTACACAGTTTATCAATTGAACAAGGCGATACAAAGTCTAAACAAAACTCCAACACAATAACGCACAGCGGAAGCTTTACAGTTCTTCAGGTTGAAGCCACACTAAAAGACGTATCCATCACAATCACCTGTGGTGGATTTAAAGCACAAAAACCACAGTTGAAAAAGTCAGAAAATTGAGTAAGCTAACACCCCAACTTGTAAAACCCAAAACACTTACCTTGATTTTCAAAAACGCTTTTACTTTTCATTTGAAAACAACACTTAGCACATATTCAGATACAAACAATCCAATAATGTTTCAACACAAACAAATATCCAATTGTGGCATTCAGGGAAGATCAATGAGTGAGAGTTCTGAATCATTTAAGGCGGTATAACCAGCCCTGCATAATATGCAATCATTCAATCATTTAAGGCGGTATAACCAGCCCTACATAATCCAACCAAGACAATCTAGACCTTAAGTGTGCACACCCCCTATCAAGTATTGCCAACCCAATAGAGTAGTACTAGACGCCTACAAGCCCTCTTGAAGACCTATGCGGTGGGGCAATTATATATGCGAGCAAAAATAATATATGCGATCAATAATTTGCGGTCAATAATATGTGCGATCAATAATGTGCGGTCAATAATATGTGCGATCAATATTTGCTGTCAGTAATATATGCGATCAATATTCCCAACTCATTGTCTTCAATAACTTTCGATCATAATTCATAAATCATCAATCATAATCAGAGTAGCTTTCATTAAATCAAACCATTAACCATTTCATAAGTAATACGCGATCATTATCCAAATACAGTCATCCAATAACAATAACCAACATGATATTCAACAGTTCTCCACCTAGCATGTATCTATGTTCTCAACCAACAACCAAATCACACTTAGCACCAAATTTTGAAAGGTTTAATATAAGTCATAGAAGGGTTGAGCATGCTAGCTTACCTTCTCAACACAAGCAACACAGAATTAGTCAAGATACCACTTCTCGTTCACGATTCCATCATCTACATACAATAACATATCCAACAACCCAAAATCAATCCCCAGTCTTAGTCAATCATCCAACTTATTCTTATAACTCAAACTTTATATCATCAACCGACACATCCAACTATAATCATGACAATTAAGGTTCTATTACACTAAATAATTTAAAATTCACAATTAACACACCTCTTACATAAAAATCCTCAAAGTGCCAAATCATTTCATTAAAACGGAAAGTAAACCTTGAAAATCAGACCTTTAATTAACCATATTAATCCCAAATTAAACCAACAAGTTAGTTTATTCAAAAAACTATCAAAATCAATGTTTTAAGACCCAAATAGCCATAAAAACGAAATTAATCAAATAAATTCCGAAAAATCAGAATTTGGCTCTATAAATTACGAGACTTTCGAAAACCCTAATTAACAAAATCATAAGCTCATACTCAAACTAATTACAATTGAAGACACTACAATTAGATTCAATGTCTACTACTAAAATATGAATAAATTCCAAACAAATTACCCAAACTAATTTTTGAAAAATCATAAGATCATAAATCATGCCTAAACATATTATTATTATTATCAAACTAACCATAAAAGAATCATGAACAAAGTGTGATTAAATCCATGATTGAGGATTTTTGAAATTAACAATAACAAATCAAAAACTTGCATAAAAATCAAATCTTTGGTAATAAAAATTAGGCCAAATCAATTAACCATCAACTATAACATCTAATTAAGCAATCACAACACAAAAACAAATCAAATCGACCAAGTAATGAACTCGGGTCATTGGAGAGCCGAAAACCGAGAAGAGGGAAAAGAAGGGGAAAGAGAAGTCGTGTTACCCAAGTGTCGTCATAGGAGGTAAGAGGGAAGAAGGGTGGCGGATCACGGCGGCGTGTGGTGGCTCGTCGGGCGTCGTGGGCGGCTCTCGTCCTCGCGGCAGAACAGAAGAGAGCAGGGGAGGTGTGCGGGATTGATGTGTGCGTGAGTGAGGAGACAGAGGTTTCTTTCTTGCCCTTTTTATTTTCTTTTCTAATTTGGTTTTTCTTTTGGTTGTGTTTTTGGGTTGAGTTTGTTTGGGCTACTATAGGAAAGGTGATGGATCATAATGGAAAGATACCCAAATAGCTAACCCAATATAGAGACGCATCTAAAACCCATTTCATTTGTTTGAAAATCAAAACACGATATTAAATCGAAACTCATTTCAATAAAATATAATTATAAAATATCACGAAAATTCGGAATATTACATCCTTCCCCCCTTAAGACCAAGCTTCGTCCCCGAAGCTTAAAAGCACAAGAATTTAACTCAATCAGCACACCATCAATCAGTAAATGTAAAGTTAATAATGTATATACGCAATGCATGAACTAGATAAAAGTTTAAGGTTAGTATTACAGTCCACCCAGCTTAAAAGAAGAGTTCGTCCCCGAACTCACAAGTCAAACAATCTTATAAATAAGCAAACAATCTTGATACCTTGTTACATAACTCACACATCAGGAGACGCCAATATAATTTAGAAAAACTTTTATCAAATTTGTCTGATAAATCAATACACTTAAGAAGGTACACCAAAATCTTAGTCTTATAGTAACCCAAGCGTTTATAATATCGATAAGATCTGTAGATATCCTAAGTTGTCAAAGGCCCTTAATAATAGTTGAAAATCGATGAATCCATGAACCACAAAAATTTCATTAACCTGCTATGCAACTATATACGTATTTTAAAACACCAAAGACAAGTTATTACTAACTAAATTTGAGTTCTGATCCGGTCTCCCCATGCTCCAGTTTACAACGAAATAACCTAACCAATACCAAACTAACTTTCATACACATCACCATATCTCATATTTACGCTTGTATAATTGTAATAACGGTCATGCTCATCTTATCCATCAATCTCTCGAAATTATCTATTCGCCTTATATCTCAATTATAGAATACCAAATGTAACACCCCCAAATTTCGGCCAATTTAAAAACATTATTTATTACAAAAATGCGCCAAAATCCTATAATATGACAATCGATATACAAAGCTGACAAAATACATTCTACACAGTTTATCAATTGAACAAGGCGATACAAAGTCTAAACAAAACTCCAACACAATAACGCACAGCGGAAGCTTTACAGTTCTTCAGGTTGAAGCCACACTAAAAGACGTATCCATCACAATCACCTGTGGTGGATTTAAAGCACAAAAACCACAGTTGAAAAAGTCAGAAAATTGAGTAAGCTAACACCCCAACTTGTAAAACCCAAAACACTTACCTTGATTTTCAAAAACGCTTTTACTTTTCATTTGAAAACAACACTTAGCACATATTCAGATACAAACAATCCAATAATGTTTCAACACAAACAAATATCCAATTGTGGCATTCAGGGAAGATCAATGAGTGAGAGTTCTGAATCATTTAAGGCGGTATAACCAGCCCTGCATAATATGCAATCATTCAATCATTTAAGGCGGTATAACCAGCCCTACATAATCCAACCAAGACAATCTAGACCTTAAGTGTGCACACCCCCTATCAAGTATTGCCAACCCAATAGAGTAGTACTAGACGCCTACAAGCCCTCTTGAAGACCTATGCGGTGGGGCAATTATATATGCGAGCAAAAATAATATATGCGATCAATAATTTGCGGTCAATAATATGTGCGATCAATAATGTGCGGTCAATAATATGTGCGATCAATATTTGCTGTCAGTAATATATGCGATCAATATTCCCAACTCATTGTCTTCAATAACTTTCGATCATAATTCATAAATCATCAATCATAATCAGAGTAGCTTTCATTAAATCAAACCATTAACCATTTCATAAGTAATACGCGATCATTATCCAAATACAGTCATCCAATAACAATAACCAACATGATATTCAACAGTTCTCCACCTAGCATGTATCTATGTTCTCAACCAACAACCAAATCACACTTAGCACCAAATTTTGAAAGGTTTAATATAAGTCATAGAAGGGTTGAGCATGCTAGCTTACCTTCTCAACACAAGCAACACAGAATTAGTCAAGATACCACTTCTCGTTCACGATTCCATCATCTACATACAATAACATATCCAACAACCCAAAATCAATCCCCAGTCTTAGTCAATCATCCAACTTATTCTTATAACTCAAACTTTATATCATCAACCGACACATCCAACTATAATCATGACAATTAAGGTTCTATTACACTAAATAATTTAAAATTCACAATTAACACACCTCTTACATAAAAATCCTCAAAGTGCCAAATCATTTCATTAAAACGGAAAGTAAACCTTGAAAATCAGACCTTTAATTAACCATATTAATCCCAAATTAAACCAACAAGTTAGTTTATTCAAAAAACTATCAAAATCAATGTTTTAAGACCCAAATAGCCATAAAAACGAAATTAATCAAATAAATTCCGAAAAATCAGAATTTGGCTCTATAAATTACGAGACTTTCGAAAACCCTAATTAACAAAATCATAAGCTCATACTCAAACTAATTACAATTGAAGACACTACAATTAGATTCAATGTCTACTACTAAAATATGAATAAATTCCAAACAAATTACCCAAACTAATTTTTGAAAAATCATAAGATCATAAATCATGCCTAAACATATTATTATTATTATCAAACTAACCATAAAAGAATCATGAACAAAGTGTGATTAAATCCATGATTGAGGATTTTTGAAATTAACAATAACAAATCAAAAACTTGCATAAAAATCAAATCTTTGGTAATAAAAATTAGGCCAAATCAATTAACCATCAACTATAACATCTAATTAAGCAATCACAACACAAAAACAAATCAAATCGACCAAGTAATGAACTCGGGTCATTGGAGAGCCGAAAACCGAGAAGAGGGAAAAGAAGGGGAAAGAGAAGTCGTGTTACCCAAGTGTCGTCATAGGAGGTAAGAGGGAAGAAGGGTGGCGGATCACGGCGGCGTGTGGTGGCTCGTCGGGCGTCGTGGGCGGCTCTCGTCCTCGCGGCAGAACAGAAGAGAGCAGGGGAGGTGTGCGGGATTGATGTGTGCGTGAGTGAGGAGACAGAGGTTTCTTTCTTGCCCTTTTTATTTTCTTTTCTAATTTGGTTTTTCTTTTGGTTGTGTTTTTGGGTTGAGTTTGTTTGGGCTACTATAGGAAAGGTGATGGATCATAATGGAAAGATACCCAAATAGCTAACCCAATATAGAGACGCATCTAAAACCCATTTCATTTGTTTGAAAATCAAAACACGATATTAAATCGAAACTCATTTCAATAAAATATAATTATAAAATATCACGAAAATTCGGAATATTACATCCTTCTCCCTCCGACGGGATTTCCCCCTTCTCCTCGGTCCGCCGCCACCACTTCTAGCCGCCCCGTCTCCTTGTTTTCTCTAAAAATTCTGAATGAATAAACCTAGAGTCGGGGATTCTTAAAGTCCGGAAAACGTAAAATAGAAAAATACGTAATTAGGAAAATACAAAAACCACGGTCCGTCAAGCTCTTCACCGCAGCCCGCAAAGCCTCATCGCCGCCCGCCAAGCTCACCACAGCGGACCGCAAAAAGTCTTTGACGCATATCTTTTTGCTTCTTTTAACACTCCGCCAAGCTTGCAGCGCGACTACCAAAAGTCTCTTGAAAGCTTTTTAACAAAGCGTCAATTATTGTTCGCATCCAAAATGTGCTTAAAATGGCCAAAATTACACAAAACTTAAGAACCGATACTCAACACCAATAGTGAGTATAATACATCATTTGCAAAGTTAAAATACAATAAAAACCATCAACTTGATGCGTAGAAAATGGACAGATCAGTATCTCATTTTGTTAAGTATTTCATGCGTTTCGACGCTCGTCACTTTGTATGTATTTATGACCGTTTTGGCTGTTTTTCTAAAAATCTCTTAGGTTTTTGGCTCTAATATTCTTCCAATCCTCATTATATCATACGTAGAGACTACCACAAAAATTTGAAATTTTTATCGAAAAACCGTGGAGTATGTACTGCGATTCCGGTCAAATTTGATCAAATTTTCAAAAAACGTCATATTTCCTCCAAAACGTAATGTAGATACCCTAGGACTATATTTGTTAGATTTGAGTATTAGTTCCTCATTTTCTGAAATATTTCATACGTTTCGACGCTCGTCACTTTCTATAGATATATGACCGTTTTGGCCGTTTTCCTTATCTTCTCTTAGGTTTTTGACTCTAATATTTTTCAAATCCTCATTATATCATACGTAGAGACTACCACCAAAATTTGAGCCGTATTCGCTCCCGAGCCTTTTTATCGAAAAACTGTGGATTATACTCCGATTTCGGTCAAATTTGATCAATTTTTCGAAAAACGTCAAATGTCCTCCAAAATTTACTGTAGATACCCTAGGACTATACTTGTTGGATTTGAGTGTTGTTTCCTCATTTTCTGAAATATTCCATGCGTTTCGACGCTCGTCACTTTATATGGATTTATGACCGTTTTGGCCGTTTTCATTATCTTCTCTTAATTTTTTTACTCTAATATTTTTCAAATCCTCATTATATCATACGTAGTGACTACCACCAATATTTGAGCCATTTTCGCTCTGGAGCTTTTTTATCGAAACCGTGCATTATGTATTGCGATTCTGGTGAAATTCGATCTATTTTACGAAACAAGCCATATGTCCTCCAAACGTTAAATTAGATACCCTAGGACTATATTTGTTAGATTTGAGTGTTGGTCCCTCATTTTCTGAAGTATTTCATGCGTTTCGACGATCGTCACTTTGTATGGATTTATAACCGTTTTGGCCGTTTTCCTTATCTTCTCTTAGGTTTTTGACTCTAATATTTGTAAAATTCTCATTATAACATATGTAGAGACTACCACCAAAATTTGAGCCGTATTCGCTCCCGAGCGTTTTTATCGAAAAACCGTGGATTATATACTGCGATACCGATCAAATTTGATCAATTTTTCGAATAACGTCAAATATCCTCCAAAAATTACTGTAGATACCCTAGGACTATACTTGTTGGATTTGAGAGCTGTTTCCTCATTTTCTGAAGTATTTCATGCGTTTCGACGCTCGTCACTTAGTATGGATTTATGATCGTTTTGGCCGTTTTCATTATCTTCTCTTAAGTTTTTTACTCTAATACTTTGAAAATCCTCATTCTATCATACTTAGAGACTAC